>CM064578.1:42154684-42359896 GCA_032716605.1 Paralithodes platypus | reverse complement strand
TACATCAACAGGTTGGAATCAATAGTCAGGATTCAAATATTGTATTTTTTTTTATTTTTTATTGAATAGATAGGTAGTGTTCTCCATTGGTCCAGGGTCCTTAGTCTGGTCACAGCAACACATCACATCTGTAAAAAGATTAAAATATTGAGGCACCAGAAATACAAGAGTTACAAGGAGGAGGTCGGGGGTCCTGAGGGGGGTAAAGGGGGGGAGGGGGGAGGTGGGGGTCCTGAGGGGGGGGGGGGCCCTGAGGGGGGGGGGGGGTCCTGAGGGGGTAGAGGGGGGTCCTGAGGGGGTGAGGGGTAGGGGGGGGGGGGGGTCCTGAGGGGGTAGGGGGGGGGGGGGGGGGGTCCTGAGGGGGGGGGGGGGGGTCCTGAGGGGGACCAAGGGGTTGGGAGAGGATACCAGGGACTAAGGATTGGGGGTCTGGGGGGGGGGGGGAGAGGTTTGGGGGGGTCCGGGAGTTCTAGGTTTTTTCTTATATATTAATATTTTTCGTTCAGTATCCTATATAACCATCCCACACCCGCTACGAGTTTTTCCTTCCATTCCCTGGTAGTTCATCCTATTCCCATCCCAGATAAATCATATCTTCAGGCCTAGTCTGTTCTATTCTGTTCTATTGTGCACACTAGTTCTATTCTTTTTCTGGCTACACTTATTCTGTCCTCTCCTTCCCTGGTACATCAATACACTCCCTGCAACACACAAAATAAACACACATAAGAAAAGTCAGGAATATATTTTTAATGTATTTTTTATTGTCAGGAAGCAGTCAAGAAGTCGTCTGTGTCAAGTATGGGATATGAGCAGACAGTATCAAGAAGGACAAACGGTAGGAGTAAATCAGATGCAGCAGACAGCAGAAAAGGCTAGGCACAGCACAACGGGCCAACGACAGCAGAACGGGTGACAACAGACCGAGTACATTGACAACAGCCAAGGAATTAACAAACAGTAAGGAGCGAGCTTGCTATGGTTGGTCAAACAAATGTTTCTGTTTTGACTAAGATTTGTTTGGTATATTGATTATCTGTCTTTATGAAGATGTTTATGTGTTTAATATATATAGAGGATATTGAGTGAGCTGGAGTATTCAGTATGAGGATATAGGTATTCCATTTGAGTTGGTTAGTAGTGAAGTGTGAGCATAAATTAGCAGATGGTGAGGAGTCTAGTTATTGAATATGACTTTATTTCAGGTCGAAAGGTGGGATTCAAAGAAGATGTGGACAGACGAGAGCAAAGCGACGGTGATGTTCTAATCAACGGCAACTATTGGACACACAACGACTGCCACAGCATTAATGGACCCTTCAACAGTGGTGACTTGAATGATTGACCATCAACAGTGGAGCGAGACTGCGAGAGAATGAATCATGAGGAGTCGAGAGAGGCACCATGCAGCAACCAGCAGCGACGATTCGGTGAGCAAAGCTATATTGTTTTGTGGAAAAAACAGGTCGGTCGGTCAGTCAGTCAGTCTACCTAACTTCATTAATAAGTCAAGGGGAACAAGAGGCCCCTAAGAAAATGGAAGAACTAGAATGAGATAGAAAACAGTGCTCAACAAAGTAGGCCACCCTTCATTCACTCTTTTATATATTCCAAATCAATGCATCAACTTTATGATTGAAAATTTACTTTACATTTACAGTATAGATCTGTATTATTGGAATTATGAAAGCAAAGAAAAATTATTGGGAACTGATTAAATTTTTTATTCATTAACTAATTAAATTTAATAACTAGTTAAATTAGATCGTAAAGTCTAAAATTATACCAAGTTCCTGTAAATTGCTTATCATATTGTTAATGCAATTATTGATAATACTATATTAAAAACTTGGGGTAAACACTGGAGAATAATGGTTAAGAGTTTATAAATACTCTTCTAACAGGATTTTCTTGTAGAATTTATGTGAATATGAAAACATTTATTTGATCACACTACAAACAAAACAATGCCAGCTGGAGACAAATTTATCAAAGACTAAATATCGGTTATCAATATTTACCTAAACAAATAGACCTTTTAAGTAAAGCATTAGGACTGCTATTATTCTAAAGACGAGCCATAGTTCTAAAGTTATATCCGTTGTACGAATAGGCTTGAATACCTTTGAAGTAGTCTAAGGAAATATTGCAATTTACAGAGCAACAATTAACGCGTATTAATATTTATCACGATCATGTAGGCTTGACGTTAAGTATTTGCAACAACTTATAAATTAAATTACAGTCCTTAGCCATGGGAGACTGATAATTGAACATAAATTGTTCGGATCATGGGGATAACTGCTTTAAAACGAGGCATAAGTGCTCATAAAAACTATTTAAAAGCTTACAGAGTCCACCTAGGATTAACATTAACAAAACAAACTTTGCATGGAACTTGGTAACAATTTTGAAATCAATGCCTTGTTTGTAGTCGTCAGTGACAATTGGAACAGTATCTGGCATTATATGAAGCCTGGTTAACCAATTATTACCAACTTTACTTCTAAACGCAATTACTGAAATCAACAAATAAATGTGGCACTCCAAGGACTCGAACCTAGGATACTCACAGAAATTCCGCTCCTATATATTTTTCGCCATTGAAGAACAAATTTGCAAAGTATGTTACATGGATTGACGAGTATATATAGATGGTTATCTGGAGTTACTTTGGACACTTACAAGGTCATACCGATATTGAGTTTACTCTAAGCTGGTCTATGATAATCTTCATCTGCAGTGGCATGTCAGCAGGTTAAATAAGATTTATTCAGTTATATTGGTCACATAAAAGTGAAACTGCAGTTGTATGGTAAATCTCAAATTATATTACTAGTTTCTTAGTCTCCAGTGTTTTGCTCATTAGTATAAAACTTACTGTATAAGAACTAATTGACTACATACTAATATTAACATGGGTACAGTCAATATAAATAGTTCGCCGATACTTATGACATTAAACAAATCTTGCTAGTCACAGGCTGCTAGAAGCATATGAAGAAAAGTGTCTAGTAACTTATAATTTCACTGTATTTGAGCAGGATTTTGGGCGAACTATTTTGGTTTCGACTAACTGGCAGCATTTTTCTAGATCTAACTAAAGGAAATTCGTACATTTGGCAACACTGATAACAATTTAAAGAATTTATGAACAGGGTAATTCATATTTTTTGTTCACCAACCAACTTTACTTCTAAACTCCAATTAAATCAACAAATACATGTGGCACTCCAAGGACTCTATCTAACCTATGATACTCACACCGAAATTCTGCGCATTTATGCATTACGCTATCAAGACTGATAATTTAACCATTGAAAGCATATTGTTAATGATACACCCATCCAAGGATAGAAAGTTAGATCTAATAAACAAATGAAGAGCTATCAATATACAACTTCGATTTTACCAATATTATAGTATCAGTCAATCATAACCTATGTTGATGTATTCAAGACTGAGAAACACCCACTAACGGATGACCATGGCAAAAAATACTCAAGGTTACTTTAACAATTTCGATTTGATCATTGCTACCGCCAGACAATTTTAGTTAACTTACAAATAACCTGTCATAATTTGAGCTTGAATTCGATGGTCTTGGGACTGATTCCCAGAGCTTAGTGAAACCTGTCAGTAACATTATTAAAAACAAAAAAGTCACTACGGTTATCCATTTTATTCTGGCTACCCGTAGACAATTTTACTCAGTTTAGGAAGGACTTGTCGGATTCTAAGGGTAGATATAATGTGTACCCTATTGATTCCTTATGGTCCTTAACCAATCTATATAGTCTTGTGAAAGCCAAAATATATATTACCTGATCAAACTTAATGCTTTCAATGAAAATACGCCAAATTGAATTATATTTTTCTACCTCGAGATTTTCTTCAACCTAGGAAAGGCCTGTCGGATTAAGAAGATTCATTTAAATATATATTTGTTAGCCCTTTAATTTCCAGTAGTTCTTCCAAAGCTAATTAAACAAATTATCTGGTTGTAGCATTGATCAAGAAACAGTCACACGATTGAAGGTCAATAACTATTCTTAATTTAATTACAGTTAACATTTAATTCCCAATTTACTTTCCACTTTTTCCGCATTTTTTTTGTTATGACCATTTTTCCAATCCCTTGTAATTATTAAAATGATTGGTTTATATTGTCATAAGTGCCAGTTCTCCACATCAGCTGATTCAGTAGCGCTAATATTATTTAAGTGTCCAAGACTAAAAGTTTATCTTAATTCACGATAAATTCTTCAGTAGGCTACTTTTAGCTTGAAACTAATGCCTCTACTTAAATTGCCATCCTAAATTGAATACCGACAATAGTTAAATACCGAATTAAATACAATAACGATTAAATTAATTTAAAATTATGTTTACTAAATATACACTATTACTTAAATATCTCTGCCTACCTATAGTGAACCATGTCTAGTTAATTTAGGCTGTTTTAACCATTCACCCATTTCCTAAGTCTCAGTTTTGTAAGCATCTGTTGCAGGATAATTCAATATAAATCAGTGTTGCCATTTGTACGAAATACTTTAAATTGTTTAGATAAAGCTGCTGCCTATACCACTGTCCACCACTTATGATAGTCTATGAAATATTTTGAAGTTTCTTAGGCATTACTAAACTGGTCTACTTAAGCCAATTTGTCATTCATTTTTTTTGGCCAATGTAGGTTAAGTATGTAATGATTATAATCTTATAATAGTTTAACCAAAGAGTTTTGACAAATTAAAGTTATACAAACTAGCTTCGAAATTCCAGGATGCACACATTTCAAACTACCATATAATTATGACCTGGTAATAACTGAACTGAAAGTCACCAAATCCCATTTTGAGAATTGTGATGAACATTTCTAACTTAAATTTTAGGATTATGGGATATCGTCGACCAGTTACAATGATATTTTAAACTGTAGCCAGCAAAATTAATCATACTTTGGGGGATAAGGCACAACAGTTAAATATTTAGTTGTTATAAAGGCTACGTCCACTAAGACAGAAACCAGCCGCCTGTGTGTACTCCAGGACAATTATTCTTCAGGGCAAAAGGGCACCAATCATTAATTCAGTATCCATAGCTTTAAATTAGTAGTTTAATTAATTTAAACTGACTTTGTAGACCAAACTTCAAAATATTACATTGTATAGACTTTCATAATAAGATCTTATTAAAACATTTTAGTGACAGACCCGTATTACAGTCGTGGTTGATTAGAGCTGTTGGTCCACGAGTCCCATCCGTCTGTTGTCCCCCTCAGGCTGGACGTCTATCATACATCTGAAACATTAGGTTAGTATTAGTCAACATCCTGATGTATAACGCTAATAACTATAGTCACCACTGCAATAAGGCCTTTTTCTGGACCCCTTCGCCCTAATTTTTTAGCTCGGTTTGAGATTTATGACAGTCTACTTTTCGTTTTGACTATTAAGACTTTTTGCCCCAATTTGTCAATTTTGTGACCGGTCATGCCATTTAAGTAAATAATTTTTCCTCGCGAACGATAGCAAGCCTGTAATTTTGGAAGAAACTGCCTTCGACCGGGACATTTTACTACCGAAAAATTTACACATTTATCTCTAAGGGGGACTTGATGGAAGTCTAGGGGAGCAAACTAAAAAAACTCTCCTTAAACCGTGATGTTGATCAACTAGTCCGTCTTTTATCGTATTGTCCAAGGTTCAGGTTTTGGTAACTATACATAAGCCTGCAGTGATAAGTTATATATTTTAGTACCTTTTTTGTTGAAATGAACTGCAGTGTAGTTTATGCATATACTGTATACTTATGAATTTGTTTACCCCTTTGAGTACCAGCGACGTGTTATATTAATTTCTAGCTGTATTTAGACGATATTATGCAGCTTAGAAAGGATCTGTGGCAGTTAAAAGGGTTGGTTGAGATAGCTTTAAGTCTTATTGCTAGACGTCCTTCCTAAGCTGTATAAAATCTTCTAATAGTTGCCAGAATAGGATGAAAAGGACGTCCCTGGTACTGAACGGGTTAAGGCAGGGGAAAGATTGAATGCAGTGGCGGGTACTGTTATTGACCCTTCCAGATTTTTAGTTTTTTCTATGGCGAGTGAGGGACACAAAAGGCAGAGCTGCCTGTATCGAGTGCCTCCCCTAGAGTTGAAAGAGTTACAGGGCCAAAATCAAGGGACGTTCGAGCCAAAATGCCTGGACACACTGAGTTTGAAGCGATTTAAGTCACATTATCATAAGTTGTGTCCTACCTACATTTCTAATTTCTAGTAAAAATAACTCATCCACTGACAAAATTCCACAATATTATTATTAAATCTTCACGCACAGGACGCGATTTTCGCCCTTTCTGAGATACTTAAACACCTTTGTGACCATCAGGGGCGTTTAGAAACTTACTTCAACCTCTGCAGTTGTCTTTAAGTGAACTGTGGGCATTAAACTAATTTTGGAGAGGTAATTATGAGATTGATTACTATTTCTGAATGCAAATAAGGTATTTGTAATTAACCCTATGTTTTAGTATTAATACAGTAAATGGAACACCAGAATTTGTTGAGAACCAAACCCTAAATACACAACTTTAGAAAATAGATGCTCATAATATAATGAATACAGTATATGGGATAGGCTAAGGGAACTTAGAGACAACTATACACATGGTAACCTAAACTTTTAATATTGTTAAGGTTAAGATGGGTCGTTTTTCTGGTTCCCCTTCATGTTTAGCCCCATTACTTTGCAGATTATAAGACGTTCAGCCCATTACTTTGGCGATTTTAAGACCTTTCAATCTATTTGTGTCATTATCAAGACCTTTCGTGCTATTTAGGAGACTAATTTTCCTGGCGAGTGATACCAAGCCTGTGATTTAGGGGGAACCGGCCTTCGGCCTGGTTTTTCTACCGAAAAAATTACAAATTTTTCTAAAGGGGATCTTGGGGATGTTTTTTAAGCTTGATGGAAGTCTAGGGAGGAAACAAATTTACAAATAATTATATCTATATACCAATGAATAAACCCTTAGCCATTAACCCTATTAAGGAGAGACTGTCGTGTTTCTGGTCCCCTTTCTCCCTAGTGTTTAGTCCTATTAGTTTTGAGATTTGTAGACGTTCGGCCCATTTGTTTGGCGATTTTAAGACCTTTCGTCCCATTTCGTTATACATTTTAAGACCTATCGTGCCATTTAGGTGTCGATTTTTTCTGGCGAGCGATAGCGAGCCTGTAACTGAAAGAGGAACCGGCCTTAGACCGGTAAATTTTCTACCGACATTTTACAAATTTATCTTGAGGGGGGGGGGGGGGGCTTAGGGGATGTTTTTTTCTAAGTTTGAGGGATGTCTAGCGAGGAAACTAAGAATTGATAAATTAATGAATGTATAGGCCAACAAAATAAAAACAATTTTGTTGTGTTCTTACCCTAGTTTGTTGGTGAAGATGGTTAAGGCTCCGTTTGTGTTTCTGAAGTTGGTCTTCAGCGTGTTCCCTCCGCCGAGCCTCGACTGTACTGTAGGCTACAGGGCCTCCCTCGCATCTGTTAAAAAGTCCAATATTAATATTACATCTTAAGGAATTGACCACTTGCGAGTTTCAAGCTATAAGTAAGTATGGAGTTTTTTATATAGAAATTTAGCAGAATTACGAGCTAAAATATGAGTTGTATTGCATATAAATTTAACACATAAAACCAAGTTGACCGTACATTCTAACCATCAAAAACCTACATAACATCACTGCATTTCTGTTTAAAAAGATAGTATACGGCCCAAACTTCCTTATAGCCTGAAACTCACAAGTGGTCAATTAGGCCAATATTTTATCAATTCTTATGTTTTTGCAACAACAACAAAAACATTATATCTCAACCATAGTCAAGGTGGTCGTGATTCCTTGGGTCGGGTCGAGTCAGGCTGTCTGGCTAGATCGCGACGGTCCTCCCATCTCTAACCTGTTGGGAAGATTTAACATCACATTAGTCACAGGGTTCTGGCATACCTTATTTCACCGTTGTTGTTCCTCCGTCGGGCCATCCAGCTCATTCCTGTTGATAAAATATTTAATTATTTCAGGAGCGCCGGTCTGCCAGCAACAAGATCGGTCTGCAAATCGGCCACAGCGGGTCTGCAAGCTGCCACATCGGGTCTGCAAGCTGCCACATCATCTGAAAACCTGCAACCTTCACAACCAACGAACAGACTACCAGAATTCTACCGGCCGGATTTCAACCAAACTCCAAACTATACTAACTAAATCTAACTAACTAACTAACTAAGCTTCTACCCAAGCCTCTAACAGACGCTAACCAACCTCCGCGGGAAACGAATAGAGCAACACCTAACCAATACTAACCTAGAACAGACTCTACTACCTACCCCTACCCCTTGAACTTACTAGAGCTACCCCCCTCTAACCCCCCCTCCCCCCCCCCCGCCCCACCTCAGCATCCCTACCAGAAACCTTGTCTAATTCGAAGCCAACGACGATAGGAGAAAAAGATTAGTGCATGGATTAATTATATTATATTTCATTATAAAAAATTATGTTACGTTATTGGAAATATTATAGTTATAGCAAATGTAAAAAATATATATATACCAGATTTATTTATATATAAATTATTGCAAAACAATAAGTATATCATTTACACTGAAATGTATTAAAATAGAATCTTACCTTAAATTTGCCGCCTATCAAACGTAATGTCTATACACATGTTAGTAGAAGGGAGGTGGTTTAGGTGGTGACAAGGATAATGGAAGGAAGGGGGGGGGGGGGGAGGGGAGGATGGTTAGGATTAAAGGGAAGTTTGTTCCGGCCCCTTTCTCCCTTATGCTTAGCCCAGGTTATTTTGAGACTAAGACGTTCACCTTCTAGTTTGGCACTAAAGACCTGTGCCATATAGCGATCTATTTTGTTCCTGGCGAGCGCTAGCGAGCCTGGCATTAATGAGAAACTGGCCTTCTTATTATTATTATTATTTCGGCTGGTACATTTTCTATCGAAAAATGTACAAAATTATCTCTAAGGGGGGTCTTCGAGGCATTTTATTTAAGTTTGACTGAAGGTCTCGGGACGAAAAAATATATATAAAAAATAAAATTAAAACTTCCCTTTACAGAGGACACTGATGGAAGGAAAGGATGGTTAGGATTACAGGATACGGCTAATTGTTGCCGTGATGATGGTAGTGGTAGACTGGTTGAAGGATCTGGTTGAGGTTTCCATCATCATTCACGACATCTGTAAAAGAAAAAAATACATTGTTAAAATATATCTCAATCAGCCAAGTATACTGTATATAATTTGGGTAAAAAACTTTAAGAGACCCCGGACAGCCTTTTTACCTAACCTAACAAAACGACAAAAATAACTTAAGCCTTCAATTTTTACCATAATTTGTTTGTGTTAGCATTATTATTATATTTGTGTATATCTAGAAGATGTATTTTTTCACAGTGCGTAATGCATAGGTGCGCGGAATTTCGGTGTGAGTGTCCTAGGTTCCAGTCCTCTGAGTGCCACATGTATTTGTTGATTTCATTGAGTTTAAATGTGAAGTTGGGGTATATTCCTATGTAGTGGGTGGACATTTATTTATACCTCAATAATTTGGTAATGTTACAATACATATTTAAGTTTTACATTCATAAATAGTCCACCAATATACTAGGTTAGGTTAGGTTTTGGTTAGGTTAATTATATTGTTAAAGGTTTCTTAGTAAATAGGCATCTCAAAAACAGTTCTACCCGCTACACAGGATCATACCCTAATGTTCTTCCAAAAAGGTATATTCTCGCACTTTAATTATTCCTTTGTATACTTTCTTGAAATTCATAAGTTGGTTGGTGTTAAAAACATAATTCTGGCTATCATTAGACGAATGCATGTACAGTGGCGCTAATAAGTGATGTGTCGGCATCAAGTAGGGTTTGATCAATAATTGGTATCAGCAATATCTAAGCTTCATTTCTTCATATCGAGTGAAATATACAAACATGTTCCTACACTTACCCACCCATTCAACATCTGACAGACATTAATACAGCACAGAGCGAGCCAAACTAAATGACAGCGGAGACATGACTTATTAGCACGACCGTAGCTATCTTGATTATTCAGCTATTACGAAGATTTGGTAGCTAAGCATGTTAATGATAAAAACCTTAGCATTATTATGATCCAGAAGCATTGAGTACTTTCAAAATGGCATTAATTATCGAAAACAAACTTTAGTCACAAATTGTTTAACATAGCAACATTCAACTAAGTAAATAGATTGGAAGAGCTAAATGCACTATGAAGAAGTAATCCATAGTCGGTTATATTTCAGCCAGCGGTAAATTGTCATGCTCCCATGTTCACTACTCGACAATTCAGACGTTATAGCGAAATGTTAATTATGAACTGTATTAATAGTATGCAGATCCACAACTATTCATAGTTTGGCGCTAAGCATTGGTAACTTAGCGGCATAGGAATTTAATTTTCCGCCAGGAAAACTGGCCTTATCCTTTTAATAATATAACCTGCCATGTGGTTAATGGAGGCGGTGTGAGAGAACGGCCATAATTTTCCTTGGCCGCCATTTTGTTGTCAATTATCAAACAACGGGGCGATACTTAATTTTTGTAAATTATATCCATGGAGTAAAAGTATATATCCTGTGCCAGTATTACTGAATGTGTATAATGGGTGTGGAATATATGGATATATTGGAGTGTAAAGAGTATCACCACCCTACTGGTTACCAAAATGGCGGAGGTTGGTCAATCTGTTACCTGCCCCAAATTACAGCCTCGTTTGTTGATTATCTAGCATTTCACTGAACTATATCAACACTATATCTATAATTTTAACTTTTAACCTATTAAGTGTTGACTGATTAATGCAATGTTATTAATGATGGCATATGGGTAAGTGGATGAAGCAGAGTCCTAACTCTTTCATGTTTTCTATATAATGTAGATTTTTGTGCAGTTTAAGAAGGACATGTGGTAGTAAAAAGGGTTAAGAGATAATTAGAAGCCTGTTAATTGCTGGAAGCCCTTTTGAAACTATAAAATCTTCAAACAGTAGCCAGAATAAAGTTAAAATGACTGCGCCGGTACAGAAGGGGTTAAAACCCAAGGTTAATTGACTACATTGCTCTCATTAATTCCAGAATTAAACCCAAATTTGCCGGTTTGACACGCGAGAGGTTGAAAAAAAGCGAAAAAATACAAATAAAAAATAGAATAAGATTTAAAAAATAACAAAATAAAATCGAACAAAACCTATACAGTATATACATAAAAAATTAAAACATTGCCTGAAACTTCCACAAGGCTTTCCAAAACTATAATATCGTTCAATGAAAATAAAATATGACAAACATTACATAAAATTAATCTGCGTGAAACTCCAAGGCTTTCTAAATCTAAAATCTTTCAATGATAACGAAATAGAATGGAAAAGATCCTTATGCTAGCGTTAATAAGACAGTAGCCTATACAGTAAATACCCACGAGATATCCAAGTTAACCGGTCTCGTGCCTTTAGGATTCCCACACATCTTTCGTAAACTATAAAATCTTCTAACGATAGCCAGAAGAAACTCAATAGGTCAATGTTCAAAGGGTTAAGGGGACAGTGGCTATTTTGTTAATCTATTAATTTATTAGATTCATTAAAGTTTTATTTTCCTCGCTAGACCTCCAAGCTTAAAAGTACACCCCCTACACCCACTTTCAAGATTAATTTGTAAATTTTTCGGTAGAAAATGTCACGGCTGAAGGTCGATTCCTCTTAAATTACAAGCTTGCTCTCGCTCGCCAGGAAAGAAATGGACACCTAAATGGCACGAAAGGTCTTAATATTGAAAAAAAAGAGCGAAAGTTCTTCAAATTTCCAAACTAATGGGGCGAACGTATCTCAAAAGCAATGGGGCTAAACATGAGGGAGAAGGGGTTCCAGAAAAACTACCCTCTTCCCTTAATGATCAATAACCACGAGGCGTCTAGTCACCCGGCTTCGATTCGCAAGTTTGCCAAGTTTTCAAAATCCAATTAAATTATTCTAACCAAATCATCCACGTAATCATTAAGGCATCTATTACTCGTGGGTTAATAGGTAATTAATCAATATATAAATTCTATTCAGGTTAAAAAATACTTAGCCAAATTCAGTTTTAGAAAAGTCACATGGGAATATAGCCTAAGTTTATGCCATAAATTTATAATCTGGATCTCAATTTCTTCCTTAATGAATAAAATCTACTAGTGATCGCCATAATATTGAGACATATGGCTTTATTGGAAGGGTTAAGGAGGTAGAACTGAGCGAACGATCAAGTGCCGGCTTCCAGAAAGTTCGTCAAACCTGCCGGCTTTTTCCGTCACATTTCTGACCTTATTTAATGCAAAGGTATTAAGTATTATGGGAAAATCAATAAGCTCTTGTCCACAAATTCGGGTTTGGCGGTAAATAGGTCACGCTATTTAGCTATTACACCTTAATTTCTTGTATTTTCAGGGGAAACAATGGGGGGAAAATGGGAGCACACGAGACTTACCTCTTTAAAGCTGGACGACCGGGAACAAAATGATCGAATGAGGCGAAAATTCAGAGTTTATATAACCTCGGTTGTATTGCTGGTGGTTGATGGCAACTATTGGGTGACAGATGATCGAGAATTTCACTCACAAAATCGTCGATATCTCCCTAACTATACATTTCTGAAAAAAAATTACTTAACATAAATTATGCGTATTTGTATCCTCTATCTTTTGGTATAAGTTTGACAATTCTAACATACATATTTTGTGAATAATTAATGGTTGTCGTCATATTTCCTTCACATGGGGCTAGAGAGAGAGAGAGATAGATAGAGTTCCTATGCCGCCAAGTGGATTTTAGGTACCCGAGAATTTTATGTAGCTTTATCAATGCTCTCGTGCCCTAAAAAAAAATCTTTTTGCCACGCATTAGAGCCCTCGACACCTCATGAACGAGGGAATGGCCACGAAGGAATCGCCCTATAATGTATGCTATTATAGAGACGTTATAATTCAATAGAGGTGTGAATAGGAGTTTATTATGGGCTATCTGGATACTATTATAGCTTTATGTGATGTATACGATTATAGAGGGCCTTTTCATAATATTCTGGAAACTATTAAACGATTTTATTCAGCTTAGGAAGGACGTCTATCTATTCAAAGGCTACGAAATATGTCACTTAATCCTTTTAGCTGCCACATAGCCTTCCTAAGCCTCATAAAATCGTCTAAATGAAGCTGATATCAAGTAAAAAAAAAAAAAATATATATATATATATATACTGGTATATATACTGTATATAGGCGTAGAGAGTGGGAGAGCAGCGATCTAGCCTGCCTCCCCTGCTGGCCTCTAGAACCTGCCTCCACTCAGCTCTTGTCTCGAGTTACAAGGAGAGACAAGGGGGGGGGCCCCCCCCCTCCTTCGATGACGGGAGAAACCGGACAACTTCTCATCCGGTCGCCATTTTGGGGACACTAGCTTAAGCATTAATTGCTTGCTATGTATAGGTATGCCATATATAATAAACTGTTCTCTGTTTGAATGTACACTAACCCATGATTAAATAAAAGCGACATTATGTTTATTGTTTACCTATCCTTTTTTTTTTTTTTTAGTTTGTGTTCTTTATCTCTTATCAAACTTAAGAAAAACAACAACAATCGAGATAAATTTGTACGTTTTTCGGTAGAAAATGTATCTGCTTAAGCCCTCCTAAATTGCAGGCTTGCTATCGCTCGCCGAGGAAAAAATGAAACCTAAATGGTACGAAAGGTCTTAATATTGGCAAATATATGGGGCGAAAGGTCTCAAAATCGCCAAACTAATGGAGGCGAACGTCTTAAAATCTCAAACTTAATGGGGCTAAGCATGAGGAAGAAGGGATTTAAAAAAAAAATCCCCTTAATATTTCCAAGCACTAGTTACTTGTGTCTACACTACTGAATGGATAAAGGTTAGGGAAATAGGTTGTAATAAATTCATCTTTATTCATATGCATACACTTCATACAATAAATACATCATACACGAATACAATCAAATAAATTAACTGAAAATATCAACAAAGCACCTAATTAGACGATTTCATTCAGCTTAGGAAGGACCTCAATTAAATCGCTACACATGATCTCAATTAACGCTTTTAATTACCCCAGATCCTTCCTAAGCTTCATAAAATCGTCTGAATGTAGCCGAAATCAAATACAAAAAAGACGTCATCGGTACAGCAAGGGTTAACTATCACAGGTCCTTCCTAAGCTTCATAAAATCCTCTAAATGTAACTATGATAACAAAAGACTCGCCTAAACTAAAAGGGTTAAGAACATAAACGCCATTATTTTTATTACATTTTGGCTTTCATTGGGCAATATTATGCAGCTTAAGAAGGTCCTGTAGAAGTTAAGAGGGTCTTTCCGAAGCCGAATAAAATAATTTAGTATATACCCGTAATAATAATAATAATAATAATAATAATAATAATAATAATAATCCATACTCAAGGTAAAAATAAAAGATAACTATTAGTATATTTTATTATCCCTAAATGCCTGTGACCCATGAGAAGAACTATTTTCAAGTATAATATTACTAGTAGTAGTAGTAGTAGTAGTAGTAGTAATAGTAGTAGTAAAAATAATAACTTTTAGTAGTAATAGTAATATGTGAAAATAGGAGAACATTTTCCGTAGACTATTTCCATTTACTACAGGCCGACTACCCTCGCCATGTTCTTCATAGTTGCCATGTAGAAGAGTTGCCAATTATACAATAAAAACCAGTAATTATCAATCCCATTTCAAACTATTGCCTAATTGACCTATTTAGCAATATACTATTGTTTATTAAAAGCATATTAGTGATGTTGTTATTGGCCTTATTAAACCCTGTACCTTGCAAAATTAAATTACAGTTGCATAATTACCATTTCGTCTTGCCCCGCCACCAAGACTAGGGTAACATATATTAACACAGTTCACAACTTGATATTTGACCACCATCTTGACTCCAACTCACGCTGTAGAATATACCTCGCCATTATGTATATCCATCTTATTTTGAGCATATGATTTTTATTCTATTAACATTTATACTTATTTCTATATTCCTATCCATCAATGTACCCTGACTGAAAATAGTACTTGGCAGGAAGTGAGTATGGAATCAAGATGGCGGCCGGAACCTCTACGACTACATACTCTGTTAATCTAGGGACTCGAACCATGAACACAGGCTCGGCTTCAAAACACACGAATCTGAAACACAATTTGATTCATTAGTTATATATTACTACAATTACTAACACATTTTGTCCACACATATATATTTAAAGTACATATTATTTTTCTTTATATAGGCCTACAGTAATATATTATACAGTAAAACTTAAGAATTATTAAGATTATTAATTTTAGGTCTACTTTCAAATAACCCTTTCAAGATTCGATTACGCATTTCAGATTAAGAAGGGTAGCCTAAAACAAAACAAATTTGTGTATGAAGGAGACAAAAAACAGGTTGCCTTTAACGAGTCTCTCCCCCAAACCCAAAAGAGTGACAGAGCCAAATTCAAGAGACATTGGGGTCAAATTGCCTGGACACACGAAGTTTAAAGTAGTTTAAGTCATAGGATGAAGGAAAGATTGATAAAGGGAGGGAATTCCAGAGTTCACTTGTAAGTCGGATGGTTAATTGAGATAGTCTTTACCTGTACAACCCCCACACATCCTTCCGAAGCTGTATAATATCGTATATAATAGCCAGAATAAATGGTCAAACTGCGCCATAATCTTCAAATGGTTAACTCCTTCTGTACCGCAACGTCTTTATCATTTTTCTCTAGCTATATTTAGACGATTTTGTGCAGTTGAAGAAGGATCTGTGGTGGTGAAAAGGGTTCAGTGAGATAGTTCGAAACCTGTTAATTCGTTGGAGGCCCTTAAGCAACTGAGTAAAATCGTCTAATAGTCGCCAGAATACAGTTAAAAAGTACGTCGCCAGTACAGAAGGGGTTAATGGCAAGACGGGCCCGAGATGATTCAATAACACCACTATGACCCTGTTTCGAAACTAAACGAAACACCAACCCCTTGACGATCATGAAGCGTTTTGACAGTTTATTCTGGCTATTCCTTAACGATTTTGTACAGCTTAGGAAGGATCGGTGGGAATGAAAAGGATGAAGACTGCCTTACTTAACCCTCTGACTTCCTAACCTAGATAAAATCGTTTAACAATAGCCAGAATAAACTGCCAAAACGCGTCATGATCCTTTAGTCGGGATAACAATAATCAATTTTGTTCAGCTTAGGAAAGACCCTTCGCCTTCTCCTTCCTAGGCTGAAAAAAATTGTGTATTGAAATTCAAAATATAATAAAATATTGACGTCAGTGTTTTTAATTAGACATTATTTTATTTATTACCTTGGGATGGAGGTATTTATTCGTATCCAAATCCATCCCCACAACCCCCGCACATCATACTGCCCAAGAGCAGCCCTCTGCGGGTATTAAATCATATCATAATCCGTCCCCACAACCCCCGCACATCATACTGCCCAAGAGCAGCGCTCTGAGTTTTAATTCCTATCTAAATCCGTCCCCACAACCCCCGCACATCATACTGCCCAAGAGCAACCCTCTGCGGGTATTAAATCATATCATAATCCGTCCCCACAACCCCCGCACATCATACTGCCCAAGAGCAGCCCTCTGCGAGTATTAATTCCTATCTAAATCCGTCCCCACAACCCCCGCACATCATACTGCCCAAGAGCAGCCCTCTGAGTTTTAATTCCTATCTAAATCCGTCTCCCCAACTCTCACACGACACACTGCCCAAGAGCAACCCTCTGCGGGTATTTAATCATATCATAATCCGTCCCCACAACCCCCGCACATCATACTGCCCAAGAGCAGCCCTCTGCGGGTATTAAATCATATCATAATCCGTCCCCACAACCCCCGCACATCATACTGCCCAAGAGCAGCCCTCTGCGGGTATTAATTCCTATCTAAATCCGTCCCCACAACCCCCGCACATCATACTGCCCAAGAACAGCCCTCTGCGGGTATTAATTCCTATCCAAATCCGTCCCCACAACCCCTGCCCAAGAGCGACCCTCTGCGGGTCTCAAATAATATGGGGCAATGGTCTAGTGTGAGAGAGAGAGAAAGAGAGTGGGGGGGGGGGGAGTCCCGGCGGAAGCTTGCGCACAAACAGTCCGGCCCCACAGAGAGCTGAGCCAGTTATGACCATAGGTTATGACGTATGTTAAGAGTAGGATGAACACCCCCCCCCCCCCTCCACCCATCCCATAGGCCATAGCGTATGAATTCTAGAGCCCTGGAAAAAGTTGCTCGCTTCTGATTGGCTGAAAGTTGAAAGTTTTGTCTGACGTCACATATTGCTCGAGGCGATATTTGTGGGTAAACCAAAAAAGGTTGACCTGCACCCGTAGATTTATGTGCAATGTGGGGGTCTCTATCCTATCTGTCATCCACAGGCGACGGTCGAGAGAGAGAGAGAGTGTGTGTGTGTGTGAGTGAGGTGGTGCGGGGGCACATCAAACTGGCCTTCATCACTTCTTCACTCTTCCCGATCTGGTTTAGGGGTATGGAGGTATGGAGGACCGAGGGAGAGGGGTGGAGGAAGACAGAGGGGGAGGGAGGGAGGGGGGCCAACAGGTGAGGGAGGGAGTATAGAGAACCCCAGGGTGAGGGGTACCCAAATTTTGAAAACTGGATATAACCGGATATAAAAGACTTGACTTGACATAATAACCTTTGTTTGCTCCCCACACTCGGGACGCTAGCAAAGAGAGAGAAAGAAAATGGCTGCTTTTGAAAAGTAGGGGGTGGTGGAGGCAGGAGGGGATTGGAGCCACTCTCTTCCCCCGCCTCCACCATATGTGCGGCAAACGAAGGTTGTTGAGTAAAATCAAGCCTTTTTTATCCGGTTTGATCCAGTTTTTAAAATTAGGGTACCCCTTCAGGTGGGGTCCTTTATGGTCCCTCCCTCACCTGTCAGCCCCCCTCCCTCCCTCGCCCTCTGTCTCTCTTCACCCCTCTCCCTTTTTTTTTTTTAAAAAGACCTCCGTCTACGTATTGTGAAAAACCTGTTATCCTCCGGCAAATTGTGGGGTTGAGTGAGTGAAGGGGGGGACAGTGAATGAAGGAGGATGCATGTTTTTCATAATACGTGTTGCTAGCCCCAAACGCGCGAGCAACTGTGGCTTTCAACCATCCGACACATCCCCTTTTATTAATGTGCATCACACATGTTACATACAAATAAGGTTTATGTTTTGTTTTACCCTACTGTGGAAAGACTACGGATACACCACTCCTGCCGGGGCCTCACGCAGTGGCATGACTCAGTCCTGTCGAACTGAGCTCATGACACTGGTGGCATTGCCCCGGAGGATAGCCATCCCTAGTCTTTGCTTGAGCCAGAGGGTTTCCCGGGGTTCTCCTGAAACTTCTCTGATTTTACGGCCTATTTCATTCACCATCTTAAGGGTGGTGGGGCCGAAGACTCCTGAAGTTTCGAATGCCAGGGGCTCGAACTGATGAATTCTGGCGATGGCTTGATATTTTTCTCGCTTTTTATTTTCTGCTATCCGGGCGGCTTCACCTGCTTCGTCGGCGTTTCTGGCGGCGTTGGTTGTGGAGAAAGTGTCAACACATGTGGCATCCCACACGAGGCACCGGCCATTCTTGTAAGGGAAAGTGGTCATCCCATCTGGCCGTTGTGCCGTCTTCTCTGTGAAGTCCATGTGGTTCGAGGATTGATGCACAGTTAGCACTCTGCAGGGCCCGTTTTATGACATTATTTAGTGCAGAGTGTCTTGGCAGGCGGCCTGCGTTGTAATTACATGACAAGGCATGGTGACCTTGAGCATCCATCCTCCCATCACACTTGCAAGTGTGTGGGTGACAAACTGCCGCACCCACTCTGAGCGCGATGGCGACCCGGAGCGCTTCAGCATCCAAGTGAGTTCCAAGAGGTGGGATGGGGATGGCGTGTAACCACAAGCCACTCTCCGAACGGGCGGCTGCCTGGAGGCGTGCTTTTGCAACCTGGTCTGCATTGGTTAGGAGATTTTCTTGAGTTTTCTTCGCCGAGATGGTATCCCACGCTTTCTGCTTGCTCCTGGAGGTACCCTGAGGCTCCTCCTCTACTCCTGTACTTCCCTTCCAGGTGTTAATCGCTGCTGTTACGTCCCCATTAAGTGTCATTCCGGGTTTAGAACAAAGGATGGACAATACGAGGTCGTTGGTCGCGATGAGGGAAGAGATAAAGGCTGGGGAGGCAATATCCGAGGCTCTCCGTATGCCCAAGCCCCCGAGGCGGACAGGAAGGGTGGCTTGTGTCCAGGCCCGTTCTTTAAATTCCACGTTGGTGATGCTGGTCACTGCTTCTCGGATTATGCTGTCTAATTCTTGGAGGCCGCCATTGTTCGTGTAAGTCATCGATGTGCGCAGGAGGTATTGGAGTTTTGGGATGGAGAAACAGTTCTTGAGCAGGGCCAGAGCTGAGTGGGCATCGATGTGTATCAGGCGACTCACGAGACGTTGAAGCTCCTCCTTTTTAACTTGAAGTGCTGGTGGGATTGCTGCCAGAGTTAGTGGGGAACCTAATAGGGTTTGCTGGTGCTCCTGAAGGATCTTTACATCTGGCAATATGTTCGGAACAGGGCCTGAGTCTCTTCTCCTTGTTCACGTGTGTGGTTGAGGAGAAACAAGTTCCCATTTGGTGTCATTTATCACTAGCCCGGCCTCGGCGAGGTCAGTTATGATGTTATTTAGGTCGGTTAGAACGTTCTCTACTGACCCACCCAAGGTTGCATCGTCCAGGTACCATACATTCAGCTCTGACCTTACTTTGTTAGCTGCTGCATCCACCCCTATTGAGAAAAGAGCAGGACCACCTGGATCTCCCTGCTGTAACCCGGTCTCTGATGGGATTACCGTCTCGCCAAAAATCAGGATTGAAGGTTTGGAATAAGCCTGCCAAAGTAGGGGGTACAGAGTGGGGATGTGTTCTTGAGCTGCACGGAGGAAGACATCCCTGCGAATGCTGTTGAATGCGTTCCGCATGTCAATCTTTAGAAGCACTCGTTTTTCTTGGGCTTGGCTGAGGTAGGTGCGGGTTGCGTGTACAGCAGCTTCACACCCCCCTGGAGTTCCGAAACCTAGTTGAACCTGGTCTTAAGTGTTGACCTAGGCCATTCGAGAGTGGTTTCAAACCCACCTTTGTGGCAAGGCGGCGGAAGGTGTTCCCTACTGCTATTGGGCGCACGCCGCCATCTTTTTTTGCCAGTGCACAGAGTGATGCCCCAAAAAATAGGGGTGTGGCACAGTCGGGTACTTCCCCTCTTAAAACCATGTTGATGAATTTGGTGAGGGTTTCCAAGAGTGCCTCCCCAGCAGCTCCTGATCCCTGACCCAAGAGGCCTTTGAGGTGGGCGGGTCGGATACCATCTGGGCCCGCGGCTGAGCCTGCTGGGAATGAAGTCACTGCGGCGACCACCTGCTCCTTCGTGACAACTAAAGGTTGGCGCATCTGGTCATTTGGGGCAGGGGGGAGGTTTAGGTCCCTAGGTGTAGGTGGGTGCTTTTCTTGTAGGGCTTCAACAACTTCGGTGCCTTGACCAGCAAAACCTTCTGAAGAGGACAACAGTCTGACGGCCCCTTTGATGTCACTATCCGCCAGCTTCGCAGCGACCCTCTTACGTAGCTGTTCAGCCTCTTCCTCTTCCTTCTCCTGGTGCTTCTGGGCCCTGTTTGGTTGCTGTTCGGGGGGTTCCACCAGTTTGTTTCCATCCATATACTGTGCTACTTGACGTTTCACTCTGGTGGCTAGTGAAACCTGAAGATGGTCTTGTATGTTGGTTCTGGGTGGTTTTCGGAGGGCCCCATAGGAGAAACCCAGGAGCCGTGCCCATGCGAGGGGTGTCTTGAGCTGTAGGGCCTGCTTTATGATGGTTGTAAGGGCCTCCGCCACTTGGATTCTGGCTCCTTTAGGTACCCGGGCAAGGACCTGGATCCGCGCTTTCCATTTGGTCACCAGTTGGGTCAAGTCGGCGACCGGTGTTGCCGGTGTTGCCCCGGTTGGCTCTGCAGTGGGCCCTGGGCATGCGAGACATTTCCAGTTTGGTTGTTCTTCTGATGTTTCTTTGTCAGCTTAGCACAAGATAAATGAATAGATCTAAGACAGCCGGAACATTTCGCGAATTCTTTCTTGCATTGGTTGTTCCGCACTTAAGACACTTAGTATCTGCTAGGCCATAGTCTTCCAAGATTATCCGTTCCTCTGCCTCTACCAAGCCGTCCTCCTGATCTTCCCGTGGTGCTTCCATCTCTACCATGTCTCCCTTGTTTCAGAAACCCCGGGAAATCTCTCCTGGCACATATCTAGATTATTGCTGTTGTTATTAATGTATAATTGGCTGGATGCATAACAATTCACTTATCATAGTCAACCTTTCTGATGGGATATGTAAAAAACAAAAACAAAACAAAAAAACATCACATATCATAGTCAACCTTTCTGATGGGCAATTGGCCTGCTTCTCCTAAAGCTAAGTGGTTAAATGTATAAATCCTCGGCATTGGGCACCGGTACAACTAAAAGATCTAACTGATTGAAAGGAAGCACGCCAATTATATCCTATGATTACTTACACTGGCGACGCCACCCTGATGTTGAGTATTAATGAATGCTTAGGATATTAATAATGCTGTCAACATCAAGATAGGGAGAGAGCCAGAGAGTGAGCGAGAGCCAGGATCTGAGTGGGTAACCGGATCTAGGGCAGCAGTTATGGAAAAATTATTAAATTGTACAAAATGTTAAGAGAGAGAGAGAGAGAGAGAGAGCAGGGGCGGGGGCTAGGGAGAAAGAAAGCGAGCTGGAGAGGGGGCTGGCCTGGTTGGGTAAAGATGTTAGAGGAAAACAAATAACTAAAATGGTAAAAAGCGATCTGAAGTTATAGATAACCTAATGACAATGAGGCGGTTAAGTGCGGTGATTGAAAGTGGATGGAAAGATGTTAAGGATAAAAAGGAGAGAGAGAGAGAGAGCTGGAGAGGGGGCTGGCCTGGTTGGGTATGAAAGATGTTAGAGGAAAACAAATAACTAAAATGATAAAAAGCGATCTGAAGTTATAGATAACCAAAAAAATAATAGCAATGAGGCGGTTAAGTGCGGTGATTGAAAGTGGATGGAAAGATGTTAAGGATAAAAAGAGAGAGAGAGAGAGAGAGAGAGAGAGAGAGAGAGAGAGAGAGAGAGAGAGAGAGAGAGAATGAAAATGGACCTTGTAGCAAGTATTTCCTAAATGGTTAGAGAGAGGGAAATGAAAATGGACCTTATAGCAAATACTTCATAAAGGTTAGAATTGTTTGAGAAGTTGAAGGACCGAGGGTCAGATGGAAGATGAGGCCTATGGTGGGGAACCATAAGGGTGAAACTGCCTGCCCTATAAACGGTCACCTCACTCACCTTGTGGTCACTGCTGGAGGTTTATGGTGCCTGGGCAGGGCTGGGCTAGTGCCTGACGGCTCCTTGTCCCCTCACTGATACTGGTAATAACACTCTCAAGATTAAACTAAATATGCTTTGTGGGCGATGTTTAAACAAGAAACCAGTTCTGTTTACTATGTGCCGAAACACCGTATCATCGCCGATCTTCTGATACGTATATGGGTCACTCAGTCCCACGATACCCCTCCGAAAATCCCCTCTTTTGAGGAGCTCAACCGACCCGTGTGCTCTCACTGTGCTCTCACTCACTCTCTGGTGCCCCCTATCTCCATACCCTTAAACCAGATCGAGAAGAAGGAAGAAGTGATGAAGGCCAGTTTGATGTGCCCCCGCCCCCTCTATGCCCCCTTCCTTCCTCACCCCCCCCAAACCCCCCCCCCCCCCCACACACACACACACACTCCTGTCTCTCTCTATCTCACTCTCACTCTCACACACACTCTCTCTCTCCCTCTCTCACCCCATACATATTTGTGACCCCCGGAGGGTCGCTCTTTGGCGGGGGTTGTGGGGACGGATATAGTTAGAGATGAATACCCGCAGAGGGTTGCTCTTGGGCAGTATGATGTGCGGGGGTTGTGGGAACGGATTTAGATAGGAATTAAAACCCGCAGAGGGCTGTTCTTGGGCAGTATGATGTGCGGGGGTTGTGGGGACGGATTTAGATAGGAATTAACACGCGCAGAGGGCTGCTCTTGGGCAGTATGATGTGCGGGGGTTGTGGGGACGGATTTAGCTAGGAATTAATACCCGCAGAGGGCTGCTCTTGGGCAGTATGATGTGCGGGGGTTGTGGGGACGGATTTAGATAGGAATTAAAACCCGCAGAGGGCTGTTCTTGGGCAGTATGATGTGCGGGGGTTGTGGGGACGGATTTAGATAGGAATTAATACCCGCAGAAGGCTGTTCTTGGGCAGTATGATGTGCGGGGGTTGTGGGGACGGATTTAGATAGGAATTAACACCCGCAGAGGGCTGCTCTTGGACAGTATGATGTGCGGGAGTTGTGGGGACGGATTTAGATAGGAATTAATATCCGCAGAGGGCTGTTCTTGAGCAGTATGATGTGTGGGGATGGATTTAGATAGGAATTAACACCCGCAGAGGGCTGCTCTTGGGCAGTATGATGTGCGGGGGTTGTGGGGACGGATTTAGATAGGAATTAATACCCGCAGGGGGCTGCTCTTGGGCAGTATGATGTGTGGGGTTGGTGGGGACGGATTTAGATAGGAATTAACACCCGCAGAGGGCTGCTCTTGGGCAGTATGATGTGCGGGGGTTGTGGGGACAGATTTAGATAATAATTAATACCCGCAGAGGGCTGCTCTTGGGCAGTATGATGTGCGGGGGTTGTGGGGACAGATTTAGATAATAATTAATACCCGCAGAGAGCTGTTCTTGGGCAGTATGATGTGCGGGGGTTGTGGGGACGGATTTAGATAGGAATTAATACCCGCAGAGGGCTGCTCTTGGGCAGTATGATGTGCGGGGGTTGTGGGGACGGATTTAGATAGGAATTAGTACTCGCAGAGGGCTGCTCTTGGGCAGTATGATGTGCGGGGGTTGTGGGGACGGATTTAGATAGGAATTAGTACTCGCAGAGGGCTGCTCTTGGGCAGTATGATGTGCGGGGGTTGTGGGGACGGATTTAGATAGGAATTAATACTCGCAGAGAGCTGCTCTTGGGCAGTATGATGTGCGGAGGTTGTGGGGACGGATTTATATAGGAATTAATACTCGCAGAGGGCTGCTCTTGGGCAGTATGATGTGCGAGGGTTGTGGGGACGGATTTTGATATTATTTAATACCTGCAGAGGGCTGCTCCTGGGCAGTATGATGTGTGGGGACGGATTTAGATAGTGATTTGGTTGAGGGCCTTCGGTGGAGAGCGGGAGAGAGAGTGTGCGTGTGTGTGTGTTTGGGGGGGGCGGCTGTCTGGTGGTATAGTGAGATAGGTTGCTGGTGCCAGTAGTTACTGAGTAGTAGTAATAGCGGGCTAGGTGGTGGTGCAGCAGGGACACCCACGGCCGGTATACTCTTAAATATATGACATGTAGGATATGACTATCGCAGGAAGATTTTTTTTTTTTTTTTTTTTTTTTTTTTTTTTTTTAAGAGACAATGAACGGAGGAAGGAAAAACACAGATAAAACAAAAAGGTCCATGTGCCTAAAGGCATCCTCCATTCATAAAATGTTTGTAACAACTGGATTTAAACATTTGTAGATTGTAAGTTTGTGGAAAGCAATTCGAGGGAAGTGAATTCCAAAGAGTAGTAGCTCTGGGGATAAATGAATTCTGATAAGCAGAAGTTCTGCATTGTGGAGGAGAAAGTGTAAATTCATGGGCGCTCTCAGCTGCCCTAGTTCTACGGGGAAAGATGTGGAGAGGCGGCACAATTGAAGCAAGTTCCTCGGAACAATTGCTGTGAAAATATCTGTAGAATAATGCAAGGGATGCAACGTTTCTTCGTATGGATAATGTAGGAAGGTCCTGTGTGATTGCAGGGTTATTGATTAATCTAATAGCTTTATTTTGAATTTTGTCCAACTGCCTCAATGCAACCACTCCACTTCCACCCCACAGAGGTGAACAGTAATCCATCTGAGAACGCACATGACTTTTATATATCACGGCCAACTGCTCGTCAGTGAAGAATTCTCGAACTCTGTACAGGAGTCCCAGTTTTTTAGAGGCATTCTTAGCAATGCTTCTAACATAATGTGTCCAGCTCAAGTTAGTAGTTAATGTTACACCGAGAATGTCAATACTAGGGGAAGTGGGAATATTTACATCATTAAAAAATATATGGGAGTCAGTGAGATTCTGTCGGTTAGAAAATTGAATGTACTTGGTTTTCTGTGCATTAAAGGAAACTAGATTCTTTTGTCCCCATCCATTAATTCTAGAAAGGTCCTGGTTCAGAGAAATTGCAGTGTTTATTTTTGAATTTATAAGATCGGGTTGGGTGAAAGAATTGGTAAATGTGAAGGAACTGTGGAGTGTTGAGTCATCTGCGTAGGAATGTATTGGATTATGAGTGGTAGATATGAGATCATTGATATGAATGAGGAACAGAATTGGGGCCAAAACTGATCCCTGGGGAACACCAGCATTTATTGAGTGAAATTGAGAATAAAGGCCATCTACCATTACACGTATTTTTCTGTTATGAAGATAAGAAGAAATTAGTGGAACTAATGATGCAAGGCCGTAGTGTGACATCTTCGACAATAAGGATTGATGCCAGACTCTATCAAATGCCTTTGATATATCCAGTGCTATTGTATGTGTTTCACCATGTTGGTCTGTAGCTTGGTTGATTTGATGCGTAAGAAGGCATAGCATGTCTGCAGTTGATCGACATCGTCTAAAACCATATTGCCTATCACTGATTAATTTATTATTCTCAAGATGCTTAATTATGTGATTATTTAATATAATTTCAAAGACTTTACCAAGAGTGGAAGTTATAGCTATTGGTCTGTAGTTTGATGGATCTGAAGAGGCACCTTTTTTAGGAACTGGATGGATGTTTGCTTCTTTCCAGGGTACTGGGAAGCATGAGGTATGAGTACACAGACGGAAAAATTTTGCCAATACAGGAGCGAGCACCAAGGAGCAATTCTTAAGTACTATTGGAGGAATTTCATCTGGACCAGGAGCCTTATCTACCGAGAGATTCTGCAAAATAGTTTTGACATGTCTGGTGTGGATCTTAAGTGAGGGAATTTCAGGCGAATTAAAATTAAGTACAGGGACATCTTGATTTATTTCATCTAAGGTTGAGTTGGTGGAGAAAATATCCGCAAGAAGGTTAGCTTTTCCTCGTGGGTCACTTACAAGATTGCCAGTCGGAGATTTTAATGGTGGAATGGATGAAGCAGTAGTGAAGTTGGATTTAAATGAGTTAAGAGTAGACCAAAATATTTTGTTATCATTTGGATTATTTAGAAGTTTATTTGCCTGCTTGTGGAGAAAGTTTGATTTAGTTAGGTTTAATACAGTTTTGGCATGATTTCTGATGTTTCTAAAGTAATTAAAGGCTTCATGTGTTTTTGATCTTGTGTATGCATTGTAGGCTATTGCTTTTTGTTCAGTTACTCTAGCACAATTATGGTCAAACATTTTAGGTGAATTAGATCTTTTACTGTACTTTTGATGAGGAATAAAAGTTTCCATTCCAATTTTTACAAAATCTTGTATGTGGCTCAAGGTGGAGTGTGCATCATTAGAAAAGAAAGAGGTCCAGGGAATATCAATAAAGAAACCTTGAAGACCCTCCCAGTCTGCCCTATCGTAATGCCATTTAGTCACCAAAACAGGTTCAGAGTGGGAAGGTGTGGTAGGTGATAGACAGGTGGCCTGTATCAGACAGTGATCAGAAGATCCAAGCGGGGACCTCACTGTAACATCATAATTTTCTGAATTGGTTGTTAATTTAAAAATAAGTCCAGTAGGTGGGAATTATGATTAGGATTATCTGGTACACGGGTGGGTTGGTTGACTAGTTGAGTGAGATTAAATGAGTCTGCAAATAGCTCACATTCAAGACCAGCATCATCAGTCCTGGCTGAATGAGTGAGCCATTCAACATTATGGACATTAAAATCACCCAACACAGTGATTTCAGAAGAAGCATTTAAGTTGAGGACACTGAGTTGTGAGGACAGAGAATCAAAAAGACTTTGCTCTGGAGGAGTATTTGGGGAACGGTAGATGCAACATATGTATTTAAATTTACCAGCAGAAATTAATTTGTATATAGAATAATCAAAATAGGGACAATTGAAACTAGTAACCTCCTCCAGGGCAATTTCAGAT
The DNA here is from genome assembly GCA_032716605.1 of Paralithodes platypus. Classification (NCBI taxonomy): domain Eukaryota; kingdom Metazoa; phylum Arthropoda; class Malacostraca; order Decapoda; family Lithodidae; genus Paralithodes; species Paralithodes platypus. Next base: position 42,332,471 of record CM064578.1, on the reverse strand, counting down.
TTTGCGAAGCAACATACACCTCCTTTAGGTCTGAAATTTTGGAGCAGTTGATAACCTGGAAAATTAAATCTAGACGTGTCAGATGTGGATGTTACTTGAGTCTCTGTCAAAAAAAGGAGAGTAGGGGATTCTGCTTGAAGAAATTGGTGTACAGAATTGATGTTAGAGTGAAGTCCCCTTATATTACTAAAGAAAAAGCTGCACCGACGAGCAGCTTTGGGACGTTGCAATGCTCTTGATGAGATGAGGTACCGTAGAATGACATTTAGGATATAACTGTCACAGGAAGATAAGTCACCGTAGGATATGACATGTAGGATATCACTGTCACAGGAAGATAAGGCACCGTAAGATATGACATGTAGGATATAACTGTCACAGGAAGTTAAGACATCGTAAGTGTTTTGAGTAACTGGCCCCAGTTCATGACACTCCTCATATATATTATGTATATATTTATCCCCATTTCTTCTATTTTTTTTTTTATTTTTTTTTACTGGGGTTGGCTGACTCGAGACAGAGCCTAAATAGAGACAACACAACACATCAATGAAAATATAAAAACATAAAAAACAAAAAATAAATAACAAATACATCCTCCAACTCTGGCCAACTCGGGGGTCGCAAGGAATTCAGGTTGTTGGCGGCCGTGAAAATATCGGCAAATTTGCCCTGGGGGCATTTGGGAAAAGTGGCAGAGTCGCACTACCAATAATCATTGAATTCTGGCATATACAGGCATTCAAACACATTTTCACCTACATAGTGAAATAAAGCACGCAAAACTACATAGTCTACGTATATTAAATTTTATTAGAAACCGCAAATTAAGCATATATTAATGATTTTCGTGGCCAGGTTTGGAGATGTATATACTGTAAAAGTTTGCCAAGTATGCAGTTGTGATTTCGAGTACTTTACACTTCCGTGCCCATTTGATTTCCAGCCATCGACCAGACAACAAGTAAGTCCAAAATTCCCCCTTATATTCTCCATTTTTAGCTATCTTTTTAAGTTTTAATTTAGTGACTTGCCCTAATTTCCGATGTCCGTGACTTTGCGCCAGGTGCCTGATCATTGGTTTCCTAATGTTTCGTAAGTTTTCAGTAGATTTAAGAGAAATTTATGATGAAAGCCGGTGAGTTAACCAGGCGGGTTGAACAAACAATATGGCGACCGAGTGAAACTTAGGAAGCCGGCAGGTTTTCACTTCCGGGGGCAATTATCGTCTGAATAATCCATTAATTATATTAAATACCCGATAATTGCAAGTTTAAGGATAAAGAAAGTCCTAATATTTACGTATTTTTTATTTAATTTGTTCAGATTAAACACTTAGCACCAAACACGATAAGACATACGCATATATATTGTTTTTCTCAATTAAAATACTACAATATTGCATAAATGGGCATGTTCATTGTATTATTATATTGCATAAATGGGCATGTTCATTGTATTATTATATTGCATAAATGGGCATGTTCATTGTATTATTATATTGCATAAATGGGCATGTTCATTGTATTATTATATTGCATAAATGGGCATGTTCATTGTATTATTCACAAGTTATTTAGAAATATTTACAAAGTAGTAGGTAATTAGGACTACGTCATCTACTGTAGCATATGCGATCATTAATAACATTACATAATATCGTTAAAACATGATTTATTGAATCGCTTAATAGGTTAAAGGTTAACATTGAAGATATTGTGAGTAGATTTAAATATACTTCAATGAAACGCTAACTATGCAAAGAAGGCAGTGATTTGGGGGCAGGAAGCGGTCAGCCAACCTCCGCCATTTTGGTAACCAGTAGGGTGGTGATCTTGGTTACATAAGAACATAAGAAAATGGGAGTCTGCAAAAAGACGATCGGCCCACACAAGGCAGATCCCTGAATATACACTCCAATATATCCATAGATTCCATACCAATACCAAACCTTCGGTAATACTAGTACACAATATAGGGACCTATCGTTTACTCCATCGATATAGTTTCTACATGATCACCTATTCAATATCGCCCCGTATTTTGATAATTAGGGCAGCAAAATGGCGGTCAAAGACAAAGATGGCCGCGCTCATTAGCCACGTGGCAAGTTATGTTAAGGGGGGATGATTCACTTTTTGGGCGATTTTTGCATGTATTAATTATTTTTCTAGTTTCCTATCTAGACCTCCATTAAATTTAAAGGAACCTCCATTGGATTAATTTGTAAATTTTTCGGTAGAAAAATTCCCGGCGAAGGCCGGTTCTTCCAACATTACAGGCTCACTATCGTTCACAGGGAAAAAATCGACACTTAAAATAGAACGAAAGGTCTAAATATTGACGACGAAATGGGGCGAAAGGTCTTAAAATCGACTAACTAATGGGGCAAACATCTTAACATCTGAAAACTAATGGGACAAGCATGAGGGAGAAGTGGTCCATAAAACCGGGCCCTTAAAGGGGACATTGGTTGTGTTGAGTATTTATTTCTATATTCATATATTTTTGTTTAGTTTCCTCGTAGATTTCAAAGCTTAAAAACACACTACCTCTGGACCCCCAGTAAAACACACTCCCACCCCCTTAAAACACACTACCATGTGGACCCCTACCGAAACACTCCCTGGACCCCCTTTACCACACCCCTTTACCCCCTTAAAAACACACTCCCTGGACCCCCTAAAACACACTCATGGACCCCTTTAAAGATAAATTTGTAAAAATTGATATAAAAAATATCGATGGCCTATTTCTCATTAAATTTACAGCAGGCTCCATCGCTCGGGCAGGAAAAAAATAAGACACCTAAATGGCACGAAAGCTCTTTATATTTATAGAAATGGGACGAGAGGTTTTACAATAGACAAACTAATGGGTCGAACGTCTTAAAATCTGAAAAGTAATGGGGCTAGAAAAACCTAATAAACATGAGGGAGAAGGGGGGCCAGTAAAGCGAACCAGCCCCCCTTAAGGTTAGTGTCACACGAGCGTATTTTAAAGCAATTTTTTTTCGATGAGCAAGTTATTTTGTTAGTAGTCTTGGCAAATCCAACTTCAAGGCTATTAACCTAATTGCAATGACGAACTTGTCTATTTTGACTGCTATGTCGTCATTCCAACCGCGGTTAAAAAGAAAACGTCTAGAGTCTACTACTTATCTTGCTCTAGGAGGACGTTGTACATTAACCAAAACTACCACCGAAGGTGAAAAAAGTATAGAAGAGAAAGAAAAAGGGGTTTTACCTTAGTACCGCTCAAGGCCCATCCCGTGTTCCGTCATGCGCCGATCCCTGTCGAACGTGCGCATGAGCGACTCTCTCTTGTTATCATTTTTTCACGCGTCGCCATTGTTGAGTCCGCTTTTGTTGTGCTCCTTCAATTCACCCTGTTTTAGGTTCGTTTCGGGCTTTTCTGGCCTTCTTTTGTTAGACAGATGTTACGTGATCTAGGACACACGTAAATGGGCTCCTCAGTGTGTTTAATGGAGACGCGTGTGGAAATAGCTACCGAAGGTACGGGGGCGCCTGGCGTTCCTCGTATGTGTTTTTCATTCCTTTCTCTTTTCATATTCTTTTTTCCTGTTAGTCTGGGCATAGTTTAGCTTATTTTAGCCTAGCTTGTTTCTCATTCAGGAATTGCTATGCCCTATGAGTTTTCATATTTTCATAGCCTAGGTGTACAGTTGGTTCACAATCTGAGATTTCGTGGTGGCGGGGCTGTTTGTAGGGGTTGTGTCGGCCGCATTCTTAGCGTTATTCCCGAGTCCCCCTTACGAGCCTTCACTGTGTCTCAAGGGCCTGGGCGCTTGGTGGTTCGTGATATCCAGGGGTACCCTACGGGGGCCTCTCCCTCACACCACAGGGTTTTTTCGCCCCTGACACATTCTCTCCTCACGGCTAGGCCACCCTTTTTCTCGCCAGTTTCATTTACTGGTTTTTGTTTCCCTTACTGTTTTCACCTCCATCCTTTCATTCCCTTTTGCCCAATCCTGGGGTACCCTACGGGGGCCCCTGTTTGTGCCGAACCACCCTTCCTGCCACTTCTCCTCATGGGCTTTGCTCTATCTCTGTGGGTGGGGTGGTTCCTGGGGGATGTGCCTCCTCTCCCCTGGTGTGTCTTCCTTGCCTCTCCCTTGACCGGTTGAGTCAGGATATTCAAGGAAGACACTGCTCAGCTTGATGGCCATCGTCGCTTGGAGTCATAAGGAGTTGACGCTTTTTTCTGGGCCTGTGTTGGTATTACCTAGACGCTCCTCTCGCTTTTTCGGCGCCGGACCATCTCGGCCGGTCCCGCAAATTTGCGGAGTGCTCGATTCGGTCCACGGACGATTCGGCTCCCCGCAAATTTGCGGAGATCGCTGGGGGGTCTCGCGGTGAGGCGGGAGGGTTGTGTCGGTACGGTTATGCCTCCATTGGCCCGCAAATTTGCGGTTATAGTTGGCTTTCCCGGTGACCCTTTTTTGTGTCATCTTGTTGCCTGGTACTATATTGGTCTATGCACTTGCCTGGTGTTATGGACCCTGCATGTGAGGTGTTGAGTGGTGGTTAACACTTTCTCCATCTTTGCAGGTTTCTGCTTGTGCTCTTCCGCCTCACCCGCCCTCCTCACCTCCGTCTCTGCTCCCGGTTTAGAGTGAGTACGACTTCCAGTTTGCGTGGGTGTTCCTGTTTACCCATGCTCATTCCCTGGTTTTTATTGGACATTATCTTCACTTACTCCGTCAACGTGCTGCTTATGGTGTGTGTTCTTCCATTGCAGGTGGGATGCCTTGCTTTCGCCAGGGCTGTGGCTCCCCGTGCTTGGACTGCCACAGGTCCTGCTTGCGGCATTCGCAATGTGTGTCCTCTACGGCCTACCTCCCGGCTTTGTGTGGCCCGTGTATGGACCTGGTGGATGTGGTGGACCATCACCCTGGTTCCTCTGACGCGGCGGTGGCCTCCCACCACATCAGGACTGTGGGCCACCGTTCCCCGGCCTTTGTTGACGACCGGATCCGCGTCGCCCTGGGCATCCCTGACCCGTCTGGGGGCCGTTTACCTGGCCCTCTCCCTGCTCGGGCCCTCCTCCCTGGGTCCCGTGGTCGGTCGTCGCATCGTCGGGTGGATCCCCAGCTCCGTCCACGCTCTCGCTCGCCTTGTCGCTAGTCCTCTACTGCCCCTCTCGTCCCGCCTGCTCACCTTGACTCCGCCGTTCGCCCTCGTCATGGTTCTCGCCCTGAGGCCGGGTTTAGCGTCTCTGCCCCTGTACGCCCTCCCCTGGCCTCTCCGGATAGGGGCTCTACTACCTTCCGCCAGCTTCCCCTGCACAAAAGACGTCCTCTTCATTTGGCCTCTACTCGCGCGGATGTTCATGCTGTAGCTGGCCCTCTGCTCCCTCCTTCTACTCTGTCCAGGAGGGTCCGCCAGGATGTAGTTGCTTCTCCTCCTACTTCTCCTGCTTCGGTGCCTCTTCTTCCTTCTAGGTCTCGTCCCAAGGTGGAGGTTCCTCCCTCCTCCGCCTCGGTGTCGGGCCGCCCTGTTCTCTCAGCCCCGGGGATCCTTGCTCTGTTTCCCCCCGCGGCTCCTTCTCGCCTCCTTTCACCCGGCCAGCCTTCCCCCTCCCGTCATCCTGCTCCTCTTCCTTCTTCTATTCCTGATCTTCGCTTGCCGGCTCCCCGTGAGGGTACCCCGCCGCTTGACTCGGTGGAGTATAGCGAGGTTTCGGGGTCCCCTTTCTCGGGGGCTGACGTGTCGCTGGAAGAGGGGGATGGTGGTGTTTCCCCCTCGGGCGTTAGTGATCGGGGACGAGACCCTCAGGACCGTCACGGCCGGCGTCGTCGCTCGCCTTCTTTGGGCCGCGACGCTGCTGTTTCGTGTCATGGGTCTCGCTCTCGCTCACGCTCGCCCCTGCGGGCCGAACTATCTTCGAGGGGGTCGCCTCTCTCGGATCGATTTTCGGCTATGCAGGGCTGGGTTGTGTCACGCTTCGACGCGCGCTTGGAGGCGATGAAAGAATCCCTCTTATCGCGCTTCTTCTTGGCGGTGACACAAACCTCAGCGCCTCACCCAACCTGCCCCTGCTTTGGTCCCCCTCCCCTCTGCGGTGGACCACATTCCTTCTCGCCCTGCTTCTCCGCCTGCCCGGTCGTCGGCTAGTACTGCTCCTGCCCTGGCTCAGGTGGTTGCCCCTACTGTCTCCCATGCGGGGGTCCTCCGTCTGCTAGGGCAGGGTCCGCGCTTGCCCCCCATCCAAAAGGCCAAGGTCCCGTCGCGGACTATGCCGCTCCTCTATGGCTCCTTGGCTGTTTGGAAGGGGGTGCAGGCCTCCCACCCGGAGCGTGCTACCGACTTCCCGTCAGGGGAGAGGGCCCTACCTTTGGACTGGTCGGTCCAAATAAATGATAAAATGCAGTTCAGGGCGATCAGGGTGGATGGTCAGGTGGCCGACGTGGAGGTGCGGGCGTACCCGACAAGGACTGACCTTCAGTACTTCTCGGTGAAGCCCAAGCCCCCGTCTGCTCCTCGGACTAAGCTCTGGTCAGACTTCAGCCGCCAGGACATCCTTCAGGATGTTCAGTCCCTGGCTGTGTTAACGGGACTGTCCTCCTATGGGACGGGTTTGTGCGACGATGGTAAGCCTGGCTTGGCCGTCGTGCTCGATAACCCTCTCCCATTGGAGGCCTGGTTTGCTGAGGCCTTAGACTTTGCCCACCGTTCCGTCGACAGATCTATTTCAGTCCCTCCCCCAGAGTCGTCACTGCTTTTGCCTCCTCTGGTATCTGTCGGCGGATTGGATGGCAAGTTCTGGTCCTGGATTAGCGCTCCCAAACTTGAAATTTGTGCTATTGCTAACCCGTTCTTCTCCCACCCGGATAAGTCCTCTGTCGACAGGGATTTTCCCTTGCGGCAGAGGGTGGGGAGCTTATTGTCTTGTCTTCTAGGTCCCCCCCAGACGTCTGTTCACCACCTGCGACTTATCGAGGCGACTGCACCTGGCGATCTTCGCGAGGGCTTGGACCACGTTCGGCGGGTCCACCTTCAGCTCGCGGTTGTCTTTGGTTCCCGAGCTGAAGGCGGTTTTGTGCGAGGCAACTCGACAACGCCAGACGGTACGGTCTTCGTTCTGCCGGAAGGCCCCTTTGGATATTCGTCAGGGTCTGTTATACTCTGCGCTATATACATCGGGGCTTTTTGCGCAGGATGCTTGGGAACGCTACGCTTCTCTGTCAGCGGACCCTGCTTACGACACGCAAAGACGCGCTGTGTCGCGACCGGGGTTTTCGCAGTCCCGTCCTTCTGCCGGTCCCCTTCGGGGTGCTGCTGCCACTGCTGCCGCCTTGCAAGGGCGCAGGACTGGGAAGTTGTGGCCAGTGCTTCGGTTCCGCCTCGCACTTCTGCTCCTGCCCCTTTCATCCCCTCTGTGAAGGGGCTGGCCAGCCTTCCACTTCCGGCCGCACTTCGTCGGGGTCAGACACACGCCGGACAGGGGTTGGGGTGACCCGCCCTTTTCGACGAGGTTGGGGGGGGGGAGGGGGTTAGAGGAGGTTCAACGTGGCGCTCATGCCCGCACGGCCCGTACCGGGGGACCCTCCACGTCAAAAAATGTGTAGGTTCTCCAGGTCGGTCTCCTCCTTGTTCTCCTTCTCGCCTCGCAGAAAGGGTCGCTCCCCTCCTCTCGGGGGCTCCCTCGGGTTGTTTTCGCCCTTGCGCCCCTCGGTAGCCACGAGGGACGTTGGGGGCGGCGGGTTGCGCGGAGGGGTCTAACCTGGAGGTGGACGTCCGGACCCCCACTCCGCTCTTGTCACCGAAGCCGGCCTGTCTCTTCAGAGGTGGCCGACGTGTTCACATCCATGCACGAGCTGGGTAGCGTCGAGGAGTTGACAAGCCGGTCTACCGGTTTTCCTCTCCCGTGTCTTTCTGGTTCCGTCGAAGGACTGCGACGCGATGCGACCGGTGGTGGATCTGTTGGCCCTCAACGGGCACATCGTGCACACACGGTTTCGGAGGCTGACGCTACCCCTGGTACGCCTGGACCTGTGCCCTCTGTGCCGGGTAGTGTCGGTGGCTCTCCAGGATGTGTATTGGCTCGTTCCTCTCCATCCTCGCTTCCAGCGATTCTTGGCCGTTCGGACTTCCGATCGTGTGTTCCTGTTCGACGGCATTCCCTTCGGTCTCCACATCGCGCCGCAGATCTTCTCCGCACTGGTGGGGCAGGCTCTGGGTCCTCTCCTCAGGAGCGGGCTCCAGCTCCTGTTTTCCTTGGCCGTTTGGTTGGTAGTTTCCGACGCCCTAGGCCTGTGCATTGGCGACGCCCTCACAATCGTTCGCGACATCGCACGGTTAGGGTTCCCCTTCGATATTCCCAAGTCACGCTTGACCCCGTCGCGTGTCGTGCCATGGGTCGGTCTCGCATGGGTTTTGTCCGGCGCTACGGTGACCCGGGGGTCTGCCGGCCGCGGTGCACCTTCGGTGGACGGTCCTCGCCGTGTTGCACTCGGTCTCCCTCCCGGGGTGGCTCTGGGACTCGTTCGTGGGTTCGCTGCATTGGGCCGCTCTGCCACTTCCATTAGGGAGCCTCTGGCTACGCCGCCTCCTCCTCATGGGCACCGCGGTGTTTCCGTTGCCCCTATGGATCGGCTCCTGCCGCTCCCGCGTACCGTTCGCCGCGCTTCGGTCGCTGGGTTGCTCGGGGCTCGCTCTTTGCGGCTGTGCCCTGGACCGACCCCCCGCCGACGGTCTGGGTAACCACAGATACGTCGAGCGAGGTTGGGTGAGGTTCCCAATCGAACCTGGGACGTCCACTTCCCGGCGGATGGGTGGGTCTCCCTCCTCTTACCTGTCTATGCCCTCGGATTGTTGGTTCCTTTGTTCTTCCTGCGGGTCCCCGCGCCGGCCCTTCGGGGTGAGTCGGTGGCCTTCGGGTTGGACACTCAGACAAGCTGTCCCCTGTTTCCTTATGCGGGGGTCCTCCAGGTCGTTGACTCTATTGGGGGTCTCGGTGGGGTTGTTCTTCCTCGCGGACCGACACCCCTTCTCCTTGCATGCCTCCTCCTGCCCGGGCCTGCCACCCTTTGGGCGGCCGCCCTGTCGAGAGGGCAGGGCGTTCTTGTAGAATGGGCGATGAAACGGACTGTGTTCGCCGACCTCGCGGCTTCCTGAGGTGTTCCGGAGGTCGCCTTGTTCGCATCGGGGGTGCCGCGCCAGTTGCCTCTGGACCTCTCCCTCCGGCCTCGCGCTCCGGGGGGGGTCCGGACGCTTTCATGGTCGCCTGGTACTGGTGGCGGTCGATATCCATTTTTCCGCCACCAGACGCGCTGTTGATGTGCCCGGTCTTCGCGAAGCTGCGGCTGTACCACGGCTGCGTCTGGCTCCTCGCGCCTCTGTGGCCGGCACGGACTTGGTCCGCCCGGTTGCCGCGGTGGTGCCCGGGTCCGGTCCCTCTACCTGTCTCCGGCTTCCACTTGGGCTAGGTTGGGGTCCTGCGGACCTCTTTGGCCTTCGCATCGTGCTTGTTCATGAGGCACGGTGGCTCCCGGTCCGCGGCGGGGCCCTGACTGACTTCCTGCAGCGTTCCTGGCCGTCTTCTCCTTGGGGGCCTTACGGGTCCCGCTGGAGGTTTTTTACTAGGTGGCTACAGGCCACTCGCCAGCCAGTTGGCTCTCCTTCCCTCGTCCTACGCTCCTTGTTTCACCTCTTCCGTACACGTCGCTTTCCAGTCGACGCTATAGTACCCACTTGTCTGCCGTCCGGGGGGTTCTTTGGGTCCGTCACTGGGCTGGTCGTTCCGCCACAGGTGCTGGATTCCTTCCTGACGGCTGCCTTCCGGGATTGACCGCCTCCGCGCCAGGTCTCTCAGCTGTAGGATCTGGGGCGGGCTCTGGTCCTTCTGGCTTCCCCCACGTATACAAGGGCCGCTACGCCGGTTCCGTTGCTCGGGCGTCCACTATTCCTTGTCGCTCTGGCCACTGGGGATCGGGTGTCTGCACTAGCGGAATTGTCACGGCCCAGGGAGTGGGTCCGATTCTCCCCGGCCTTGCATGGCGTCTCGTTCGCCTCCTCCCCACCTTTGTTACCACGCATGGGAGGGAGGCCCCCGTTTTCCAGCCTTTCGCCGTCCAGGCTTTACGGCGTGGGCATCCTCGCCATGTGTTGTGCCCGGTGTCAGCCTTGCACTCCTCTGTTGCGTCTGTGGCGCCGCCTTCGGGTACTGCTGTGTGGGTGTCTCCTCGGACAGGTGGGAGGCTCTAGCAGGTGCAGCTGGGCCGCCACGTTTGCGGGACCGTTCGTGCCGTCACCCTGTTTGTAGGGGTTCTGCGCGCGATGTCAGATCCTTTGCTGCCTCCTTCCGGTTCCTGCCACGTCGATCCTTCCCTGCCTTCGCCTCCGCGGTTTTGTGGTCTTCTATCAAGTCCGTCATCTCCTCATACCTCTCCGTGTCCAGTGTTCGACCCCCTCGGCCGGTGATTGCTCTCGGGGTCGTGTTTCCTGGTGCTCTGGCGAAGATCCCTGGTCTTCCCCCCTTGTCCCTCGTTCTTTTCCTTTGTTTTATTTGACAAAGGGGGGGGGGGGGGTGTATGGGTTTGCAACACTGGATTGCAAGTTTGGGATTATGTATTGTTCCAGTACATAAGTGTTTTTGCCACATTGAAAATTGTGTTTTGTTCTTGTGTTCAGTGTTTTTGTTGGTTTTTGAAGAAAAGGGATTTTGGGTACAGTACCTATTTGGTTTCAGACAAGTCTATGTTTTTGCATTACTATGAATGACGGGCATGTGTTAAAACTGTTCTTTTTAGCTACTCCTCAGTTTTTCACTCTTTTATTAAACTCTCTTGTTTACATTGTGTCTTTGTCATTCGTAATTTTGTTTTATGCATTGTTTTTTTTGGTAGGTTGGGCTTGGATGTCCTCCTCCTATTTGTTATGCAGCCTTGACGTTGGATTTGCCAAGACTACTAACAAATTGGGAGGTTTGACGTACCTCCCAACCTACCAAATAGGAAAACCTACTATTTGGTAGTAGTCTTGGAAAATCCAACGTACATAATACCCTCCCTCACGCCGGACCCCTGCCCATCCGCGTTCTTCTGCTGACGTGAGATGTGATAACAAGAGAGGGTCGCTCATGCGCACGTTCGACAGGGATCTGCACATGACGGAACACAGGATGGGCCTTAAGCGGTAACTAAGGTAAACCCCTTTTTCTTCTCTTCTATGCTTTTTTCACCTTCGGTGGTAGTTTTGGTTAATGTACAACGTCTCCTAGAGCAAGATAAGGAGTAGACTCTAGACGTTTTCTTTTTAACCGCGGTTGGAATGACGACATAGCAGTCAAAATAGACAAGTCGTCATTGCAATTAGGTTAATAGCCTTGACGTTGGATTTTCCAAGACTACTACCAAATAGTAGGTTTTCCTATTTGGTAGGTTGGGAGGTACGTCAAACCTCCCAATAATTCGTCCCCACAACCCCCACACATCATACTGCCCTAGAGCAACCCTCTGCAGGTATTAAATCATATCAAAATCCGTCCTCACAACCCCTGCACATCATACTACCCAAGAGCAACCCTCTGCGGGTATTAAATCATATCATAATCCGTCCCCACAACCTCTGCACATCATACTGCCCAAGAATAGGCCTCTGCGAGTATTAATTCTTACCTAAATCCGTCCCCACAACCCCCGCATATCATACTGCCCAAGAGCAACCCTCTGCGGGTATTAAATCATATCATATTTCGTCCCCACAACCCCCGCACATCATACTGGCCAAGAGCAACCCTCTGCGGGTATTAAATCATATCAAAATCCGTCCTCACAACCCCCGCACATCATACTGCCCAAGAGCAGCCCTCTCCGAGTGTTAATTCCTATCTAAATCCGTCCCCACAACCCCTGCACATCATACTGCCCAAGAACAGCCCTCTGCGAGTTTTAATTCCTATCTAAATCCGTCCCCACAACCCCCGCACATCATACTGCCCAAGAGCAACCCTCTGCGGGTATTAAATCATATCATAATCCGTCCCCACAACCCCTGCACACCATACTGCCCAAGAGCATCCCTCTGCGGGTATTAAATCATTTCATAATCCATCCCCACATCCCCCGCACATCATACTGCCCAAGAGCAACCCTCTGCGGGTATTAAATCATATCATAATCCGTCCCCACAACCCCCGCACATCATACTGCCCAAGAGCAACCCTCTGCGGGTATTAAATCATATCATAATCCGTTCCCACAACCCCCGCACACCAATCTGCCCAAGAGCTACCCTCTGCGGGTATTAAATCATATCATAATCCGTCCCCACAACCCCCGCATATCATATTGCCCAAGAGCAACCCTCTGCGGGTATTAAATCATATCATAATCCGTCTCCAAAACCCCCGCACATCATACTGCCCAAGAGCAACCCTCTGCGGGTATTAAATCATATCATAATCCGTCCCCACAACCCCCGCACATCATACTGCCCAAGAGCAGCCCGCTGCGAGTATTAATTCCTATCTAAATCCGTCCCCACAACCCCTGCACATCAATCTGCCCAACAGCAACCCTCTGCGGGTATTAAATCATATCATAATCCGTCCCCACAACCCCCGCATATCATACTGCCCAAGAGCAACCCTGTGCGGGTATTAAATCATATCATAATCCGTCCCCACAACCCCCGCACATCATAATGCCCAAGAGCAACACTCTGCGGGTATTAAATCATATCATAATCCGTCCCCACAACCCCCGCACATCATACTGCCCAAGAGCAACCCTCTGCGGGTATTAAATCGTATCATAATCCGTCCCCACACCCCCCGCACATCATACTGCCCAAGAGCAACCCTCTGCGGGTATTAAATCATATCATAATGAGTCCCAACAACCCCCGCACATCATACTGCCCAAGAGCAACCCTCTGCGGGTATTAAATCATATCATAATCCGTCCCCACAACCCCCGCACATCATACTACCCAAGAGCAACCCTCTGCGGGTATTAAATCATATTATAATCCGTCCCCACAAACCCGGCACATCATTCTCCCCAAGAGCAGCCCTCTGCGGGTATTAAATCATATCATAATCCGTCCACACAACCCCCGTACATCATACTGCCCAAGAACAGCCCTCTGCGAGTATTAATTCCTATCTAAATCCGTCCCCACAACCCCTGCACATCATACTGCCCAAGAACAGCCTCTGCGGGTTTTAATTCCTATCTAAATCCGTCCCCACAACCCCCGCACATCATACTGCTCAAGAGCAACCCTCTGCAGGTATTAAATCATATCATAATCCGTCCCCACAACCCCCGCACATCATACTGCCCAAGAGCAACCCTCTGCGGGTATTAAATCATATCATAACCCGTCCTCACAACCCCCGCACATCATTCTGCCCAAGAGCAGCCCTCTGCGGGTATTAAATCATATCATAATCCGTCCACACAACCCCCGCACATCATACTGCCCAAGAACAGCCCTCTGCGAGTATTAATTCCTACCTAAATCCATCCCCACAACCCGCGCACATTATACTGCCCAAGAACAGCCCTCTGCGGCTATTAATTCCTATCCAAATCCGTCCCCACAACCCCTGCCCAAGAGCGACCCTCTGCGGGTCTCAAATAATATGGGGGGACGGTCGAGTGTGAGAGAGAGAGAGAGAGAGAGAAATGGGGGGGTGAGGGGGGGAGTCCCGGCGGGAGCTTGCGCACAATCAGTCCGGCCCCATAGAGCTGAGCCAGTTATGAGTTATGACCATAGGTTATGACGTATGTTAAGAGTAGGATGAACACTCCCCCACCCTATCCCCCCCCCCCCCCCCCCGGTCCTCTCGATAGGCCATAGCGTATGAATTCTAGAGCCCTGGAAAAAGTTGCTCGCTTCTGATTGGCTGAAAGTTGAAAGTTTTGTCTGACGTCACATATTGCTGGAGGCGATATTTGTGGGTAAAACAAAAAAGGTTGAGCTGCACCCGTAGATTTACGTGCAATTAGGGGGTCTCTCCTATCTGTCATCCACAGGCGATGGTCGAGAGAGAGAGAGTGTGTGTGAGTGAGAGAGGTGGTGGGGGGCATAGAGGGAGCGGGGGCATATCAAACTGGCCTTCATCACTTCTTCAATCTTCCCGATCTGGTTTAGGAGTATGGAGGTATGGGGGACCGAGGGAGAGGGGTGGAGGTAGACAGAGGGGGTTGGAGGGAGGGGGGCTGACAGGTGAGGGCGGGTGTATAGAGGACCCCAGGGTGAGGGGTACCCAAATTTTGAAAACTGGATATAACCGGATATAAAAGACTTGACTTGACATAATAACCTTTGTTTGCTGCCCACACTCGGGACGCTAGCAAAGAGAGAAAGAAAATGGCTGCTTGTGAAAAGTAGGGGGAGGCAGGAGGGGATTGGAGCCACTCTCTTCCCCCGCCTCCATCATATGTGCGGCAAACGAAGGTTGTTGAGTAAAATCAATCCTTTTTTTTATCCGGTTTGATCCAGTTTTTTTAAATTAGGGTACCCCTTCAGGTGGGGTCCTCTATGGTCCCTCCCTCACCTGTCAGCCCCCCTCCCTCCCTCTCTCCACCCCTCTCCCTTGGTGCCCCCTATCTGCATACCCCTAAACCAGATCGAGAAGGAAGAAGTGATGAAGGCCAGTTTGATGTGCCCCCGCCCCCTCCATGCCCCCTTCCTTCCTTACTCCCCCTCCCCTGTCTCTCTATCTCACTCTCACACATTCTCTCTCTCTCTCTCGACTGTCTCCCCATACATATTTGTGACCCGCGGAGGGTCGCTCTTGGGCGGGGGTTGTGGGGACGGATATAGTTAGAGATGAATACCCGCAGAGGGTTGTTCTAGGGCAGTATGATGTGCGGGGGTTTTGGGGACGGATTTATATAGGAATTAACACCCGCAGAGGGTTGCTCTTGGGCAGTATGATGTGTGGGGGTTGTGGGGACGGATTATGATATGATTTAATACCCGCAGAGGGTTGCTCTTGGGCAGTATGATGTGCGGGGGTTGTGGGGACGGATTTAGATAGGAATTAACACCCGCAGAGGGCTGCTCTTGGGCAGTATGATGTGCGGGGGTTGTGGGGACGGATTTAGATAGGAATTAATACCCGCAGAGGGCTGTTCTTGGGCAGTATGCTGTGCGGGGGTTAGTCACTACACCAAGCGGCTCGCTTGGTGTAGTGACTAGCGTCTCTGACTTCCACCCAGAAGGCCCGGGTTCGTGCCCACGCTCGGCGCATTAAAGATTTTTCACAAACACTGAGCCGTTACCATCCCTCGTGAGCAAAGGGATGGGGTAGTAGTACAGGACCCCAATGGAAATACGCCTAATCGGCCTTATTGAGCTATCCTTAGCTAGCTTAGCATGCGCTAGCTTTAAGAACTATTATTATTATTATTATTATTAATAGTAATACGTGAAAATAGGAGTACATATTCCGTAGACTATTTCCATTTGCTACAGGCAGACTACCCTCGCCATGTTGATCATGTAGAGTTGCTATGTAGAGTTGCCAATTATACAATAAAAACGAGTAATTGTCAATCCCATTTAAAAATATTGACTAATTGACTTATTTACCAATATACTATTGTATATTAAAAGCATATAGTGATGTTGTTAATGGCCTTATTAAACACTGTGCCTTGTAAAATTAAATTACAGTTGCATAATTACCCTTTCGTCTTGCCCCACCCACCAAAACTAGGGTAGCATATATGAACATAGTTAACAACTTGACATTTGGCCACCATCTTGACTCCAACTCACGCTGTAGAATATAGCTTGCCATTATTTATAAACTTCATTATTGAGCTTATGATGTTTATTCTATTATGATATATACTCATTTATCTATTCCTATCGATCAATGTATCCTGACTGAAAAGAGTGCTTGGCAGGAAGTGAGTATGGAATCAAGATGGCGGTCGGAACTTCTACGACTAGGAACTCTGTTAATCTAGAGACCCTATCCATGAACACAGGCTCGGCTTCAAAACACACGAATCTGAAACACAAGTTGATTCATTAGTTATACTGTATATTACTAAAATTACTAACACATTTTGTCCACACATACTGTACAGTACATATTTATGGCACATATTATTTTTCTTTACATAGGCCTACAGTAATATATTATACAGTAAACATAAGGATTATTAAGATTATTAAATTTAGGTTTACTTTCAAATAACCCGTTCAAGATTCGATTACGCATTTCAGATTAAGAAGGGTAGCCTAAAACAAAATTTTACAGCGGCACCTCGTAGCTACTTTTCGAAGAGTATTGAGAGGGGGGAAGGGGCATTTGAGAGAGAGGAAGCTGTTGGAGTGGCTTTGTTATGCATGTTATTAGTCTGTATACGTTGTCTGTCGAAGTGTTCCCTGACTGGATGTGTGTATGTCAACCCATGATCAGACTTCGAACCCTTTTTGCTGCCACAGATTATTTTTAAATTGCACAAACTCGTCTAAATATAGCTACAACAAAGTATAAAAGACGTTACCGGTACAGAAGGGGTTAATATAAAGGCATAAAGTTATATCACTATCAATATACCTTTGATTAGTGTACAGTATAGGCCTTTAATATAGAATAGCCTATAGTGCTCATTATCTGTGTGTAATATATATCAGTAGTCTTTGTTTGTTTCCGTACAAGGCCCAACATCCAGGGGAACGTTGTAGCTAAAGTGGGGTGGATATGGGAGTGTATGTGTGTGTGTGGGTGTGGGTGTGAGAGAGTGTATGTGTGTGGGTGTGCGAGTGTGTCTGCATGAATGCACGATCGAGCACTGCCCGTCGGGCACAAGGGAAATGTTCGATATGGGGCAAATTCAGCGGGCAAACCAGGGATATGCCCGTGCACGCAGTTGAGCGAAATCACCAGGCACTGTCCGGCACTTTGCCGGCGGTCATTTGGGCCCTCCAGGAAGGCCAAGTCGAACTGCCCGGCAGTTTGCCGCGGGGAATGGGGATTAAGGGGCCCGTGGAAGGAGGGAAATAAATGTGTAGCTTGATCTGTAACCCATTCAATACCGGTAACATCCATTTTATTATATTCTGGCAATTATAATAAGTCTTTACACGGCTTAGGAAGGACGTCTACCCATTAAAAGGCTAGAGACGGTCTCAATTAATCCCTTTAGCTATCATATATCCTTTTAATCTTAATGCAATCGTCTAAATGTAGCTCAAAACAAATACAAAAATATTTCGCCGGTACAGAAGGGGTTAATAAATATATATCTATTTTATCCGTCTATTATACGGGTATCAATCAGGAAAATTTGGTGGAAGTTAAACAGGATGTAATGTGTGAAATCACTTATTAAATGTCACTGATGGTATGACTTTAATGTTAGCTTCAAAATAAAGTATGGGGAGCGTCCCCATTTATATTGATAAGTTATTATTAGCAATATTATGAATATTTTATTAAGATTATTCCTATAAGTATGAGGAACTATATTTATCTTAAAAAAAAATACGTTGGAATCGCAACGACGAGACGATTCCAAATATACCATAATCTTGAATAGTCCAAATCAGACCAAAATCATCGATTTGCCTGGGCTTAATTAAAGCCAGGCATTTTTGAACAAATATTTTTGATTATGGGAGAATGGCTTGTCGAAAATGAAATCTACGAGCATGTATGGAAGCTGTCGGTCGAGATAAATCGAATGGCACCAGGTAGAATTCCCTAGGACGTATAGTTTGGGCTACAGAGGACTTTTAAAAGTACAAAAACTGGTCATTTGGGCCGTTCTGGGAGGCCAAGTCAAATTCGAAATCCTAAACTAATGGTCCGATTTCAATTCTGTTTACGCCATTCGATTCAGCGTGTCAAAGTGTATTTGTGGTATAAATTTGAACAATATCCTTATATAGATAACTACGGAAAGTACTGATACTGTACCTCGATTTCTAATAAAATATATTAGTTACCCATTCAAACTATCGTTTTCTGTAAAGATTTTGGAAAGAAAAGTATCCTGTCTTAAATATTGTATGGCTGACTATACTATTTGAACATAACATATTATCACTTACGTGGCTGCTCCATTATACTAACAAGTGGGTAGATTGAGTGAAAGGAAGACACAGGAAAGAGCTTTAATTATATACCCTTCTCTAACTAATAACACACTCAACAAAGCCACTCCAACAGCTTCTTCTCTGACTTAGACAGCCATCATGTAGGGGACAGTGTTTTTTTAAACTGTAAAATAGGCCTATTGGACCTAAAAATTGGTAAAAAATAAAAAATGCATATACCGTTTCAATCCTAATGACGAGACGAATCCATATATACCCATGAAAACTCGAAATTCGAAAGTCGCCCGCCAAGTGCAAAATTTTCCTGGACAGGGATTTTGGAAACAAATATTTTCGATTCTGGGCGAATGGCTGGTCGAAAATGCAATCTACGACCATGTATAGAAGCTGCTCGTCGAGAAAAATCGAAGGGCACCAAGTAGAATTCCCTAGGACTTGTAGTTTGGGCTACAGAGGACTTGTAAAGTCCAAAAACTGATCATTTGGGCCTTTCTGCGAGGACCAGTCAAATACGAAATCCTAAACTAATTGTCCGATTTCAATTCTGTTTGCGCCATTCGATTCAGCGTGTCAAAGTGAACTTATGGTTAAAATTTGAACAAAATCCATTTATAGATAACTCGTCTATGGAGTTTTTAAACTTTAAAATAGGCCTATTGGGCCTAAAAATTGGTAAAAATTTAAAAATGCATATGCCGTTGGAATTGTAATGACGAGACAAATCCATATATACCCATGAAAACTCGAAATTCGAAAGTCGCCCGCCAAGTGCAAACATTTTCCTGCGCAGGGATTTTGGAAACAAATATTTTCGATTCTGGGCGAATGGCTGGTCGAAAATGCAATCTACGACCATGTATAGAAGCTGCTCGTCGAGAAAAATCGAATGGCACCAAGTAGAATTCCCTAGGACTTATAGTTTGGGCTACAGAGGATTTTTAAAGTCCAAAAACTGGTCATTTGGGCTGTTCTGGGAGGCCAAGTCAAATTCGAAATCCTAAACTAATTGTCCGATTTCAATTCTGTTTACGCCATTCGATTCAGCGTGTCAAAGCGTATTTGTGGTATAAATTTGAACAATATCGTTATATAGATAACTACGGAAAGTACTGATACTGTATCTCGATTTCTAAAATATATTAGTTACCCATTAAACGCTTTGGCTCCGCTGCATGTTTGCCTGCCGAGATCGGAACCTCTCCGGGTGGTCGGGGGCCGGGGGAGTGCTGGAGCGACCTTTGGTGACCCTGGTCTCTGGGTCTTCTCCTGGGTGACCTGGATGTGTGTGAGTTTGTGCTTTTTATCTGTGTTTATTTGTTGTTTTATGTTGTTTTTGTGTTTTCCCTGTTCTTGCTCTGACTTGAGTCGGCTACCCCCAAAATGGGGATTGGGCCTGAGCATATAGATAGATAGATAGATAGATTCAAACTATCGTTTTCTGTAAAGATTGTAGAAAGAAAACTATCCAGCCTTAAATATTGTATGGCTAACTATACTATTTGAACATAACATATAATAATCACTTACGTGGCTGCTCCATTATAACAAGTGGGTAGATTGGGGTGGAAGGAAGACACAGGAAAGAGCTTTAATTATATACCCTTCTCTAACTAATAACACACTCAACAAAGCCACTCCAACAGCTTCTTCTCTGACTTAGACAGCCATCATGTAGGGGACTGTTTTTTAAAACTATAAAATAGGCCTATTGGACCTAAAAATTGGTAAATATTAAAAAATGCATATACCGTTGCAATCCTAATGACGAGACGAATCCATATATACCCATGAAAACTCGAAATTCAAAAGTCGCCCGCCAAGTGCAAAAATTTGCCAGGGCTTTAATTAAACGCAGGGATTTTGGAAAAAAATATTTTTGATTCTGGGCGAATGGCTGGTCGAAATTGCAATCTACGACCACGTATAGAAGCTACTCGTCGAGAGAAATTGAATGGCACCAGGTAGAAGTCTGAAGGACTTAAAGTTGGGCTACAGAGGACTATTAATGTTCAAAAAATGGTCCCCTGGGCCCTCCAGGAAGGCCAAGTCAAAATCGAAATCCTAAACTAATAGTTCGATTTCAATTATGTTTGCGCCATTCGATTCAGCGTGTCAAAGTGTACTTGTGGTATAAATTTGAACAAAATCCATAAATAGATAACTTGTCTACGGAACTTTTTAACTTTAAAATAGGCATATTGAGCCTAAAAATTGGTCAAAATTAAAATATGTATATACCGTTGGAATCGCAACGACGAGACGATTTCAAATATACCATCCGCAATTGCATTATTTAATTAATTTTATGTAAACTTAGGTTGGATCGTCTCACTATAAATCTCACCTGCAAGCACTCTTGATTGAGTACTTCGTATATTGTTCGACAAATTTCAGGAATAATGCGAGACAAACTATGCTTGGATAATCTTTTAGTATACTGCAAATAAGTGTAGCTGCATCCATATGAAACAAACATGAGGTGTTGCCTCCAGTCGAGCTTCTGCCAATATACACTCCCTCCTATTGGCATCTGCTTGGATATATAGGTTATATAACTGTCCTGTGATTATTGTTGTTGGGGACCATGGTGATCATACCGGACCCACTGACCCAGCCCTGCCGAGCTCCTACTCTGACCACTGGCAGACTTTGACTGGCCAATCACTGCCCGGCTGCCGTGTGGACAACACCGCAAGCGTGTATAATAGACTTTGCCCGGTGAAGGGGCACAGCCCGCCGGACACTGCTCGATCGTGTAGACGGGGCCCCTTAAACCTGTGATGCCCCTATAACTAATTTTGATTATACTGCGTGATATTATTGTATGTGCCAATGTTGACACTATACACACTTTACTAATGTCAGAGGTTTGGTGATGGGCTGGTCTATCAGAGTGAGAACTGAGCGATCTCTGCCATACCCATAGCTTACTCGGACTGTTCCTTTTACTTATATATTTTCTAGATCTCAAGTGACGGCGTCTCTTCCCAATCTACCAAGATTGGAAGCCAAAGCGTCACATTTTTCCTTTGCCTCTCAACTTTCTCTTCATAATTGCTGAGGGGCACAGGGCCCTGGGTGGGGCTTTAGTTTCCCGGGCGTTTCCGCACCCTCCTCAGCTCCCCGCCATGGAGTGGCTTCGGTCACCCAGGCTTTATTGTGGTCGGCAAGGAGGGTTCTGTGGGGGCGCTCGGTTATAGCCTTGGCCTTGCTCGGGGCCTTGGGGCTGTTCGGCCAGGCAGCTTGGGGAACAACAACAACAACAACAACTAATGTCAGAATCGCCAGTTATATTATTATGTTCCCTCCACCAACCGACTTTACTCCTAAACTCAATTAATTAAATCAACAAATACATGACAGTCCAGGGATTCGAACCTAGGATGCTCACACCGAAATTCAGTGCATTTATCCATTGCGCTACGAAGACAGTTAAAGAATGGTGGACAAGCCTACGATTTATTATGGTTTCGAATCCTGCATATCAATCTAAGCATCGCCAGCTATATAACATACCAAATGATAGTAGCCTACCGTATCATTGTTTGTTCGTTATGAAAATATTTACCAACTCAAGGGGAGAAAGAACGTTTTTCTGGACCCCCTTCTCCCTAATGTTTAGCCCCACTAGTTTTGAGATTATATGACGTTCGGCCCATTAGTTTGGCGATTTTAACACCTTTCGCCCCATTTCGTTGTCAATTTTAATACCTTTCGTGCCATTTAGGTGTCGTTTATTTCCTGGCTCGCTATCGCTCGCCAGGAAATAATCGACATGGTTAAGGATAATAACACATAATACATAATTATTGTTCTGTTTATTTAGATTAGTTTATGGAAATATGATGTCAGGTCAGGTGAAGGTATTGAGGGATAAGCCTTTACAACGGCACCTCGTAGCTACATTCTACTTTTTCCTATTTTTCTGGAGAGTGTAGACAGGGGAGAAGGGGTGTTGGAGAGAGAGGAAGCTGTTGGAGTGGCTTTGGTATGTGTATTATTAAGAGTGTAGACAGGGGAGAAGGGGTGTTGGAGAGAGAGGAAGCTGTTGGAGTGGCTTTGGTATGTGTATTATTAAGCGTGTAGACAGGGGAGAAGGGGTGTTGGAGAGAGAGGAAGCTGTTGGAGTGGCTTTGGTATGTGTATTATTAAGAGTGTAGACAGGGGAGAAGGGGTGTTGGAGAGAGAGGAAGCTGTTGGAGTGGCTTTGGTATGTGTATTATTAAGAGTGTAGACAGGAGAAGGTGTGTTGGAGAGAGAGAGAGGAAGCTGTTGGAGTGGCTTTGGTATGTGTATTATTAAGAGTGTAGACAGGAGAAGGGGTGTTGGAGAGAGAGAGGAAGCTGTTGGAGTGGCTTTGGTATGTGTATTATTAAGAGTGTAGACAGAGGAGAAGGGGTGTTGGAGAGAGAGAGGAAGCTGTTGGAGTGGCTTTGGTATGTGTATTATTAAGAGTGTAGACAGGAGAAGGGGTGTTGGAGAGAGAGAGGAAGCTGTTGGAGTGGCTTTGGTATGTGTATTAAGAGTGTAGACAGGAGAAGGGGTGTTGGAGGGAGAGAGGAAGCTGTTGGAGTGACTTTGGTATGTGTATTATTAAGAGTGTAGACAGGAGAAGGGGTGTTGGAGAGAGAGAGAGGAAGCTGTTGGAGTGGCTTTGGTATGTGTATTATTAAGAGTGTAGACAGGAGAAGGGGTGTTGGAGAGAGAGAGGAAGCTGTTGGAGTGGCTTTGGTATGTGTATTATTAAGAGTGTAGACAGGAGAAGGGGTGTTGGAGGGAGAGAGAGGAAGCTGTTGGAGTGGCTTTGGTATGTGTATTATTAAGAGTGTAGACAGGAGAAGGGGTGTTGGAGAGAGAGAGAGGAAGCTGTTGGAGTGGCTTTGGTATGTGTATTATTAAGAGTGTAGACAGGAGAAGGGGTGTTGGAGAGAGAGAGGAAGCTGTTGGAGTGGCTTTGGTATGTGTATTATTAGTCTGTATATGATCACTCCTCAGCTGAACACTGGCACAAATCCACAAGTTACACCGATCTGTGGATAAACACAAAATAAAGTATTAGGTAAACATGGATAATGTATGATCGCACTAATAAGTCATATCCCAGCTGTCATTATGTTTGGCTTGCTCTCCGAAATATGACGCGATTTTGAGCCGATTAGGGATACTTTAAAGCCTTTGTTACCATCAGGGGTATTTAGAAACCTTTAGTTTAGTTATTTCAACCTCTGCAGTTGTCTTTGAGTTAGCTGTGGGCAGAAAACTAATTTTGGAGAGGTAATTATAAGAGTGAGAGAACTCTATTTCTTATTGCTAATCTGGCAACCTCTGCGTCATATGAGTCTGAAGGGGTTAATGTCTGTCAGATGTTGAATAGGGTGGGTAAGTGTAGGAATATGTTTGTATATTTCACTCGATATGAAGAAATTAAGCTTAGATATTGCTGATACTAATTATTGATCAAAATATACTTGGTGCCGAGACATGACTTATTAGCGTGATTGTACCGTATTCATTAACCCCTTCAGTATACCGATGCCGTCCTTGTAACATTATTCTGGTTACTATTAGACGATTTTATTCAGCTTGAAAGGGGATTCCAGCAATTAACCCCTTCTGTACCGAGGACCTTTTCTTTATTGTATTCTAGCTAAATGTGGACGTGTGTGTGAAGTTTAGGGAGGATCTGTGGTAGTAAAATGGGTTAAGTGAGATAGTTGGATGTCTGTTAATTGCTGGAGGTCCTTTTTAAGCTGAATAAAATCATCTAATAGTAGCCATAATAAAGTTAAAAGGACGGTACCGGTAATGAAGGGGTTAATATGCTTCAAATGGTTCATTTAAACTTCGCCTAGACAAATATCTCGCATCACACCCGCGACTGACTGCGTTTGTAATTGAATAACTTTATTTTATCCTCCCCTCAGTTACTAACCCATCTGTCCCCTACTAACTTCCTAATCCTGCCACGGACATTAGTTCCAGGGCAGTAGTTCCCTTACCCACTCTAAACCAGTGTTTGGACACTTGATCCTCAGTGCTTTGGAGGACAAGCAGCCTAGAAGGGTCACTAGACCTGTTGTTGCTTGATTTCCTTTGTATTTAACCCATACAGTACCGGCGACGTCCTTTAACAATAGTCTGCCTACTATTAGACAATTTTATTCAGCTTAAGAAGAGCCTCTAGCTATATTAAGGGGAGATATCCACCTGGAGGATATTTTTGTGAACCTCTTTCTCCCTCATGTTTAGCCCCATTGCTTGTGAGATTTAAAGACGCTTGCCCCATTAGTTTGGCGATTTTAAGAACCCTCGCCCCATTTCTGTCAATTTTAAGACCATTCGTGCCATTTAGGTGTCGATTTTTTCCTGGCGAGCGATAGCGAGCCTGTAATTTAAGGGGAACGGGACATTTTTCTACCGAAAAATGTACAAATTTATCTTGAAAGGGGGTCAACGGGGAGTAATTTTAAGCTTGATGGAAGTCTAGGGAATCAACTAAAACCCTCCCCTTAAGGCTTCAAACCATCTCGACCAACACTTTGACCTACCACAGATCCTTCCTAAGCTGCACAAAATCGTCTAAATATAGCTAGAATATTAACTAACACACGTCGCTGGTACTCAGAGGGTTTAACCATTTTTACTACGGCACCACAGGCCCTTCTTTAAGCTGCACAAAATCGTCTAAATAAAAAAAAAAAAAAAAAAAAAAAAAAAAAAAACGTCTCCGGTACAGAAGGGGTATAAATATCGAGACATGGGTTACTAAGGAGGGGGGATGGGCCTGTTTTCTGGACCACTTTCTCCCTCATGTTTAGCCCTATTAGTTTTCAGATGTTAGGCTGGATCCCTTTAGAAAGCAGGAGGGGGGGGGGGGGGGGGGGGGGCGGGGGAGGGGGTCTAGGAGGTAAGTTGGATCATTACATAGTGCCGCGTCTAAATCACTCTACAATAATTATGAGTGTTACCATCCATATTCATTATCCAATTTATCCATACCATAAATCCTAAATGGAGGAGTGGTGATGTGGTGAGGTTGGGGGGTACTGGAGGGTGTGTGTGTGTGGGGGGGGGTACAGCGAGACCTACGAGAAGATAATATTCTTCTCGTAGGTCTCGGATACAGTCACTAGGGCCGCAGCACATTCGAGCCGCGGTATTATTGGGCCGAGGAACCATGCTCGCCGAAAAATTAAATTCTCCCTATCGACGGCGTCCAAATTGTTGGCTAAAATTCTAATTAAGTTCTCTACTGTCATAATAGATGCTGATTTTAATGTCTGTGTCTGATGGCAACGACCGCGGCCCATTTGTACTGCGGCCCGAACGACATGGAACCGTATGGGGGTAGAGGGGGGGGGGGGGGGGGGGAGGGAGGAAAGGAGAGAGGAGAGGGGAGAGAGGGAGAGGAAGGAAAGGAGAGAGGGAGAGGGAGGAAAGGAGAGAGAGAGAGAGGGAGAGGGAGGGGAGGAAAGGAAAGAGGGAGAGGGAGGAAAGGAGAGAGGGAGGAAAGGAGAGAGGGAGGAAAGGAGAGAGGGGAGGGAGGAAGTGAGAGAGGGAGGAAAGAAGGGAGGAGAGGGAGGAAAGGAGAGCGGGGAGGGAAGAAAGGAGAGAGGGAGAGGGAGGAAAGGAGAGAGGAGAGGGAGGAAAGGAGGGAGGAAAGGAGAGAGGAGAGGGAGGAAAGGAGAGAGAGAGCGAGGAAAGGAGAGAGAGAGGGAGGAAAGGAGAGAGGGGAGGGAGGAAAGGAGAGAGGGAGAGGGAGGAAAGGAGAGAGGGAGGAAAGGAGAAAGAGAGAGAGGGAGGAAAGGAGAGAGGGGAGGGAGAAAAGGAGAGAGAGGGAGGAAAGCAGGGAGGAGAGGGAGGAAAGAGAGAGAGGGAGGAAAGAGAGAGAGGGAGGAAAGAGAGAGAGGGAGGAAAGAGAGAGAGGGAGGAAAGAGAGAGAGGAGAGAGGAGAGGAAAGGAGAGGAGAGAGAGAGAGAGGGAGGGAGAGAGAGAGGAGAGAGGGAGGAGAGAGAGGAGAGGAGAGAGAGGAGGAAAGGAGAGAGAGAGAGGGAGGGAAGGGAGGAAAGGAGAGAGAGAGAGGGAGGAAAGGAGAGAGAGAGAGAGAGAGAGGGAGGAAAGGAGAGAGAGAGAGAGAGAGAGGGAGGAAAGGAGAGAGAGAGATAGGGAGGAAAGGAGAGAGAGAGGGAGGAAAGGAGAGAGAGAGTAGGGAGGAGAGGGAGGAAAGGAAAAAAAGAGGAGGGAGGAAAGGAAAGAAGGAGAGGAGGGAGGAAAGGAAAGAAGGAGAGGAGGGAGGAAAGGAAAGAAGGAGAGGAGGGAGGAAAGGAGAGAGAGAGAGGGAGGCAAGGAGAGAGAGAGAGAGAGGGAGGAAAGGAGAGAGAGAGAGAGGGAGGAAAGGAGAGAGAGAGAGAGGGAGGAAAGGAGAGAGAGAGAGAGAGGGAGGAAAGGAGAGAGAGAGGGAGGAAAGGAGAGAGAGGAGGGAGGAAAGGAGAGAGAGGAGGGAGGAAAGGAGAGAGAGAGGGAGGAAAGGAGAGAGAGAGAGAGGGAGGAAAGGAGATAGAGAGAGGGAGGAAAGGAGAGAGAGAGGGAGGAAAGGAGAGAGAGAGAGAGAGAGAGAGAGAGAGAGAGGGAGGGAGGGAGGAAAGGAGAGAGAGAGGGAGGGAGGGAGGAAAGGAGAGAGAGAGGGAGGGAGGAAAGGAGAGAGAGAGGGAGGGAGGAAA
Source organism: Paralithodes platypus (assembly GCA_032716605.1). Classification (NCBI taxonomy): domain Eukaryota; kingdom Metazoa; phylum Arthropoda; class Malacostraca; order Decapoda; family Lithodidae; genus Paralithodes; species Paralithodes platypus. The sequence continues at coordinate 42,305,695 of CM064578.1, read as the reverse complement.
GGAGAGAGAGAGAGGGAGGGAGGAAAGGAGAGAGAGTGAGGGAGGAAAGGAGAGAGAGAGAGAGAGGGAGGCAAGGAGAGAGAGAGAGGGAGGGAGGAAAGGAGAGAGAGGGAGGGAGGAAAGGAGAGAGAGGGAGGGAGGCAAGGAGAGAGAGAGGGAGGGAGGGAGGAAAGGAGAGAGAGAGGGAGGAAAGGAGAGAGAGAGGGAGGAAAGGAGAGAGAGAGAGGGAGGAAAGGAGAGAGAGAGAGGGAGGAAAGGAGAGAGAGAGAGAGAGGGAGGCGAGGAGTTGGGGGAATAGAACAAGGATGGGTATTGACCACTTGCGAGTTTCATGCTATAAGGAAGTTGGAGCTGTTGACATCGATATTTAGCAGAATTACGAGCTAAAATACGGTCGTAGTACATTTATAAATACATAAAACCCAATTCAACATACCATTCATCCATCAGAAACGTACATTATTATTGCATTTCGGTTTAATATCGGTAGGTTTGGAAGGAGGGAGAGGTTTAGACGAGGGAGGAGGGGGTGGGGGGGGGAGGGGGAGGCTTGGACGAGGGAGGAAAGGGCGGGGGGGGGGGGGGGAGAGGTTTAGACGAGGGAGGAAGGGGTGGGGGGGGGGGGGAGGGGGAGGCTTGGACGAGGGAGGAAAGGGGGAGGTTTAGATGAGGGAGGAAGGGGGGGAGGGGAGGGGGAGAGGTTTGGACGAGGGAGGAGGGGGGGGGGGGGAGGGAGGAAGGGAGGGGTGGGGGGGGAAGGTTTGGACGAGGGAGGAAGTGTGTGTGGGGGGAGGGGGAAGGTTTGGACGAGGGAGGAAGTGGGGGGGGGGGGGGGGCGGGACCACGACATCACCTCATTCGCTAGTTTGTACCTTATAATAATGCTAATAAATAATAGTTAACCACCTCTCCCTTCATGTTCACCGCACCTCACCAACATAATGTGAACACGGCAAATTATTTTTGTTGTGACCTAAATATCCTGGAAGTCAAGATATTCCCGTATTTACTATTTGTTAGAATATAGGCTGACCATAAGGCAGACACAAACCGGCTCATTCAGTCATCAGTCTATAAATATCTTGTATGTAGCCTATATAATATTTTACATGCATGACTACCTTAACATCAATATAATTTAAGCACACACTTATTATGTAAATATAATTAATATAGACACGGAAACATTCCCATACTCACCTTAAATACGGTAAACATGCGAGGAGCCAGCGACGATACGTCCGTTCACTTCCAGGCGAATGGTTGCACTGAGTAATGACGTCACATGCAAGCGCCCCCTGCGGCCCTGCCGGACACTCGGGATCTGGATGGCTCCGCACCTATGCGCAGTCCGTATGTACCATTCAGTAGTAGCAGGTTAGTACAGCTCCGTACCTCAGTCGGGTACTGAAGGGTACTAAACTCGGAGGTCCTTTCTGACACTACCTGCCTTGCAGATTGGACAGCTCCGTAATAGTACGGAAGGGTAATAAATACAGCAGTTCTTTATTATATGCTACCTGCCTTGCAGAGCCTGGATCGAGACTCTTACGTAAATGCACAATAAATATAGGCCTATGGTTATAAGCTTCAATCTGCAAGGCAGGTAGCATATAATAAAGAACTGCTGTATTTATTACCCTTCCGTACTATTACGGAGCTGTCCAATCTGCAAGGCAGGTAGTGTCAGAAAGGACCTCTGAGTTTAGTACCCTTCACTACCCGACTGAGGTACGGAGCTGTACTAACCTGTTACTACTGAGTGATACATACTGACTGCGCATAGGTGCGGAGGGTGTCCGTAATCCTACCATAAGCATAATATTGTTCAGTAGCCTACTGTATAATATAAATATATACAGGTATATATATATATATATATACATATATATATATATATATATATATATATATATATATATATATATATATATATATATATATATAGGGTGCTGGACTAGTCCGCATGCATGTATGCTCAGTCAGTAAGTCTTTATTATATATGCTACCTGCCTTACAGATTGGACCCTGGATCGAGCCTTAGTAATTGCACAATAAATATCCGCGTTTTCCTTTACCACCACTATCTCCGATAGACTGGAAAAGGTGTCGTATTACACCCTTAATCCCAATAGTAGGCTACTGGGAATGGGGTAATCACTAACACAAAATTAATAACCGAAGATGTAAACTGTGAATCACCTTTCCATTTCCTTTTATTTTTTTATTTTTTATGTTTTTTTTTAAATTCCAAGCCAATTAAGGTATGGGCCCCTTGGGGGCGCAGAGCCCTATGCCATGGCCTACTCGGCCCTCCCCTAAATCCGCCACTGAGCTTAGTTCATCCATCCTCTCCAGAAGTTCAAACCATCCTGTTAACCTCTCCACTGCGCAGCCCCTGTAGTATACACCATACCGCTGTGCGTAGGTATTATGACTTTCCTCACTAAAATCGTTATTTTACCATAAATATCATTAAGATACTTATCCGTATGCGCTTATTTTACGTTTAATATGAAGATAGTAACATGTTACAACAATAAAACAAGTGGGAAAAGTGTTTGGATGGTGAGAAACGTGAAATAAAGTAGAGCGGTTCAGTCATGAAGTTGGAGGAGAGAGAGACCACATCCTCCCTCCACCAGCTCTGGTGAGAGACTGTATGTAGTGAGGGCTACAAGTCTCTCTCCCTCCTCCACCTCCACCCTCCCTCACCACCTTGTAACTGGGTGGCGAGTTTTGGCGCCATAAATAAACCGATAATTACAGGAATAAGAGAAAAATAGGTGATAATTGAAGGGGGGGGGGGGGGAAAGGGAGGAAGGAGGGGATGTGGAGGAGTGATATGTGGCATGGCCGAGGGGCAAAAGATTTTTTTTTTTTTTAAGTGCTACATGGGGCCTTTTAAAAAACAAATTTTAGGCCTAGGATCTTAAGAGTCTCCCCGCAGTCGCCCAGTAAAACATCTTAAGAGTCTCTCCGTAGCTGCCGGGTTAAGATTATCAAACTTTTTCAGTAGGGTTGGTACTGAATTTCAGGCTTATAGTGTACCATAATCTCGCACATGGTGATCGAGGAACCTTCTAGAAATTCCCAAAACCAGTTCTCTCTCTCTCTCTCTCCCTCCTTCCCACCCTCTCCATCTCAATTCCCCCCACTTTCCCTCTCAATCCCCCTCCTGTTCCTCAATTTCACGGTGGTAGCCTACCAAATGTAGGATACCTTTCGTAATATTAACTCAGTTGGGTAATATTATTTACATGGGGATTAATTTTATGATTGTTATCATACTATTGGATGATTTAGTAAGTTCAAAGAATATGAGAGTCAATAGGATATTCCAGAATAATGGCAGTAGTATATGCTTATTGCTTTTACAAGGTTATAAATAGACCGACGTGAGTTTTTAAAGGTACAAGGGTCTGGGGTTCTCGCAGAGAGGCTCCAGTCCTGACGTTATTCTTGACTTACAGTGTGCTGGCTTAATAATCTAATACGGTTGATAGCCTCTGAAGTCCTACTTTAACTACTTTTTAAAGGTAGTTCGGGATCCTCCACCACCTTCAACCTGTCCTGACTCGACCAGTGTAGAAAGGGTTACCATGTGGAATACGATAAGTAGCTTATTTGCCTTGCCTTGTTCATACTTACTCTCTTAACCCACAGGACCCCAGCGACGCACGTGATGCGTCGGCAATGTATGTAACGCTAAACCCCAGCGCCGCAGTACCTGCGTCAGCAATTTCGACCTTATTTACTCTTGTCTTATGGTAGCTAGAGGCTTGAGAATTGTATGGGATATTCCTTACGATGTTGCCGAACAGTGGCGGTACTCGGCAACCCCCAAGCCCAGCCGCGCAGGTGAGTGGCGCCAGTTTACCCACTTACTTCACCACAACTTTCGACCTTATTTACTCTTGTCCTATGGTAGCTAGAGGCTTGAGATTTGTATGGGATATTTCTTAGGATATTACCAAACAGTGTCAATACTTAGAAACCCCCAAGTCCAGCCGCGCGGGTGGGGATGTGCGGGAGGAGGGGGAAAACAGTGTACTCGCTTATCTCACCACGACTTTCGACCTTATTTACTCTTGTCCTATGGTAGCTAGAGGCTTGAGATTTATATGGGATATTTCTAAGGATGTTGTCAAACAGTGGCAATACTTGGCAACCCCCAAGGCGGTGGTGAGTGGGGAAAGGGACGCGCGGGAGGAGGGAGGAAGACAGTTAATTGTCCTGTCTGACCTACCTCGTTCCCTCGCGATGTTGGAACAAACGGAATAGAGTGTGTAATGCTCCCCTACTGCTCCCCATGACATAGTTGACTCCCCACCAAGTGGGGCAGAGGAGGACGAGGATGACCCAGACCCCATGGTATTCCTCAAAGTTCCGCCAGGCCATCGTAGGGGTCAGAAGAGACGAGCTGAGAGTGTGTCATGTTGACAAATGCCGTGTACGTGGTCTTCCCCCACGCCTGCCTTCACCACCACCTCCCACACTCTCCCCACTACAAATTTAATGTCAAACCCCATATTTCTAAGTCAAAAGTGCCTAAAATAATGTGTAAAACTCATATTCTAACTATAAAACATACACTAAAGTATAAAATCAATAAACAGAGTGCGTGAGAGAGGCATAATAAAAGTGAAAGTGAGTGAAGTGAGTGTATGGGGAGTCAGCTGGCCTTGTGTACGTGCGTGCGTCGTGGGCCAAGATGGCCGCCGGTTGCCATGGTAACCGGGACGCACGCGGGGCTCAATTGCCACTCGTTGGCATTTATAAAACTTGAATCTATGCACTTATCACACTGTAACTTCACTAACAATGCCATTATGTGATACATGTTGCTAATATATGAACCATGTAGGCACACGTCATGATGCTCGGGTGGTGTAAATAATCGTCACTCGAAAACTGGATGCATCGTACATCTTCCATGCTGCCTTGCCCAGCTGTGGTGTGCTGGCGCGGGAGATTTGAAGAGGCGCTCGGCACCAGCTGATGGTTGAGGCCGCCGGCCCCACCCCCCAAAATGACCGAGGTGAGTTTTTTTTTCTTCATTTCTCACCTGTTTAAGCTGTTTAAAAAACCAAAAAAAAAAAAAAAAAAAAACGCTGGTCCTACAGTGTGTTTTTATTATTTATTAGCTGGTGCTCAGTGTGTTAAAAGATAAGATTATATATTCAATTAATCATGTGTTGTTATTTTCTATTTTGTTATGGATTGTATTCAGTTAATTGTACTGTATATGAATAATTTCATGTAAATCAAATATAATTTTACTTAATGATTTTCAGTTAGCCTACCACCTAGGCATACACCTAATATTATTTTTTCACTTATATATTGATAATATTAATATTCATAGTGCAATTATCCAATCTAATAGTTTAATACATAGCCTACATACATTCATACACAAATTTAAAGACCGAGTGCTCCACACTAGTGCGATTCCGGTCTCAAGTCCTAGATGATTGACAAGGATTAAGTAAGGCATATCATTGGGGTTTCTTAATGTTAATGGCAATCTAATATCATTTGATATTTTCTTAACTGTCCACTTTTCACCTACAAAGGGTTCGGTAACTTATATGAGTTACTAGTTTGTGGAAGTTATAACATATCACTTTTTGACTAAAGGATGTCATTCACACCACTTTGTTATTGAGACTGAATAATAGATCTCTGTTTTTGTGGTTTCTTTTGTGGGATGTTTGCTAATGTTGTAGGTTCGAACCCCGCCTGTAACATTACAATTCCAAGCCTGATAGTATGCATCTCATAAAGGATAGTCTTGATAACTAGCCTTCTCCTTAGCTCTTCATTTGATATTCTATCTTGCAGTTTGGCCCCACACATCCATCTCACCTTTCTCATCTCATTGCGTTCCATTCTGTTGATATCCGTTTGGACAGGCCACGTTTCTGAAGCATACTGTATATCATTGTGCTTCTAATGCATGAAGCATACACCTTTCCCTTCCAGGGGAGAGGAAATCTTCTCATGATGAGTAGTGGCAAAAGTTCTCTAAACTTTCCCCAGTCGCATCTTATTCTGGCGATAGTGGCGGCCTCAGCCCCACCACCTGCAGAGTGGTATCACCCAAGTAGCAAAACTTGTCCACCATCTCCAGTGCCTCATTGCCAAAGTTAATACTCTCGAGCCGGTCATTGAACACAAGCTAACCTTTGATTACTATACATACAAATTTCTTAATTTCGGACTTTTTCCTTTGGTAGAGGTCCCTTTACTTTGGTGCAGCGCTTCTTCCTGTGATGTACCCAGCTGCAGCAGATGCTACACTGTATTGACCTCGCGCCCATCCCTTTTCTGCATACTGCGCATGGGTATGCACCACTTTTTTCTACCTTTCCTACTGTGTAAAACCTTGGTTTTATTTACATTAACTCTTAACACTGCCCTCTCTCCATCTTCTGAACTTGGCATCAGCATCCCGTGCACTATCTGCGATAAGTACTAGGTCATCTGTGTATAGCAGTTCCCAGGGGAGCCCAGCTCTGAAATCACCAGTGCCTACAGAACCATAACAAAGAGGAGGGCTTATCACAGAGCCCTGGTAGACTCCGACGCAAACAGTAAAATCCTCACTCAGTACACCTTTCACTCTCACTGACGTTCGTGAGTCCTAGTACATCTTCATTATCACACGCACCAACCACTCCTCTACGCCAAGTTTTCTCATAGCCCACTGCACTACTTCTCTGGGCACCCTATCAAAGGCCTTCGCCAGGTCTACAAACACAAAACACAGATCCCTATCTATAAGTAGATATTTTTCCTGCAGCTTCCTGACTATGAAGATAGCGTCTATTGTGCCACGTTCTGGGGTGAAACCGAACTGCATATCGTCCGAACTGAGATAGGGGACCAACTAGGAAATAGCGATCACAAATCTATTTATTTTAATATACAATGGACAGGAAATGCTAAAGAGAATCCGTCACTTATCCCAGATTTCAGAAAAGCCGATTATGGTGGAATAAGAAGAGCCTTAAGGGTGGACCCTATTGTTAAACAATTAAGTTAGGATAAGCCAGAGTTAAACTTGACAGCTACATATGAACAGTTTATTTCTTCACTTCACAATGCGCAAAATAAATATATCCCCAAAAGAAGATTTAGATCGACACAGAACCAACCAAAATGGATGAATAATAAACTAATAGATCTTATAGGAAAAAAGAAAGGAATATATAGAAAAATTTAGAAAGGCGAAAACCACCTACTTATTTACTATCAGACTCTATCAAGACAAGTCAAAAAGGAAATTAGGAAAGCAAAAAGAAATTATGAAATAAGGATAGCCAACGACTCAAAAAATAACCCAAAAGCTTTTTACCAACTATATAAATCTAAAGTTAGAAATGTAATAGGCCCTCTTAAAACTTCGATAGGAGAAATGACTGAACATTATTTAGAAATGTGCAGTACATTAAATAGTCAGTTTCTATCCGTTTTCACTAATGAATATTTGGCACAGATTCCAGAAGTCCGTAAGGTATATAGCGATAATATAGAAAATAGGTTAAGTACGGTTACTATAAGTAGAAAAAATGATGTGCTTAAGGAAATTGACAGACTGAAACCTCAGAAATCGCCTGGTCCCGATGAGGTATATGCTAGAGTATTAAAAGAATGCAGAGATGAGTTAAGTTACCCATTAACATTTGTTGTTAACAAGTCATTAGAAACCGGTATAGTTCCAGAAGCTTGGAAGCTTGCAAATGTAGTTCCGATCTTCAAAAAAGGTGATAAATCAATAGCATCCAATTACCGTCCCATTAGTCTCACTTCAATCATAGGAAAGCTACTAGAGTCAATTATTGCTAGGAAAATGAGAAACCACTTAGAAACATTTAACTTAATCAATTCTTCTCAGCATTGGATTCACGCAGGGGCGTTCTTGCCTTACTAATTTGCTTAGCTTTTTCTCAGAGGTATATGAAGCAGTAGATAATGACAAGTCATATGATATTATATATTTAGATTTCAGTAAAGCTTTCGACAGAGTCCCTCATGAGAGATTGATGAGAAAGGTTGAGGCACATGGAATAGGTGGGGCATTGTTAGGATGGATTAGGTCATGGCTAATTGGTAGGAAGCAGAGAGTTAGCATAAATGGTACCAAGTCAGAATGGGGAGCAGTCAAAAGTGGTGTCCCCCAGGGATCTGTATTAGGTCCTCTATTGTTTATTATATACATAAATTACCTTGATTTAGGTATAACTAGTAGGATTAGTAAATTTGCAGACGATACCAAAATGGTGAGAAAAATTGATTCAGTTAGAGATAAAGAGTGCCTGCTAAGGGATCTAGATACCTTACACGAATGGTCAGTAAATTGGCAGATGAAGTTTAACATTGACAAATGCAAGGTATTAAAGATAGGGAAGATGCATACAAATACCCTCATTGTTCCCTGATTAAATAGCACTGTATGAATATTCCCATATTCAAAATATGCTACAGGGGGACAATGCCTAGTGAGTTCACTGCTCAACAGGTGGCATTCTGAGAGTGAGGGTCTGAGTCTGGAGGGTGAGACAGTGAAGAACTTGAACGAAGCAACCAGCGGCTTCAGCGATGGAGCTGGTTCGAGCCATGAATGGATGCTTCACATGTCTCACTCCCCAGACTGGAACGAGACCTCACGGGCTTCACCGTGTTGAGCGGTGGATTGTAAGGGCTCTCAGCCTATGCCCGAGAGGGAGTAGTTGGAATATATATATATATATATATATTTTTTTTTTTAAATATAAACTAGCTAATGTGGAATTAGAAAACTCAGACTGTGAGAAAGATCTAGGTGTGTTTGTTAGCAATGATTTGAAGCCTAGAAAACAATGTATAAGCGTTCGTAACAAGGCAAACAGGATTCTCGGGTTAATCTCTAGGAGTGTGAGTAACAGAACTGCTGATGTTATCTTAAAACTTTACTTGTCATTAGTGAGACCCCATATGGATTATGCTGTTCAATTTTGGTGTCCTTATTACCACAACGGACATAGATTAATTGGAGAGAGTACAACGTAGAATGACAAAAATTATCCATAATATTAGAAATCTTCCGTATGAAGAAAGGTTGAAGAAATTAGGCTTACATTCGTTAGAGAGACGCAGAGTTAGAGGGGATATGATAGAGGTGTTCAAGTGGGTTAGTGGGATTAACAAAGGGGACATGAAAAATGTGCTAAAGCTCAGTGATAGCGAAAGAACTCGTACAAATGGTTTCAAATTAGATAAATTTTGTTTCAAGAAAGATGTAGGCAAATATTGGTTTGGTAACAGAGTTGTAGAGAGGTGGAATAGGCTACCAAGTGCTATAGTGGGATCAAGAACGATAGGGAGCTTTAAGATACAATTAGATAGGCATATGGACGAGATGGGTTGGGTGTGAGGGGATCTGTCAGGTGTGGGCCAATCGGCGCTCTGCAGACCCCCGTTTTTCTGATCTCTGACCGTTTCGGTGAGGTCAGTCCTAATGGTGTTAGTAAGCTGGGCTTATAATTAGGGTTGGGTTTGACAGGGATCTGCCTTGTGTGGGCCGATCGGCTTTCTGCAGACTCCCATTTTCTTATGTTCTTATGATAGAGATGCTTTCCCTTATCATACCTTCAAAGACTCTCTCACAGACCTTAATGACTTGGTCAAGGATTTTCAGGCTACTATATGCAATGCGTCCTCCTTGCCCTTATATGCAATGCGTCCTCCTTGCCCTTATATGCAATGCGTCCTCCTTGCCCTTATATGCAATGCGTCCTCCTTGCCCTTATATGCAATGCGTCTCCTTGCCCTTATATGCAATGCGTCCTCCTTGCCCTTATATGCAATGCGTCCTCCTTGCCCTTATATGCAATGCGTCCTCCTTGCCCTTATATGCAATGCGTCCTCCTTGCCCTTATATATGTTTACTATTACACTGTTGTGCCAGTCATCATGGATTATTTGGCTCAGTGGCCAAACTCACTCATATATCACCTGAGGCTTTAATAATCTCAGCTACAATACCAGAGCATCCTGTAGCTTTAATCATCTCAGCTACAATACCAGAGCATCCTGTAGCTTTGATCATCTCGGCTACAATACCAGAGCATCCTGTAGCTTTAATCATCTCAGCTACAATACCAGAGCATCCTGTAGCTTTAATCATCTCAGCTACAATACCAGAGCATCCTGTAGCTTTGATCATCTCGGCTACAATACCAGAGCATCCTGTAGCTTTAATCATCTCAGCTACAATACCAGAGCATCCTGTAGCTTTTCCGTCTATCATTTTATTTATTGCACTGCTTACAACAGTTGGTGCTATAAAAAGGGGGGGGGGGGAGGGGGAGAATTGGCTTTTCGTTACTAAGCTGCTCTCTATTCCACATTGAGTAATCTTTCGTAGTGTACCTTCCAAGCATCTCTAGTTTCTTTGTCAGCATTAACAATTGTCCCTATCATTCCTGACACACTGTTCTCCTACAACATATCTATTGGCATCCTTAACTCGCCTAGCTAAATTGAAGATCCCATTGGGATTTTCTGCGTTACTCACTTGGTCTATAACCAGGTCCTGTATGATTTTCTTTGCCTTGTATATAATTTTTTTTTTTTTTTTTTTTCAGTTCGATTAGCCGGCAGATATTCCTCCTTGCTGCCTCCTTTCTTCCATGCTTTGAAACCTTCTTTTTCTCCTTAATTACATTTTCAACCTAGTAATTCCACCACCAGGAAGTCTTATGCCTTGGGGGGCCCTTAGTTTTGCCACAGACTTTGTCAGTGGCGACAAGAAAGCTACGTTCAAGGAAGTTCCATTGGCTATTTACATAATTTGGCTTAGCGCCCCTATTCCTATCTATTTCCTCCAGTTCGCTGCAAAACCTATCCTTGTATTCAGATTTATTCAACAGCCATACTTTCCTTTTGGGCATGTACAGTATACTTTCTTTTCCACAGGATCTCGCCTTAAGCTCAAGTCACAGACTAGAACCTTATGTTGGGAGATACATTCTTCGCTCGGGATGACCTTTACATCCTGAACAAACTTCCAGTCTTTCCTGTTCACAAATAAGTAATCTATCTGGCTCCTGGTGCCCTCACAGACTTTATTTGAAATCAGTAATATATAGCCTAGCCTAAATCATCGGCATAATTTCGCCATTTTTGTCTGACACGCCGTCGGTAGGCTTGACCACTGACTGGTCTTTACTCTCTGTTTTGATGGTCCAGAGCATTTAATTTCTTCATCATTACCTCCAGGCCCACTGTCCCTATCACTGAATGCACTAAAGGCCCTAATAAACGCGAGAGATACGAGGTTCGGGCAGAAAAAAGCTTGTACACAGGTAGTTTTCCAACACAATGGTGGCTTTGGTGGGTGAGCTGTGAGCTGCAAGATAGCCGACCAAAACAAGAGTTGGGAAGCGCATCTGCCCGCCCGATTAAAATCCATGAATAGCTGGTATTTTGCGGGTTTTTCGCGCGAATAACGAGATTAATGGGATATTTAGGGGTGTCCGTGGATAACGAGTTTCGCGAATGCTTGGAGCGCGGATAACGGGAGTGCACTGTATGTTTATTTTTGGCAAGATGGAATTATTTCTTGATGTGCACCACAACTTCAGGACCTTGTTCGATCTTTTGCAGAGCTTGAGTATTGAATTGAAAGGTATCAATAAAGAAAAACAGACCTGACAGTCCCAGAGCATATGCAATATTTACAACCTGCCTCGCCACATTTTATTGCTATGAAAACCAGCTGTAACTCCCCCAGCTGATGGCCGAGGATGCCAACAACGTTTTAGATTAGTATTTTTCTCTGGTGTTTAATGGAATTATATCGAAATTGACTACATACATATTAAAGTATATTCATGACAAGTTATGACCCTGCATTAAACTTCGTATTTTCTTTCACTCCTGGAGTTCACCTTTAATCCAACCTGTGCTGATAACACGTTCATATGGATTTGGTTCAGAAAAACACCAAATAGCTTAGAAATGTTATTTATGATAAGATCGTATGTACATCAGGAATATATTCTCTACATATTATATACATTTGATAAAATTATCCATAAAAATATTATTATCAACATCATTGGCTTCTGAAGGTATACACATTTGTACCAGAATCATGCAGGTGAAGATGTAAAGGGAAGTATATGAGTGAAGGTACTGTGAAGGTACTGTGAAGGTGGTGGTAAAAGAAGTTTAAAACAAAAAGCAAAGTATTAAGGGGGGATGTTTTTGTCTGGCCCCACTTCTTCCTCATTTTTAGCCCCATTAGTTTTTCGATTTTAAGTTTGGCCCATTAGTTTGATGATTTTAAGACCTTTCACCCCATTTCTTTGTCAATATTAAGACCTTTCGTAGAACTTAGGTGTCAATTTTTTTTATGGCGAGCGATAGTAAGCCTGTAATATAATAGTAACCGGTCTGTGGCCGGGAAATTTTTCTGTCGAAAAATGTAGGTTACACATTTATCTTGAAGGGGGGGGGGGGGCCCCCCTCCTTTTTTTTTTTTTTTTTTTAAAGCTTGATGGAGGTCTGGGGAGGAAACTAAAAACAAAACAAGAAAATAAATACACCCATCCCCCCATAATAAGGAATAGGTCCGCTTGGGGGCATTCTGTGTATGGCCACCCTCGTAAGGGGAGTAAGGCGTCCGGCAATAGATAGATAGATAGATAGATAGATAGATAGATAGATAGATCCCCCCATAACCCTTTGAGGATCGATGACGCACTTCTTTTCTGTTTTGTGGCTATTATCAGACAATTTTATTCAGATTAGGAAGGTTATGTGGAAGTCAAAGGCTTAATTAAAAGATTCATTACCGTTTTAATTGCCACAGATCCTTCCTAAACTGTAATAATCTAACAATAGCCACAACAAACTGCTAAAACACATCATATCCTCAAGAGGTTAATATTATATGAAATTGCTGGGAAGGTAAAAGGTAAACATTTATGAAAAGAAGTTACTGAAAGGTTGTTGCAAACGTAACATTTATAAGACATTTCTGAAAATATAGTAGCAAGGCGATTGTTTATGATAAGAAGCTGTTTAAAAAAATAGATTTACGATATAATAAAAATATGTTGAAAATATAGGGAAATGAGGATACTTCATGATAGAAGTTGATGAAATTAAAGTCTTAAGTGAACATTTACGATAAGTTGCTGAAAATATTGTAGCAAGGTGATAATTTATGATAGAAAAAGTTGTTTGAACTATAGAATGGTGTATAATGATGATACATTAACCCGTTCAGTACCTAGTTCCGTTCCTTTGATTACTTACTGGTTACTAATAGACAATTTTATTCAGTTTAAGAAGGGCCTTCAGCAATTATTATGTTCCTTCCAACAACCAACTATACTCCTAAAATCGATTAATGAATTTTACAAACACATGTGGCAGTCCGTGGATTCGAATCCAGGATGCTCACACCGAAAATCAACACCTTATGCATCGCACCACGAAGACAGATAGTATTAACAGGCTTTGAAATATCTTAGTTAACCCTTCTTACTAAAGTGTCACATTATTCCTTTGCCCCTCAACTTTCTCTTCATAATTGCTGAGGGGCACAGGGCCCTGGGTGGGGCTTTGGTTTCCCGGGCGTTTGCGCACCCTCTCAGCTCCCCGCCATGGAGTGGCTTCGGTCACCCAGGCTTTATTGTGGTCGGCAGGGAGGGTTCTTTGGGGGCGCTCGTTTATGGCCTTGGCCTTACTCGGGGCCTTGGGGCTGTTCGGCCAGGCAGCTTGGGGAACGGAAACAACAACAACAACAACAACAACAACTGCCACAGATCCTTCTTAAGCTGCACAAAATCGTCTAAATATAGCTGAAATAAAATGAAGAAGACGTTGCTGGTACATAAAGGGTTAAGGGGGGTGACCTGTGTTTGTTCTGTCATTTCTATCTTTCTCTGGCTTGTATCCATTTGGCCCCATTCAGCCTACTGTTTTAAGACGTTTATCCCCATCCAGGTGTCAATTTTTTACTGGTGAGCGGTAGCGAGCCTGCATATTTTTATTTTTGTTTGACAGCAGGCTAAATTTGTACATTTTTCGATAGAAAAATTTCTCCGGCGAAGCCGGATTTCTTCATATAATGCTGGCTCGCTATCGCTCGCCAGGAAGAAATCGACACCTAGATGGGGATAAACGTCTTAAAATAGTTGGCTGAATGGGGCCAAATGGATACAAGCCAGAGAAAGAGAGAAAAGGAGAGAAATAACAAAAAACAGGTCACCCCCCTTAATATCTATGACCCAGGCAATAGAAGTTCACAGGAGTCAAGAACATTACAAGTATTACAAGAACATTACAAGTATTACAAGAACATTACAAGAACATTACAAGTATTACAAGAACATTACAAGTATTACAAGAACATTACAAGAACATTACAAGTATTACAAGAACATTACAAGTATTACAAGAACATTACAAGTATTACAAGAACATTACAAGTATTACAAGAACATTACAATTGCATATATTATCTCATCCTCAAACATTATTACCTGAAATACGTCTCATGATTATTACTATTTAGCAATACTAATGAATGATGCAGAATATCTCATCCTCAAACATTATTAATTGGAATATGTCACACAAATATTATCATTTAGAAGTAATATTTACCCCTTGAGGATCTAAGACCCAATTTGTTTACATTTAGAAGTAGTATTTACCCCTTGAGGATCTAAGTCCCAATTTGTTTACAGGTAGAAGTAATATTACAAGACACATACATTTAGAAGTAACATCTAAGACACAAGTTTACATTTAGAAGTAATATTTACCCCTTGAGGATCTAAGACACAATTTGTTTACATTTAGAAGTAATATTACCTATCTAAGACCCAAGTTTACATTTAGAAGTAATATTTACCCCTTGAGGATCTAAGACCCAATTTGTTTACATTTAGAAGTAGTATTTACCCCTTGAGGATCTAAGTCCCAATTTGTTTACATTTAGAAGTAATATTTACCCCTTGAGGATCTAAGACCCAATTTGTTTACATTTAGAAGTAATATTTACCCCTTGAGGATCTAAGACACAATTTGTTTACATTTAGAAGTAATATTTACCCCTTGAGGATCTAAGACACAATTTGTTTACATTTAGAAGTAATATTTACCCCTTGAGGATCTAAGACACATTTGTTTACATTTAGAAGTAATATTTACCCCTTGAGGATCTAAGACACAATTTGTTTACATTTAGAAGTAATATTTACCCCTTGAGGATCTAAGACACAATTTGTTTACATTTCTGGCTATTGTTGGACGATTTTATTCAGATTAGGAATTGTATATGGCAGTCAGCGGGTCGATTCAGACAGTCTTTACCCTTTTAACTCCCACGGATCCTTCCTAAGCTGTATACAATCGTCTAATGATAGCCAGAATATACTGTTAAAATGCGCCATAATCCTCAAGGGGTTAAATGATGCCTAATATACCATCCTCAAACATTATTACCTGAAATATGTCTCATGATTATTATCATTTAGAAGTAATAATGAATGATGCAAAACAAAATTCAACACAATTATCCACATTTTGTAATTATAATGTAAAACTTGCAAAATAAACAAACCAAAACGTATACGAACACAGTCAAAATAGTCGCCCGGTTTATCTAATACTGCATTTGTTTTGAGAGACGTAACATTAGCATAGATTTTCTGAAAAACCTTTGAGTCGTGAGAACACCTTGCACACAATTTGATATATTTACGGGGAAATTTGTATATATTTGTTCATAAAACCGGCTATAGCAAGAGACCACTGATGAAGCACAAGGAACAATAATTTAAGGGGGGTCACCGTTTTTTTTTTTTATCTTTCTCTCCTTTTCTCTCTTTCCCTGGCTTGTATCCATTCGGCCCAATTCAGCCAACTGTTTTAAGACGTTTATCCCCATCAAGGTGTCGATTTCTTCCTGGCGAGCTATAGCGAGCCAGCATTGTATGGAGAAATCCGGCTTCGCCGGAGAAATTTTTCTATCGAAAAATGTACAAATTTAGCTTGCTGTCAAAACAAAAATATGTATATGGTGGCTCGCTACCGCTTGTCAGGAAAATATTGACACCTGGATGGGGATAAACGTCTTAAAACAGTAGGCAGAATGGGGCCGAATGGATACAAGCCAAAGAGAGAGGGAGAAAAAGAGGAAAAAAAGCGAGGTGGGGTCCCTTAAAAGAAAACAATGTGATAGAAAATGGACAGCTAGACATTAATAATACTGATGGTAATACTGGGGTGAAAATAAGAGTACAATCGCCGGCAGTGACTAGTGGTACAAAGTTTAGTAAACATTCCGACACACTGTTTTAACCCCTTCTGTTCCGGCGACGTCTTTTTCATTATATTCTGGCTAATGCTAATCTATTATATTCAGTTTAGGAAGGATATCTAGCTATTATAAGGCTTCGCGCTATTTTAATCAACCCTCTTGACTACCACAGATCCTTCTTAAACTTCAGAAAATAGTCTAAATATAGCCAGAGAAAAATACAAAAGACGTCGCCGGTACAGAAGGGTTTATCATTGTGTACCAGCTATTAGTGGAGGCGATTGTACGTATGATATTATGTATGCATGTATATACTCGGACACATACACCATAACTGGGGGTGGCCGACTCGAGACAGAGCCCGGAAGAAAACAAATAATATAAAACAAATCACGCAGGATTGTACACTATAAAAAGCTTCACTGCCTGTCACTTCCTTCATTTTGATTTGTAGCGTCAGCACTTTGGACCCAGCCACAAGTGAGAGTTCCTGGATGATTAATGGATAAAGTTATAGGAAGGGAAAACAGAGGAAAACACATAAGGGGAGGTTTTTAGTTAGCTACCTAGACCTCCATCAAGCTCAATAAAACCCCTCCCAGGAACCCCTTTCAAGATATATGTGTACATTTTTCGGTAGGAAAATATCCCGCCCTTCCTTCTATATTACAGGCTCACCAGGAAACAAATCCGACACCAAAATGGCACGAAAGGTCTTAATATTGGCAAAGAAATGGAGTGAAAGGTCTTATACTTAACCACATTAGTATACCAAGACGCATGCTTGCATTATATTATGGGTATTATTAAGCGATTGTATTAAGCTTAGGAAGACATTGTGGGAGTTAAGAGTTAATTGAGATTTGAGATTTAACTCCCTTGATCCCTAGAGATCTTTCCTGAACTACATGAAATCGCCTAACGATAACCAAATTCAATTTAAAAAATACGTCTTAGGTCCTCAAGGGGTTAAGCAGCCGAGTTGCATAAAAAAATTAAAGACACAATTATATCAATATTTTCAAAGATCTATGTGACTGTGGAGCTTACTGTAAATAAGGACTATAAACTATATGATCTATGAAGAGTTACATAATGTGAGCAATATTAAATCTGCTGATGTAAATTATTGGTGCTTATGACCATAGAAAACAGAAGCTTTTATAATATTTATGTTTATTATTTCTCATATGTTTTGGATTATTCTCAGAAGAGAAGCTACAAGAGTTCAGCTCTAGGTAAGGATTTTGAATGACCTCGATAGTTAGTTAGTTATGTAGAGCAGATTAACCAGACCACTGAGAATGACCTCGATAGTGGCATTTTGTAGTCATATGTGATCATCTACGTTAAGAAGGATCTGAGTAATCCGAATCGACAGGGAACAAATATGAATACTTTTCCTGTATTTAATATGCCAGCTGTTTCATTAAATTGATCACTAGTAAGTTTTGGGCTTAAGGGGAGGTATTTAGTTTGTTCCCTAGACCTCCATCAAGCTTAAGGGGAGGTATTTAGTTTGTTCCCTAGACCTCCATCAAGCTTAAGGGGAGGTATTTAGTTTGTTCCCTACACCTCCATCAAGCTTAAAATTACACCCCCTTGAGTCCCTTTCAAGATAAATTTGTACATTTTTCGGTAGAAAAATTTCCCGGCCGAAGGCCGGTTCCTCTTAAATTACAGGCTCGCTATCGCTCGCCAGGATAAAATTGACACCTGAATTGCACGAAAGGTCTTAATATGGGGTGAAAGTTCTTAAAATCGCTAAACTAATCGGGCAAACGTTTTATAATATCAAAAGCAATGGGGCTAAACATGAGGGAGAAAGGGGTCAAGAAAAAAATCCCTCAAGTGGAGATCTCCCCTTAAAGGAAGTTCAATCTGTAGGCCTAGTTATTTATATTGAGAAAAATACATTAAGATGTGGGAGTGTCATTACTGAATATAGTGGTGAGCTTGATTGAATACACTCCTGTGCATACTGCGACCGACCGCATTTTAGCTTGTATTTTGACTATATTGGCGATGTTTACGACTGAACTTCCTTACAACTCGAAACTCACAAGTAAACCATTAATGATATGTTGTAATGAAGGGATAGAAAGCCTTTAGGAAACAAAGATTGAACAACTAGACCTTTGATGATCACATGATGATGCCATTCTAATTTTAATCTAGCTCAAACAGAACTGCTGATGTTATCTTCAAACTTTACTTGTCATTAGTGAGACCCCATATGGATTATGCTGTTCAATTTTGGTGTCCTTATTACAGAATTGACATAGATTCATTGCAGAGAGTACAGCGTAGAATGACACAAATTATCCATAATATTATAAATTTTCCGTATGAAGAAAGGTTGAAGAAATTAGGCTTACATTCGTTAGAGAGACGCAGAGTTAGATGGGATATGATAGAGGTGTTCAAGTGGGTTAGTGGGATTAACAAAGGGGACATAAAAAATGTACTAAAGCTCAGTGATAGCGAAAGAACTCGTACAAATGGTTTCAAATTAGATAAATTTCGTTTCAGAAAAGATATAGGCAAATATTGGTTTGGTAACAGAGTTGTAGATGGGTGGAATAGGCTACCAAGTGATATAGTGGGATCAAGAACGATAGGGAGCTTTAAGATAAAATTAGATAGGCATATGGACGAGATGGGTTGGGTGTGAGGGGGATCTACCAGGTGTGGGCCAATCGGCGTTCAGCAGACCCCCGTAATCTTGTATTAATCCCTGACCATTTTGGTGGGGGCAGTACTCAAGGTATTAGTGAGTTGGGCCTATAATTGGGCCTTGAAATTGGGGTTGGGTGTGACAGGGATCTGCCTTGTATGGGCCGATCGGCTTTTTGCAGAGTCCCATGTTCTTATGTTCAAACTAGACAATTTTACTTTGAAAGAATTAATAGGAATCAACCGGGTAAATACTAACCCACATAGATCATTCCTTTGCAAACTAGGATCTTTCCTAAGTTGAATAAAACAAAAATGGAAGGCATCAAAATATTAACCCCTTCAGTACCATGACACCTCTTCACCTTTAAGGGGAGATATCCACTTGAGGGACTTTTTTCTTTACCCCCTTCTCCCTCATGTTTAGCCCCATTGCTTTTGAGATTTTAAGACGTTCGCCCCATTAGTTTGGCAATTTTAAGACCTTTCACCCAATTTATGTCACTTTTAAGACCTTTCGTCCCATTTAGGTGTCAATTTTTTCCTGGCGAGCGATAGCGAGCCTGCAATTTCAGAGGAATCGCCCTTCGGCCAGGACATTTTTCTACCGAAAAATGTACAAATTTATCTTGAAAGGGGGTCAAGGGGGTGTAATTTCAAGCTTGATGGAGGTCTAGGAAACACACTAAAAACCTCCCTTTAACCCTGGCAAAAATGAGATGCTGTTATGCAGTTTAAGAAGGACCTGTGTTACTCTAAGAGGGTTGGTGGCGTTTATATTTACCCCTTGGAGTCGTAGAGGTAGATTACAAACTGAAGAAAATCGTCTAAGGGTAACCAGAATATGATGAAAATATGTCATGGTGCTGAAGGGGTTAAGGGGGGTGACCTGCTACTGGCTGTTATTTCTCTCCTTTTCTCTCTTTCTCCGGCTTGTATCCATTCGGCCCCATTCAGCCAACTATTTTAAGACGTTTCTCTCCATCTAGGTGTCGATTTCTTCCTGGCGAGGGATAGCGAGCCAGCATTATATGAAGAAATCCGGCTTCGCCGGAGACATTTTTCTATCGAAAAATGTACAAATTTAGCCTGCTGTCAAACAAAAATTAAAAATATGCTGGCTCGCTACCGCTCACCAGTAAAAAATTGACACCTGGATGGGGATAAACATCTTAAAACAGTAAGCTGAATGGGGCCAAATGGATACAAGCCAGAGAAAGATAGAAAAGGACAGAACACAAACAGGTCACCCCCCTTAAAAGGATGTACTCTGTTCATCTCAGCCACAGAGAGAAACTGTTGTCTTGATGCACAACAAGCATTTTTATAACAGACATATTGTTAAGGGAATCCACCTCGCTTTTTTCTCTTTCTCTCCCGCTCTCTTTGGTTTGTATCCATTCGCCCCCATTCAGCCTACTGTTTTAAGACGTTTACCCCCATCCAGGTGTCAATATTTTTCTGGCGAGCGGCAGCGAGCCAGCATATAATATATTTTTTGTTTTGACAGCAAGCTAAATTTGTAATTTTTTTGATAGAAAAATGTCTCTGGCGAAGCCGGATTTCTCCATACAATGCTGGCTCACTATCGCTCACCAGGAAGAAATCGATACCTGGATGAGGATAAACGTCTTAAAACAGTTGGCTGACTAGGGCCGAATGGATACAAGCCCGGGAAAGAGAGAAAAGGAGAGAAAGACAAAAATAGCCGGTGAGCCCCCTTAAATACATAAGACATGGTATCAATGCCATGTGGAGATGTAGTAGCACTTTATTTGACCATCAAGTGTCCATCAATCAGCTGATGAGGGATGACGTAGCTCACCAGGTTAAGGCGGGTGACCTGTTTTTGTTCTGTCCTTTTCTATCTTTCTCTGGCTTGTATCCATTTGGCCCCATTCAGCCTACTGTTTTAAGACGTTTATCCCCATCCAGGTGTCAATTTTTTACTGGTGAGCGGTAGCGAGCCAGCATATTTTTTATTTTTGTTTGGCAGCAGGCTAAATTTGTACATTTTTCGATAGAAAAATGTCTCCGGCGAAGCTGGATTTCTTCATATAATGCTGGCTCGCTATCGCTCGCCAGGAAGAAATCGACACCTAGATGGGGATAAACGTCTTATAATAGTTGGCTGAATGGGGCCGAATGGATACAAGCCAGAGAAAAGGACGGAAATAACAAAAAGCAGATCACCCCCCTGAATATGAACAGAGAATAGTGATATTGTGTACATGCAAGTCATTTTGTCTATTGTCTAGTGTTTCAGATTAAGTCCTTGTGTCGTGTCTACCATTTCATCATTTTTGTTTGCATTATCATTTCAGTTAAAACATCCTCTTCTTGAACATTTGTGAATACATTATTATTATAAGTCCACTGCCCAAAACAAACACATTCGTAAATTCGTAAAATGATAGAGAAGCTTATTTGTTTTCAATGCGAGTGAGGGAGACAAAAAATAGAACTGCCTGTGGCAAGTGCCTCCCTCATAGTTGAAAGAGTGACAGGGCCAAAATCAAGGGACGTTTGAGCCAAAATGCCTGGACACACGGAGTTTGAAGCAATTTAAGTCATAGGAAGAGGGAAAGACTGATTCTGGGAGAGAATTCCAGAGCTCAGCTGTTGAATAGAAGAAATATTGAGAATAACGTTTCACTCTTGGGTTGGAGTTGCACAGAGTAAGGGTGGGATTGTGTTGTAAGACGGGTGCTATGTGCTCTACGAAGAGGGGGTGGTATACACTGAGAGAGCTCTGAGGAACACTGATTGTTGTAATGGCGGTAGAATAGTGAGAGATGCAACATTGCGGCGAAGAGAGAACCCCCGGATGCGGTTGAGCACACCCAGCTTCGGTGAAGTTGTTTTTAGCAAGAGTGGTAATATGATCTTTCCAAAAGAGATCAGAAGAAAAAGAGACACCGAGAATATTAAGAAAAGATGAAGGATTAATTTGTATGTTCTTGAAGAGTAGGTCATTGTTTTCTGGAAGGGGGCGACGAGTGGACAGATGGAGAAATTGAGTTTTGGAAGCATTGAAAGTATGATCTATATGACGATATCTTTGTCTAGATGACCTTGATACGGATTGATACCTGTCCATATCCTTTATCCTGAAGACCTACAACTGAGATGAATGATGTGAACTATACAGTACGATATGTATTTTCAATATATAAGCTGTAATTGTCACCTTGTATGATAGGTACAGTCGCGCTAATAAGTCATGTCTCGGTACCAAGTATGTTTTGATCAATAATTGGTATCAGCAATATCTAAGCTTCATTTCTTCATATCGAGTGAATTATATAAACACGTTCCTACATTTACCCACCCTATTCAACATCTGACAGACATTAATACAGCACAGAGCGAGCCAAACGTAATGACACCTGGGACATGACTTAGTAGCGGGACCGTACTAGATTATTTTAAATGGTGTAATGATAAAATAATTGCTATTCAAACTATGTATTCAGAAGGATATCTGCTGAAAGTAGAGAGTAGAAAAAAATACTAGTTTGATTGATGCTCATCAGAAATATAACTGAGGAGTATATAATATCATAGGCATGAGGAAGAGTCAGCCAGGCAGTATTAAGTAGTAAATTATATTATGACCACCACATACTTTTCTGCTTAACCCCTTCAGTACCAGGGACGTCCTTTCCATCATATTCTGGCAACTATTCGACAATGTTATTCAGCTTAGGAAGGACCTCTAGCAGTAATAAGGCTTCAAACTATCTCAACCAACCCTTTTAAGGGGAGATCTCCACTTGAAGGATTTTTTTCTTGACCCCTTTCTCCCTCATGTTTAGCCCCATTACTTTTGATATTATAAAACTTTCGCCCCATTACTTTAGCGATTTTAAGAACTTTCACCCCATATTAAGACCTTTCGTGCCATTCAGGTGTCGATTTTATCCTGGCGAGCGATAGCGAGCCTGTAATTTAAGAGGAACCGGCCTTTGGCCGGGACATTTTTCTACCGAAAAATGTACAAATTTACCTTGAAAGGGACTCAAGGGGGTAAATTTAAAGCTTGATGGAGATATAGGGAATAAAGTAAATACCTCCCCTTAACTACCACAAATGATTTGAATGTTAAGTGACTGTGAACATTCATTAGGGCATGTACAGTAGGCAACTAATGAATCTGGTACAGTCAAAATCAATAGCTCTCCGAAAACCTTGACGATATTTTGTATGAAATTCTGAGAGGCAGACTTACTCCGCCATTTTTATAGCGTTTAATGGGGTACTACTCGCTTTTTCTGGACCCCTTTCTCCCTCATGTTTAGCATATTAGTTGTGAGGTTTTAAGACATTCGCTTCGTTAGTTTGGCGTTTTTGAGACCTTTCACCCCATTACTTTGTCAATATTAAGACCTTTTGTGCCCTTTAGGTGTCGATTTTTTCTGGCAAGCGATAGCGAGCCTGTAATCTTAGAAGGAACCAGCCTTTGGCCGGAAATTTTTTCTACCGAAAAATGTACAGATTTATCTTGATAGGGGATCTAGGGGGTGTTATTTAAAGCTTGATGGAGGTCTTGGGAGGAAACTAAATGATAAAGGAATATTGTATATATACATAATTATACCCCAAAAAAATTAGTTGTACCCCCTTAAGGGGAGGTTTTTAGTCTGTTCCCTAGTCATTAATCAAGCTTAAAATTTCACCCCATAGACCCCCTTTCAAGATAAATTTGTAAATTTTTCGGTACAAAAATGTCCCGGCCCAAGGTCGGTTCTTCATAAACTTCAGGCTCGCTATCGCTCGCCAGGAAATAATCGACACCTGAATGGCACGAATGGTCTTAAAATTGACATAAATGGGGCAAAAGTTCTTAAAATCGCCAAACTAATGGGGCGAACGTATTAAAATCTCTAGAGCAATTGGGCTAAACATGAGGGAGAAAGGGGTCCAGAAAAAAATCCCTCAAGTGGAGATCTCCCCTTAAAGAAATACTAGTAAAGGTCAAAGAAAACTGATAGTAACTTAAATAACACAGGTTATGATGGGCTGGTCTATAAGAGTGAGAACTGAGCGATCTCTGCCATACCCATAGCTTACTCTGACTGTTCCTTTTACTTATATATTTTCTAGATCTCAAGTGACGGCGCCTCTTCCGTGGATTGACCTCCCAATCTACCAAGATTGGAAGGCAAAGCGTCACATTTTTCCTTTGCCCCTCAACTTTCTCTTCATAATTGCTGAGGGGCACAGGGCCCTGGGTGGGTCTTTGGTTTCCCGGGCGTTTCCGCACCCTTCTCAGCTCCCCGCCATGGAGTGGCTTCGGTCACCCAGGCTTTATTGTGGTCGGCAGGGAGGGTTCTGTGGGGGCGCTCGGTTATGGCCTTGGCCTTGCTCGGAGCCTTGGGGCTGTTCGGCCAGGCAGCTTGGGGAACAACAACAACACAGTTTATGAACAAGATTATTGATAAACTATTTATTTTGACTGTACTGTACATGTGCTGTGAATCGATGAGGAGATTTGATGCTCTCACGGGTTTATTAACCCCTTGAGGATATGACACGTGTTAGCAGTTTATTCTGGCTATCATTGGACAATTGTATGCAGCTTAGGAAGGATCTGTGGGAATTATAAGGGTGAAGGTTATCTCAATTAACCCTCTGACTTCCAAATACCCTTCCTAATCTGAATAAAATTGTCTAATAATATCCAGAAAACAGAAAAGAATTCCGTTATCGATCCTCAGAGGGTTAAGGGGAGGTTTTTAGTTAATTCCCTAGACTTCCATCAAACCTAAAATTACTCCCCCTAGACCTCCTTTCAAGATAAATTTGTACATTTTTCGGCAGAAAAATGTCCCGGCCGAAGGCCGATTCCCCTTAAATTACAGGCTCGCTATCGCTCGCCAGGAAAAAATAGACACCTAAATGGCACGAATGGTCTTAAAATTGACAGAAATGGGGCGAGGGTTCTTAAAATCGCCAAACTAATGGGGCGAACGCCTTAAAATCTCAAAAACAATGGGGCTAAACATGAGGGAGAAAGGGGTCCAGAAAAAAATCCTCCAGGTGGAAATCTCCCCTTAATAGTTCCATGTAAATTTATGAGTCGACCAGTTTGCAAAAATGTTACGCAAGACTTCGATTTCAAATTGAGATTATGCATTAAGCCATTATAATGGTCAATTGCAGCCAACCACTCACAGCATTTGTACCAGGTATATTTGTCCCCTAACTGTACATTATCTTAACCCTTTCATCACCAGTATGTTATTTTCATTGTACTTTGGTTACCATTAGACGATTTTCTTTAGTTTGTAATCTAGCAATACGAGTCAAATGGGTAAATAATATCTCAATATACCCTCTTAGTGACATAGGTCCTTCTTAAAGTGCATAATATCATCGAATTTCATCCCGAATAAAAGGTGAAAAGGAGTCAAGGTGCTGAAGAGGTTAAATTAGAATAGTTTGTAGAATGACATAACTGTAAGGTGTACTGAACCCTAACACCGAGGTCACTTCTAGGCAGGGTGGACACTCAGCTGATACTCTACTTGTAAACTATAGACAAGTGAAGGCAGCATCACGTCACTCAAGCACAGTGTATAAATAAATATGTCTCTGGGGAACTATACTCTCTTCATTCTAACTGGCGCCAAAAAAGGTCATGTTCCTATCTTGATTACTGAACTGTGACTTGATATGAATAATGAAACAGTCAAATATGAAAACAATCGATTGGTATGAAACAGTCATTGTAGTTTCATTTCCTGCAATTAAGGGGGGTCACCGGCTTTATTTTTATCTTTCTTTCCTTTTCTCTTTTTCCCTGGCTTGTATCCATTCGGCCCCATTTAGCCAACTGTTTTAAGACGTTTATTCCCATACAGGTGTCGATTTCTTCGCTCGCCAGCATTGTATGGAGAAATCAGGCTTCGCCGGAGACATTTTTCTATCGAAAAATGTACAAATTTAGCTTGTTGTTAAAACAAAATTATATATATGCTGGTTCGCGGGAAAATATTGACACCTGGATGGGGGTAAACGTCTTAAAACAGTAGACTGAATGGGGCCGAATGGATACAAGCCAAAGAGAGAGGGAGAGGGAGAGAAAGAGAAAAACAAGCGAGGTGGGCTCTCTTAAGTGTTAGGATATTGGTTGCTAGGGGATAAATATTCTCGCCCAGTTTAAGATGAATAGAGTATAGTTTAAGGTGAGCCTCCTGCTAGACTGCTCACAACTTCACTGGTATAAAGCTGTAGCTCAAACTCAAACTACTGATTTTACTACTGAATAAACTGAGAACTTAGCTTTGCCTTCAACTTAAGCTAAATGCAAAACAACAACCATTTGATTCACTTTTATATGATGGAAAATATAAAGATGGTTTTGTATTTCTAGTTTGTCATCGCTATTGAGCCTTCTAGTGTTTAATTGTTTAAATGCAAAAGTATTGATTTACCATTATGAAATCTCCTAAATAATGATGCAAGGCTGAGTTCTCATGGCAATTCTTACACCGGTTCAAATTCACCTCCACAAGTTTACTAATAGAGTTCTTGATAAAGCTTTGACACTGAGCTAATGGTGGCCACACAAGTAACAGGCACCACACGAGTGTTTATTGTAGGAATTTAACACATGTAGTTCTTCTGGGACAAACACAAGGCTAGGTTAGATGTAAAATACACACATTCAAATATACATACAATCTATATACACAGATACACTCAAACTTTACTGTACAATTTCATCAATATGGAAATCACCTGATATATTAAAGGTAAATATACAATGTCACTGTGTATTGAAGACCTGCAACAAATACATCATATGATCCATTAGAACTCATGTAACTGGCACATTTTCTCATTTTTATAAGTGTGTGCATGGCTTCGTCCAGCACATAAAAGCTCTCTTACAGGTTTCTTATCATTGATTAGGTAGTTTTACTGGTAACACTCAACACCTCCACCATGAGATCACTAAAACTGAGTGTCACACAGAACAAATCCTTCACTATGATAATCATATTACTAATGATCAAATGTTACTTCCTTTCCTTCA
This sequence comes from Paralithodes platypus, assembly GCA_032716605.1. Taxonomy (NCBI): domain Eukaryota; kingdom Metazoa; phylum Arthropoda; class Malacostraca; order Decapoda; family Lithodidae; genus Paralithodes; species Paralithodes platypus. The sequence continues at coordinate 42,278,645 of CM064578.1, read as the reverse complement.
ATAGCACATGCAGTTTGTTGTTCACATTCCAATAATGTCTGCGAGCCACATAATGTTCAAACTAGTGTGTCAAGAACATAGACTCCTTCATCACTGCTACTGTGTAGTGAGCTTAGGCCAGTGTCAGAATTGGAGTCTGTAGAGTCTGTATCTTTCACTCTCGCCTCACCAGTCTTTGTGTTTGAGGTGGAAGAAGGTGATGTGGTTGATGAGGAAGGTGAGGGTTTGGTGAGTGAGGTGGTTGGAGCAGTGGTACTGATGCCACTACTGCCGGTGGATGTTTCAGATGAGGTACTGGAGCGAGAACTGACACAAAGGCTGCCTGTTCTCCCAGAGTCTCCATCATCTTCCTCCTCCTCTATGATGGGAGGAGGACAGGAGGGTAAGGGAGGTGGGCAAGCTGGTAAAGGAGGTGGAAGCTCCTCATTCTCAACAGACACAGTACTTCCAGGGAGCCTAGAGGGAGGGACTTCCATTTGCTCCTCAGGCAAGGAAGAGAGTGTTGGAACTCTGCTGATGGTAGGAGCTGATGTTACTATGGGTTCATGAGGGGAGGTATTATGTAAGTCAGAGGCTGTAAAGGCACTGGGGGGTAAGTGAATGATATAATCAAGGTGTTGTTTTAATGCTCTTGTTTCAATATCAGAATCACTGTCTTCCTGCAGCAATAGCTCCAGCTGCTTCCGCTGCTGCCACAGGACTACTTCTGTCTCTCGCAAAGTTTGTTCATTGTGGCGAGCATCAGCTACCAATTGGGCATGAATATGTGCAACACAGGCCAATTCCTGCTGCAACAACTGAGCCTCATCCTGTTGTTGTTCATGTGCTGCAGTGACAGCTGAGCTCATACCTGACAAAGCCTCTTCCTCATGCAACAAGCGAGTATTAACTTCTTCAATCTTAACTAAAACTGCCAAAAAATCTTCTGTATCCAACACTTCTGCTTCTGTTAGCTCCTCTCCTGCAATGCTCTTCTCCACTCTGGAGCAGATAGTAGTCTCTCCAGTTTCTTCCGTCACTACTCCGGAATCATTGCTCTTCTCTTCACTACCAGGGTCGTCCTTGGCCTCGGTGGGGTCATCCTTGAGGTACGAGTGAAGAAGGTAGTCTGTGCCAAGATTCTGAACCCGCAGCAGGTGCATCTGCTGTTCGTACTGCTCGATTTGGTTTTCTCGTTCCTGAAGGCGGTGGAGCTGTGCCTGGATGGTCTCACCCTGCGCCACCACCAGCCGCATCAGCCGCTCCATTGTTTCACTGCAATATAAGATTTTGTTAGCTCACTCATATCAAAATAATACATTCACACAGCATACTATTCTAGTTTGGCAGCTAAAGTGTTGTCAATATTATTGACTCGATAATTAATCCTTTACAAATATATTAAACAAAAATGAAAATATACAATACGGTAAGCTCTTGTACATTAAAATGTCATAAAAATAACAAAATAAAATTGTTTAAAAGTATTTGAAAACTTCTGAGATAATTAATGAGATTACAAAATTAAATCAAGTTTTCCCGTTTTAGCTATTACACTGTAGGCTATCTATGTAATAAATATAAATGTGGATGGGTTGAGAGCATTTGAGTATCCATCACTAACTATATGTTATTTATGTTAAGTTTATTTGTCATTCTTCTTAAATAAATATAACAAAATATTAAAATATTGATTACTATAGAGAATACTGGATTACTAGAATATTCATTATCTGAGTAATGAAATATAATATAGAAAATATTCAGAAATAAAAGAACAAGTATAACACAAATTAGCATAAAAATAGCGGTCGCAAATTTACAACCATATATTTAATGTAGAGGACATACTTTCATGATGAGTGATATTATTATTAAAATTATTAATATATATATATATATATATATATACTAGTTTGCTCCCTAGACCTCTATCAAGCTTTAAGAAACACCCCAAGACCCCCCTTAGAGATAAATGTGTACAATTGTAGACAAATGTTCCGTCAGAAGGCTGGGCAAAGGGTTAAGCATGAGGGAGAATTATAACCTTTAGTGAAAATCGGCCCTTAACCCCTTCAGCACGATGACGTCATTGTACACTTTATACTGGCTACAGTTAGACGATTTTGTGCAGTTTAAACAGAACATGTGTTATTCAGAGAGATATTCGAGATCACATTTACCCATTGAGTCCTAAAGTTAGATTGTATGCTGAAGAAAACCGTCTAATAGTAACCAGAGTATGATGAAAACAACGTGATCATGCTAAAGGGGTTTAACCCTTTCATTGCAGGACCTGTTCAGGAACGCCATGGCAATTTACTGCAATTTAAACCCCATTAAAGCCTGTGGAGACGAGTACGAGCGAGTGGGAGCGCGCAGGCTCCTGTTCGCTCTCCAGCACGTCAGCCAGGGCACTGAGTCTCACCCCATCTCTTGTGAGATATATGCAGAGCTGCCAAAGGCAAATGTAGCGCACCTTTGCTAATAATTAGCGAACCTTGCCAATGTCTGTGATAGCGCTGCGGGTCAACCCCGCACGCTAGGAAGGTCGTTCTGGTGCCATGTTAAAGCTATTTTCTTCTAGTGTTTTGCTGCAAACATATGATTTCATTCAGACACTTGCTTAAGCAATCAGGAGTGCCTGAATGAGCCCTATTATAGCGGAAATAGCCCACACTGAAAGGGTTAATGAGAGGTGGGTATGCAGTATACCGGTATATACCTCCTAAACTGTAGTAGTAGTGCCAGTTGAGAGGCCACCCCCCCACACTTGGCACCACACGCCCTCTTCAGTGCCTTCATCCTCACGTAATGCATAGATCGGGGGCAAGGGTTATGGCATCCACATGAACACCAACTCAACACAACACATAGACGGAGCGGGTCAAGGTATCCACATGAACACCCACTCAATGTATAGAGGGGGGGGGGGGGGGGGGCGGGTTAAGCTATCCACATGAGCTCCCACTCAACGCATAGAGGGCCAGACTAAGGCATCCACATGAACAGCCACTCAACACAACACATAGAGGGAGCGGGTCAAGGTATCCTCATGAACACCCACTCAACGTAACACACATTATCCACGAATACCCACTCAATGTAAAGGAGGGCAGGTTTAACCATACACATGAGTACCCACGCACTAAGTAGAATATTAAGACCTCCACATCGAACGAGATCAAAGCTTAGATCGAGATGCAGTATACAAGTGTACTCTCACTTAGCTAAACCACTCAGATACATAGATATCATTGGTGGGACAAGCTAAGAGGGTTTGTCGATACATTTTTTAATACGCACTACTTATTCCACATAAGAGATATATCTCATAAAGTACAATTTTCAAGTACATTGTTTGTTAAATGTTGCATTGTTTATTGAGTTTATGGGTAAATGTTGTCTCGTCCATGATATTCCATTATTACAATATTCTCACATTGCATTAATACTTTCACCTGTGGAAAAAATAACATCAAGATTCAATACAGTTAAGGGGGGTCACCGTTTTTTTGTAATCTCTCTCTCTCCTTTTCTCTCTTTCCCTGGGTTGTATCCATTCGACCCAATTCAGCCAACTGTTTTAAGACGTTTATCCCCATCAAGGTGTTGATTTCTTCCTGGCGAGCGATAGCGAGCCAGCATTGTATGAAGAAATCCGGCTTCGCCGGAGACATTATTTTATCAAAAAATGTACAAATTTAGCTTGCTGTCAAAATAAAAAATATATATATATGCTGGCTCGCTGCCGCTTACCAGGAAAATATTGACACCTAGATGGGGGTAAACGTCTTAAAACAGTAGGCTGAATGGGGCCGAGTGGATACAAGCCAAAGAGAGAGGGAGAGACAGAGAAAACAAGCGAGGTGGGCTCCCTTAAGGAAAAAGGTACGGTAATACGAATATGGTAATCTATACTAAATTCATTATTGGTGGGCCACCAATTGTAACCCCTAACCTATGTAACTCGAAAAAGGCTAGAGCAAACGGGCTGTATATTTCCACACCTATTCCCTGGCTGACTCTTCTTAGATGAGGCTAAGCAATGAGGGAGTAAGGTGTCCATAAAAACCGACCATCTCCCCTTAAGCTTTGCCATGTTCAAAGGCCTCCAGTACCCATGTCATTCTTCCTTCACTCTTACACCCATTATATTATGTGAGTGTGTATATAAGTGTGTGTGTGTGTGTGTGTGTGTGTGTGTGTGTGTGTGTGTGTGTGTGTGTGTGTGTGTGTGTGTGTGTGTGTATACTATCCATTATCACCGTTGGTCAGCGTTGCGGTCTGTTGATTAAGGTCCTTTCTCTTTATCACACCAATGCAGTAACTCGATCTATGACGTCTCTCTCTCTCTCTCTCTCTCAAACACGTACACTCACGGACAAAAGCGGTGTTCCACCTACTTAACTTAAGTTTCATCTATTGGTTTATTATAGCAATACTATTGAGCCACACTGAACAAACCTTAATAATAAAGATGTGATTTATGTCTGTTAACCCCTTCATTACCGTACCGTCCTTTTAACTTTATTCTGGCCACTACTAGACGCAGTTAGTCAGTTTAAAAAGTGCCTCCAGCAAATAACAGGCTTCTAACCATCCCACTTGACCATTTTTACTACCACAGATCCTTCTTAAACTGCACAAAATCGTCTAGTTGGGATGTGTGTACATGCTTAGATTGATATGCAGGATTCGAAGTTGCATAATAAATCGTAGGCAGTGTCCACCATTCTTTAACTGTCTTCGTGGGGCAATGCATAAGGTGTTGAATTTCGGTGTGAGCGTCCTGGGTTCGAATCCACGGACTGCCACATGGTTGTTGGAAGGAACATAATAATATATAGCTAGAATAAACCTAAGAAGACGTCCCCGGTACAGTTGGGGTTAAGGACATTTGTTCCTTTATAACTAGAAATATAACCAGAAATGGAAACAATAATGAATTAATAAATAAAGGTATCACCCCCGCTATTATTACCGTAACTGTACCCACACCTCCCCATCAGCCTGTTAACCTTCATAGCATCATCAGGTATAGAGTACGTCTGCTGGTCTCTACATCAAAGTTCGTTCTCTCTCTCTCTCTCTCTCTCTCTCTCTCTCTCTCTCTCTCTCTCTCTCTCTCCTCTCTCTCCCCCCCCCCCCCCCCCCCCCCCCCCCACACACACACACACACCACACACACACACATACACACACACTACACACACACACACACACACACACACACACACACACACACACACACACACACACACACACACACACACACACACACACACACACACACACACACACACACACACACACACACCGCTGGAACTGTTGGGACCAAAAGTTCAAGTTTGTCATATAGTTTGTATGTCCTTGTACGCTTTGGACATTATTACAATATTAACCCTTTTAAGATCCAGTACGCATTTATTTTATATTTTCCGGCTATTATTTGACGATATTATTCAGATTAGGAAAGGTATATGGAAGTCTGAGGGTTAATTGAGATAGTCTGTACTCCTATAACTCCCACAGATCTTTCTTGAACTGTATAGAATCGTCTATATTGACTGCTAGAATAAACTGTCAAAATGCGTCACAATCTTCAAAGGGTTAAGTTATATTACGTTTATCAAGCTTAAAGTTCGTTTGTAAGATTAGTTCATTCTTATTTCCTCTAAAATCCTACTCAAAGATCAAAGTCAAAGATAAAAGTCAAAGGCCATTGTTTTTATATATAATACATTTATAATACATCATCAATATGTTGTGGTAGTTACAATTTAAATGGAAAAGTTGCAAATCAATCTTAATTAAGGGAGGTAGGGTTGATTAAGGGAGGTAGGGTTGATTAAGGGAGGTAGGGTTGATTAAGGGAGGTAGGGTTGATTAAGGGAGGTAGGGTTGATTTGTTCGGTTTATTAATTAAGGGAGGTAGGGTTGATTAAGGGAGGTAGGGTTGATTTGTTCGGTTTATTAATTAAGGGAGGTAGGGTTGATTTGTTCGGTTTATTAATTAAGGGAGGTAGGGTTGATTTGTTCTGTTTATTAATTAAGGGAGGTAGGGTTGATTAAGGGAGGTAGGGTTGATTTGTTCGGTTTATTAATTAAGGGAGGTAGGGTTGATTTGTTCGGTTTATTAATTAAGGGAGATAGGGTTGATTTGTTCGGTTTATTAATTAAGGGAGGTAGGGTTGATTTGTTCGGTTTATTAAGGGAGGTAGGGTTATTAAGGGAGGTAGGGTTGATTTGTTCGGTTTATTAAGGGAGGTAGGGTTATTAAGGGAGGTAGGGTTGATTTGTTCGGGTTATTAAGGGAGGTAGGGTTGATTTGTTCGGTTTATTAAGGGAGGTAGGGTTGATTTGTTCGGTTTATTAAGGGAGGTAGGGTTGATTTGTTCGGTTAATTAAGGGAGGTAGGGTTGATTTGTTCGGTTTATTAAGGGAGGTAGGGTTGATTTGTTCGGTTAATTAAGGGAGGTAGGGTTAATTAAGGGAGGTAGGGTTGATTTGTTCGGGTTATTAAGGGAGGTAGGGTTGATTTGTTCGGTTAATTAAGGGAGGTAGGGTTGATTTGTTCGGTTTATTAAGGGAGGTAGGGTTGATTTGTTCGGTTAATTAAGGGAGGTAGGGTTGATTTGTTCGGGTTATTAAGGGAGGTAGGGTTGATTTGTTCGGTTAATTAAGGGAGGTAGGGTTGATTTGTTCGGGTTATTAAGGGAGGTAGGGTTGATTTGTTCGGTTTATTAAGGGAGGTAGGGTTGATTTGTTCGGTTTATTAAGGGAGGTAGGGTTGATTTGTTCGGGTTATTAAGGGAGGTAGGGTTGATTTGTTCGGTTTATTAAGGGAGGTAGGGTTAATTAAGGGAGGTAGGGTTGATTTGTTCGGTTTATTAAGGGAGGTAGGGTTTATTAAGGGAGGTAGGGTTGATTTGTTCGGTTTATTAAGGGAGGTAGGGTTGATTTGTTCGGGTTATTAAGGGAGGTAGGATTGATTTGTTCGGTTTATTAAGGGAGGTAGGGTTAATTAAGGGAGGTAGGGTTGATTTGTTCGGTTTATTAAGGGAGGTAGGGTTTATTAAGGGAGGTAGGGTTGATTTGTTCGGTTTATTAAGGGAGGTAGGGTTTATTAAGGGAGGTAGGGTTGATTTGTTCGGTTTATTAAGGGAGGTAGGGTTGATTTGTTCGGGTTATTAAGGGAGGTAGGGTTGATTTGTTCGGTTTATTAAGGGAGGTAGGGTTAATTAAGGGAGGTAGGGTTGATTTGTTCGGTTTATTAAGGGAGGTAGGGTTAATTAAGGGAGGTAGGGTTGATTTCTTCGGTTTATTAAGGGAGGTAGGGTTGATTTGTTCGGTTTATTAAGGGAGGTAGGGTTGATTTGTTCGGGTTATTAAGGGAGGTAGGGTTGATTTGTTTCGGTTTATTAAGGGAGGTAGGGTTAATTAAGGGAGGTAGGGTTGATTTGTTCGGTTTATTAAGGGAGGTAGGGTTGATTTGTTCGGTTTATTAAGGGAGGTAGAGTTGATTTGTTCGGTTTATTAAGGGAGGTAGGGTTGATTTGTTCGGTTTATTAAGGGAGGTAGGGTTGATTTGTTCGGGTTATTAAGGGAGGTAGGGTTGATTTGTTCGGTTTATTAAGGGAGGTAGGGTTAATTAAGGGAGGTAGGGTTGATTTGTTCGGTTTATTAAGGGAGGTAGGGTTGATTTGTTCGGTTTATTAAGGGAGGTAGGGTTGATTTGTTCGGTTTATTAAGGGAGGTAGGGTTGATTTGTTCGGTTTATTAAGGGAGGTAGGGTTGATTTGTTCGGGTTATTAAGGGAGGTAGGGTTGATTTGTTCGGTTTATTAAGGGAGGTAGGGTTAATTAAGGGAGGTAGGGTTGATTTGTTCGGTTTATTAAGGGAGGTAGGGTTGATTTGTTCGGGTTATTAAGGGAGGTAGGGTTGATTTGTTCGGTTTATTAAGGGAGGTAGGGTTAATTAAGGGAGGTAGGGTTGATTTGTTCGGTTTATTAAGGGAGGTAGGGTTAATTAAGGGAGGTAGGGTTGATTTGTTCGGTTTATTAAGGGAGGTAGGGTTAATTAAGGGAGGTTGGGTTGATTTGTTTGGTTTATTAAGGGAGGTAGGGTTGATTTGTTCGGTTTATTAAGGGAGGTAGGGTTGATTTGTTTGGTTTATTAAGGGAGGTAGGGTTGATTTGTTCGGTTTATTAAGGGAGGTAGGGTTGATTTGTTCGGGTTATTAAGGGAGGTAGGGTTGATTTGTTCGGTTTATTAAGGGAGGTAGGGTTAATTAAGGGAGGTAGGGTTGATGTGTTCGGTTTATTAAGGGAGGTAGGGTTGATTTGTTCGGTTTATTAAGGGAGGTAGGGTTGATTTGTTCGGTTTATTAAGGGAGGTAGGGTTGATTTGTTCGGTTTATTAAGGGAGCTAGTGTAGGTTTGTTCGGGTTATTAGGGAGGTAGGGTTGATTTGTTCGGTTTATTAAGGGAGGTAGGGTTGATTTGTTCGGTTTATTAAGGGAGGTAGGGTTGATTTGTTCGGTTTATTAAGGGAGGTAGGGTTGATTTGTTCGGTTTATTAAGGGAGGTAGGGTTTGATTTGTTCGGTTTATTAAGGGAGGTAGGGTTGATTTGTTCGGGTTATTAAGGGAGGTAGGGTTGATTTGTTCGGTTTATTAAGGGAGGTAGGGTTAATTAAGGGAGGTAGGGTTGATTTATTCGGTTTATTAAGGGAGGTAGGGTTAATTAAGGGAGGTAGGGTTGATTTGTTCGGTTTATTAAGGGAGGTAGGGTTAATTAAGGGAGGTAGGGTTGATTTGTTCGGTTTATTAAGGGAGGTAGGGTTAATTAAGGGAGGTAGGGTTGATTTGTTCGGTTTATTAAGGGAGGTAGGGTTAATTAAGGGAGGTAGGGTTGATTTGTTCGGATTATTAAGGGAGGTAGGGTTAATTAAGGGAGGTAGGGTTGATTTGTTCGGTTTATTAAGGGAGGTAGGGTTGATTTGTTCGGTTTATTAAGGGAGGTAGGGTTTATTAAGGGAGGTAGGGTTTATTAAGGGAGGTAGGGTTTATTAAGGGAGGTAGGGTTTATTAAGGGAGGTAGGGTTTATTAAGGGAGGTAGGGTTTATTAAGGGAGGTAGGGTTTATTTGTTCGGTTTATTTATTTGTTTACTTATTAATTTCGTCGCTAGACCTCCATCAAGCTTTAAAAACACTTCCAAGACCCCCTTTCGAGATAAATGTGTAAATTTTTCGGTAGAAAAGATGTCCCGGCCGAAGGCCGATTCCTCCTAACATACAGGCTCGCCAGGACAAAATCGACACCTAAATGGCTCGAAAGATCTTAATATTGACAAACTAATGGGGCGAAAGGAATGCAAATCGCCCAACTAATGGAACGAACGTCTTAAATCTCAAAACTAATGGGGTTAAGCATGAGGGAGAAGGGAATATAATACAGAACAGTTGATAGTTTTCGTCTTAACTGTTAGGCATATTCAGAATACCTACTGTATGCAAAGGAAAACTCCATCAAACACATAATCCTATTCAAATGTTAAGGTCTTAGTTCAAACTTAATATATATTTTTTTTTAGACTAATATTATGCTACCAGATAAAATAGGTATGGTCACACACACATACATACACACACACACACACACACACACACACACACACACACACACACACACACAGTAAATAAGCTACCAGATAAATTGCATCTCTAGTCCTTTCCATATGTATACAACTAACAGTATTTAGCAAAACACATTAAAAGTACAACAGGGTCAAGTTATTAATGTATGATATTTCAAGCCTGTTTGATTATCATAAAGATATTTGGCAAACATTTCACACATATGCAGATTGTTAACCCTTTCAGTACCGGTGACGTCCTTTTTACTTTATTCTGGCTACTATTAGACGATATTATTCAGTTTAACAAAGGCCTCCAGCAATTTAACAAGCTTCGAACGATCTCCACTAACCCATTTTACTACCACAGATCCTTCTTGAACTGCACAACATCGTATAAATATAGATATCATATAATTAAAAAGACGTCGCCGGTACAGAAGGGGTTAATACTACACATGCAATAATAAATGTACAGTCGGCCACATAAATTAGGATACACTCCAGGTTTTTATGTATGGAAGGGAAATTAGTATGATTGAATTAGACGTGTATTTTCTTGTGCAATAGTTAAAGGGAGATTTCCACTGGAGGGATTTTTTTCTGGATCCCTTTCTATCTCATGTTTAGTCCCATTGCTTTTGATATTCTAAGACGTTCGCCCCATTAGTTTGGTGATTTTAAGAACTTTTGCCCCATTTCTGTCAATTTTAAGACCTTTCGTGACATTTAGGTGTCGATTTTATCCTGGCGAGCGACAGCGAGCCTGTAATTTAAGAGGAACCGGCCTTTAGCCGGGCCATTTTTCTACCGAAAAATGTACAAATTTATCTTGAAAGGGGGTCTAGGGGGTGTAATTTTAAGCTTGATGGAATTCTAGGGAACGAACTAAAAACCTCCCCTTAACCCCTTGAATACCAGCGACGTGTGTTAGATTGTATTGTAGCTATGTTGTGTAGACGATATTAGGCAGCTTAGGAAGGATCTGCGGTAGCTAAATGGGTTGGTGGAGGTAGTTTGAAGCCTTATTATTGGTAGAGGTCCTTCCTAAGCTCAATAACATGGTGTAATAGTTGCCAGAATATGATGAAAAGAGCGTCCCTGGTACTGAATGGGTTAAATAATTATAGCAACTTATTCTTAAGGGGAGGTTTTTAGTTTGGTCTCTAGATATCCATCAAGCTTAAGATTACACCCCCTTGAGCCCCTTTCAAGATAAATTTGTACATTTTTCGGTAGAAAAATTTCCCGGCTGAAAGCCGGTTCCTCTTAAATTACAGGCTCGCTATCGCTCGCCAGGATAAAAGCGACACCTAAATTGCACGAAAGGTCTTAAAATTGACAGAAATGGGTTGACAGTTCTTAAAATCATCAACATAATGGGGCGAACGTCTTAAAATTAGAAAAGCAATGGGGCTAAACATGAGGGAGAAAGGAGTCAAGCAAAAACTTCCTCAAGTGGAAATCTCCCCTTAAGGGGGTAGTGCTTGGTTTTTGGCCTATATATTTATTAATTAATATATTTTTGAGTTTCCTCGCTAGACCTCCATCAAGCTTAGAAAAACACCCCCTAGACCCCCTTTCAAGATAAATTTGTACATTTTTCGGTAGACAAATGTCCCGCCCGAAGGCCGGTTCCTCCTAAAATTAAAGGCTCGCTATCGCTCGCCAGGAAAAAAATGGATACCTATAGGGCAGAAAAGGTCTTAACATTGACAACAAACTAAGGCGAAAGGTCTCAAAATCGCCAAACTACCGGAACGAACGTCTTAAAACCTCAAAACTAATATGCTAAACATGAGGGAGAAGGGGGTCCAGAAAGAGCGAGTACTACCCCCTTAAAAGTCAATCACACTATGTTTCCTGCCTTACATAAAATCATGGCGTGGATGCAAACTTATGTACCCGACTGTACATCATGGAGGTCCCTAGCTAAATATGTGTTGTTACAGTCTACACGTTCACGAATGCACACATACACACACGCACACAAAAAACCCACTCACTGCCTCTAAATATAGCTCAAAACACAGCGACCTTCACCTACTCTATTACACACACACACACACACACACACACACACACACACACACACACACACACACACACACACACACACACACACATACACACACACAATTTCATCTCGCTCGCATTCTAGACCTTTAGCGTACTCTCACATTTCTCCTAGCCTTGAACATTAGTACTATGAAACTCTAGTGCTCTCTCTCTCTCTCCCTTTCTCTCACTCACTCACTCACTCACTCACTCTCTCTCTCTCACTGCACTTGCAAGTATTCCTGCAGTTAACGCCATCTACCAAGCTCAGAATAAGGAAGTCGCATTACCGTTATTGTTTGACAAAAAAAAAAAAAAAAAAAAAAAAAAATCGTCAATTTCGGTCTGTCATTTTGATATCCAACTTTTATAGATTTGTTGTGACCACCATCATAATAATTTAACTTCAATCTATAGTTCATTTTCAATACCACCCAAACACTACCATTCTCACTACACCCCCACTACCACCCAACCCCTACCATTCTCACTACACCCGCACTACCACCCAACCCCTACCATTCTCACTACACCCCCCACTACCACCCAACCCCTACCATTCTCACTACACCCCCATTACCACCCAACCACTACACCCCCACTACCACCCAACCCCTACCATTCTCACTACACCTCCACTTCCACCCAACCCCTACCATTCTTACTACACCCCCACTACCACCCAACCCCTACCATTCTCACTACACCCCCACTACCACCCAACCACTACACCCCCCCCACCACCCCACCCCCACCATTCTCACTACACCTCCACTACACCCAACCCCTACCATTCTTACTACACCCCCACTACCACCCAACCCCTACCATTCTCACTACACCCCCACTACCACCCAACCCCTACCATTCTCACTACACCCCCACTACCACCCAACCCCTACCATTCTCACTACACCCCACTACCACCCAACCCCTACCATACTACACCCCCACTACCACCAACCCCTACCATTCACTACACCCCCACTACCACCCACCCTACCATTCACTACACCCCTCACTACCACCCAACCCCTACCATTCTCACCACCCCCCACTACCACCAACCCCTACCATTCTACTACACCCCCACTACCACCTAACCCCTACCATTCTCACTACACCCCCACTACCACCTTACCCCTACCATTCTCACTACAAACACCCCCACTACCCCCCCACCCCTACCATTCTCACTACCCCCCACTACCACCTAACCCCTACCATTCTTACTACACCCCCACTACCACCTAACCCCTACCATTCTCACTACACCCCCACTACCACCTAACCCCTACCATTCTCACTACACCCCCACTACCACCCAACCCCTACCATTCTCACTACACCCCTCACTACCACCCAACCCCTACCATTCTCACTACCCCCCACTACCACCTAACCCCTACCATTCTTACTACACCCCCACTACCACCTAACCCCTACCATTCTCACTACACCCCCACTACCACCCAACCCCTACTATTCTCACTACCACCCAACCCCTACCATTCTTACTAGACCCCCCACTACCACCCAACCCCTACTATTCTTACTACCACCCAACCCCTACCATTCTTACTACACCCCCCACTACCACCCAACCCCTACCATTCTTACTACACCCCCCACCACCCAACCCCTACCATTCTCACTACCACCCAACCCCTACCATTCTCACTACCACCCAACCCCTACCATTCTTACTACACCCCCCACTACCACCCAACCCCTACTATTCTCACTACCACCCAACCCCTACCATTCTTACTACACCCCCCACTACCACCCAACCCCTACTATTCTCACTACCACCCAACCCCTACCATTCTTACTACCACCCAACCCCTACCATTCTCACTACACCCCCACTACCACTACCATTATCACTACACCCCCAATACCACCTAACCCCTGCCATTCTCACTACACCCTTCACTCCCTACCTCTTTACCACTCCCTAACCCCTACCACCCCACACATACCATTTTCCACACACTCCTCGTACCCTATACCATTACCCTGTACTCTTGACTCCCTACATCCCCCCCCCTGCTAACTGACCCCTTCCAGCTCCCTGTATTCGGCACTCCCTACCTTTCAACCCCTACCATCACTCCCCCTACCCTGTGACCCCTGACACTCCCCCCCCCCCCCCCCCCCCCCATGTAACTGACCCCTTCCAGCTCCCTGTATTCGGCACTCCCTACCTTTCACCCCTACCATCACTCCCCCTACCCTGTGACCCCTGACACTCCCTACCCCCCCCCCCCCCCCCCCCCCACCCCCCTTGGTAACTGACCCCTTCCATCTCCCCTGTATCGTCACTCCCTACCATCACTCCCCCCTACCCTGACCCCTGACACTCCCCCTCTCCCCCCCCCCCCCCCCCCCCTTGGTAACTGAGCCCTACCAGCTCCCTGTATTCGACACTCCTTTCACCCCTACCATCACTCCCCCTACCCTGTGACCCCTGACACTCCCTACTCCCCCCCCCCCCCCTTGGTAACTGACCCCTTCCATCTCCCTGTATTCGTCACTCCCTACCATCACTCCCCCTACCCTGTGACCCCTGACACTCCCTACTCCCCCCCCCCCCTTGGTAACTGACCCCTTCCAGCTCCCTGTATTCGTCACTCCCTACCTTTCAACCCCTACTATCACTCCCCCTACCCTGTGACCCCTGACATTACCCCCAACACACACACACACACACACACACACACACACACACACACACACACACACACACACACACACACACACACGCACACACACACACACACACACACACTCTCACTACAACTGCACAATACATAATAACACGGGGGATTGAATGCCAAATGCAAGTGGATTTTCCAGTTTGTTCTTCTGCGGGCTATAGTTCGGGTTCCGAATATATATATATATTTTTTGTCTTTACTTTATTTATTTTTTCCTTCGGACCAGTCACTATTCTTGGGTCTATCTTTAATCATGAGTGTTGTAATTTGAACATTCGCTAGAGTGAACACTAAAAAATTAATTAGCTTTAAGGGGAGGTTTTTAGTTTGGTCTCTAGATATCCATCAAGCTTAAGATTGCACCCCCTTGACCTCTTTTCAAGATAAATTTGTTAATTTTTCGGTAGAAAAATGTTATATTATGTTATAATAAAATGTTATATTACAGGCTCGCTATCGCTCGCCAGGATAAAATCGACACCTAAATGGCACGAAAGGTCTTAAAATTGACCGAGATGGGTTGAAAGTTCTTAAAATCGTCAAAATAATGGGGCGAACGTCTTAAAATTAGAAAAACAATGGGGCTAAACATGAGGGAGAAAGGGGTCCAGAAAAAAAAATCCCTCAAGTGGAAATCTCCCCTTAAGCAATCGTATAAACTGGACAGTTTTGTTATTTTATTTTGCCTTCCATTCTCTTAGCTACACGTTTTATAAAAAACCTGTTTTCTTTCATCAAGTTAGGGAGTAGCCTTCGAGTTTCTCAGTTTGGTTCATTAACTTTTCGTTTTGTAATATTTAAGTAACATGGTACCATCAGCGACACTGATATGAAGGGGTGGTTTCCACTTGAGGGATTTTTTTCTGGACACCTTTCTCCCTCACGTTTAGCCCCATTGCTTTTCTATTTTTAAGACGTTCGCCCCATTATTTTGACGATTTTAAGAACTTTCGACCCATTTCTGTCAATTTTAAGACCTTTCGTGCCATTTAGGTGTCGATTTTATCCTGGCGAGCGATAGCGAGCCTGTAATTTAAGAGGAACCGGCCTTCAGCCGGGAAATTTTTCTACCGAAAAATTTACAAATTTATCTTGATAGGGGCTCAAGGGGGTGTAATCTTAAGCTTGATGGATACCTAGAGACCAAACTAAAAACCTCCCCTTAACCCCTTCAGTACCATGACATATTTGTATTTTTATTCTGGTCATCATTAGACGATTTGTATTGGCTTATAATCTACTTCTACGTCTCAAATGGGTGAATACGACTTCAATAAACCCTCTTAGTAACATAGGTCCTTCTTAAACTGCATAAAGTAATCTAATTTTAGCCAGAATCAAAGATAAAAAGGCGTCATGGTACTGAAGGGGTTAAACAGCAATGTCGAAAGTATTTAAAGTCAGCGAGGTAAAACTCCAAGTGATGCTCAGTTTATTTGACCTTGTTAAGCCTTTTTAGACATAATGTTAATATCTTATCAAACGTATCAATTCGGTAGCACTTGATAAGTACTAACGTTAACAAACTGGCGCTGAATTTTCCAATCACAACTTAAAATCGCACAAAATAAACCCCATGGCCGCACATTTCACAACAATAACCGCACACACAAATAAATATAAGCGAAACGGGTCTGTCCAGCCTCCCTTGACACTGTGGGGGCCAGCTGGGACTGAGAGAGGGCCAACCAGTGCCTGAATCCAGCCTCTCCAAACCCGCGCCCTTCACCTCCCGCCAGCCTAAAACAAAAGTTGAAGGACGCCGCCGGACACGTAAACAAGAATCCAAGGGACCCCGAGCGTAAATCAACAATATCTGGCGGCTGTCAAGAGTAATCAGGAGTTTAAAAGCTAGTCGGAAAATTGGTGAAAAAATTAAGTGGAAAAAGCGAGAAAATGTGAAGGATTAAAAGCGTGTTTTTAAAAGACGAGGAAGCAACTCGGGGTAAAATGCCCTTCACTTAGCTGAGTCCTGTCTGCCTACCTACCCTCAGCCTCCCCCCTCACACCTGCCTGCTCACCTACTTCCGACCTACCTACGTGAACCCATCTATAACTTCTAACCTACCTACCTACATAATTACCTATTGTCGTACCAGCATACACAATTTATAATCTTACTTACCTTTTCTCTTACCTGTTTTACCACTTTAATCTACTTACGTCCGGCCTACTTACCAACATTTCATTTTACCAACATACCTACCTAGCTTCTGATCAACCTAATGTACCTGTCCACCTACTAACTCCCTCACCAACTTATAACTACTAATCTACCTAACTCCCTCTCTACGTTCCTAATAATATACATAATGTTATACCTAGATTATTACCTCTCTACCTTTATTCATATCTACCTAATTAGCTACTGTAACTATGAACCGAATTTAACCAACCTATCTACCTCATGCTCTAACCCCCTACTTATCCATCTACCTACCTATTGACCTATCTACCTCCTTCTCTAGTCCCTACATACCTATCAACCAACCACCTCTTCTACCCCTCTACTTCCATCCCTACCTACCAATCCATCAACCTACCAACGTCTTGCCTACCTACCTACTGCCATCCCTACATACCCACCTACCTACCTACCCCTCTACTTCCATCCCTACCTACCAATGTCTTGCCTACCTACCTACTGCCATCCCTACATACCCACCTACCTACCTATCAACCTACCCCTCTACTTCCCTCCCTACCTACCAATCCATCAACCTACCAACGTCTTGCCTACCTACCTACTGCCATCCCTACATACCCACCTACCTACCTATCAACCTACCCCTCTACTTCCATCCCTACCTACCAATCCATCAACCTACCAACGTCTTGCCTACCTACCTACTGCCATCCCTACATACCCACCTACCTACCTATCAACCTACCCCTCTACTTCCATCCCTACCTACCAATCCATCAACCTACCAACGTCTTGCCTACCTACCTACTGCCATCCCTACATACCCACCTACCTACCTATCAACCTACCCCTCTACTTCCATCCCTACCTACCAATCCATCAACCTACCAACGTCTTGCCTACCTACCTACTGCCATCCCTACATACCCACCTACCTACCTACCCCTCTACTTCCATCCCTACCTACCTACTGCCATCCCTACATACCCACCTACCTACCTATCAACCTACCCCTCTACTTCCATCCCTACCTACCAATCCATCAACCTACCAACGTCTTGCCTACCTACCTACTGCCATCCCTACATACCCACCTACCTACCTATCAACCTACCCCTCTACTTCCCTCCCTACCTACCTACCCGTCAACCTACCAACGTTTTGCCTACCTACCTACCTACTTCCATCCCTACCTACCCACCCCCTCTTCTACCCCCTACTTCCATCCCTACCTACCTACCTACCTATCCCTCCCTCCCTCAGCAATACAACTTTTTCATCATGTATTGTTGAAGTGAGTGTGTGTGGTTATTGTTGAAGTGAGTGTGTGTGGTTATTGTTGAAGTGAGTGTGTGTGGTTATTGTTGAAGTGAGTGTGTGTGGTTATTGTTGAAGTGAGTGTGTGTGGTTATTGTTGAAGTGAGTGTGTGTGGTTATTGTTGAAGTGAGTGTGTGTGGTTATAGTTGAAGTGAGTGTGTGTGGTTATTGTTGGTGAGTGTGTGTAGTTATTGTTGAAGTGAGTGTGTGTAGTTATTGTTGAAGTGAGTGTGTGATTATTGATGAAGTGAGTGTGTGTAGTTATTGTTGAAGTGAGTGTGTGTGGTTATTGTTGAAGTGAGTGTGTGTGGTTATTGTTGAAGTAAGTGTGTGTGGTTATTGTTGAAGTGAGTGTGTGTAGTTATTGTTGAAGTGAGTGTGTGTGGTTATTGTTGAAGTGAGTGTGTGTGGTTATTGTTGAAGTGAGTGTGTGTGGTTATTGATGAAGTGAGGGTGTGTAGTTATTGTTGAAGTGAGTGTGTGTGGTTATTGTTGAAGTGAGTGTGTGTAGTTATTGTTGAAGTGAGTGTGTGTGGTTATTGTTGAAGTGAGTGTGTGTAGTTATTGTTGAAGTGAGTGTGTGTGGTTATTGTTGAAGTGAGTGTGTGTGGTCATTTTTTTTTTTGTACCTTGATGTGGCAATCCTATGACGAATGCCTCAACTCTCACGGACGGACCTGACACTGACACACACACACACACAACAAGAGACCCTATAGTAACACGGATCGGTCAACCTACGCCACCTTGGTATACCACTGGTGATATAGTCCTCTCTTTACACTCAAATACAAGGGACTAGAGTAACCCCCGGCAAGTGGCAGTTATTGTCGTTATTGGGTAATTGGAACCCCGCCACTTTTTGACGTAATTCTGACGGATAGCAACAACAGATGTTGTTAGCGTCTAGTAGGCTTTAGGGCAAGCTCTAGGGCATTTAATGTTAAGAGTCTGGTTCCTGACCAGTTATTGACTCCTGGTACACGTAATACAAACTTGCATTCTCGTTCCTTTGCTGACTAGGACAATCGGGTTTGCCTTAGTTATAATTGACTTTCTATTGCAAAGTTATTTATATCAAGGTTGGAGTAGAAGGAAGGGTTATGTATTTAATGGTATACAATTGTTGTCTGGTATTTATTGATAGTTTCTAATTTTACCAGGAATGCATAAATATGCTAAAGCCGAACTAGTGATCAGCTTGCAAAAACAACACGAAACAGCTATTGGCTTTGATGAATGACAAATATATATATATATATATATATATATATATATATTTTTGTGTGTGTGCTTTAAGTCAACCAGTAATCCGCCATTCTTCAACTGGCATGGTCTGAAAGCATCTTTGCTGTGACATATGGAATATTGATTGATCATTTCAAGTAAATCAGCTGGTAAATAGCGATTTACCCTGGCTCCGGACACAAATCAAATCGTTCCCTGGGCTTTTTCGCTATCATAAAAAAATTGATTCTTTAAATAACTTGAATAAGCAAGCCATAACCAAGTTAAACCAACCATATCATAGCCTACGCTATATAATATTGGTATAGGTCTGTGTATATCCTCTTATTTCGACAGTAATAGTAAGAAATCATGAAAGAAAGAGTCGGTGATGTCATTTCCCTGAATACCGATTTTCGTTTATATTCCACTCGTGTCATTTATAGGGAATTGAAGAACCTAATCAATCTAGTTTGGGATAGCTGTCCTTTCTGATGATGTATGAATCAATTTTATTGTAGTCGTTGCCTTCGTCCAGTGGAAGAATTAAATCAATGTATTAATTGAAAAACAGGATGAAATAATAAAGTATGTTGAGTATGTTGTTTTTGATTTGTCATATATATATATACACACAACTTAGGCCATGTGGTTAGCGTGCATTATTGCATGGAATGCAATTTATGTAATTCTTAAATGCAAAACCAAGTGTTCCTTCAATTACCAATTACTGCATCTATATATTTTATTAATTGTGACGAACTAAATTAATGGTTTTATGTATGGTGTATGTTGCCTTTATGGACTTGGAGAAGGCCTATGACAGAGTGGATAGAGAAGGTTTGTGGAAAGTACTAAGAATATACGGAGTAGAGGGCAAGTTGCTGAAAGCAGTGAAGAGCATGTATGAGGGTGCAAAGGCGGCAGTACGTGTGGAGAGTGAGCAGAGCGAGTTCTTTGACCTGAATGTTGGTTTGAAACAGGGGTGTGTGATGTCCCCGTGGTTGTTTACTGTATATGGATGGAGTCATGAAAGAAATACTATCAAGAGCAGTGGATGTTGGTGTATCGCTAAAAGGGAGGGAATTGAGTGGAAGCTACCTATACTGCTGTTTGCGGATGATACAGTTCTGATGAGTGATAATGAATGGGAGTTGCAGGGTCTTGTAAATGAGTTTGGAACAGTGTGCGAAAAACGGAATTTGAAGGTAAATGCGGGGAAGAGCAAGGTTATGGTCTTCGAAAGGGGTGAAGTCACAGAGTGTGAGGTGAAGCTGAACGGTCAGGCTATGGAGATCGTCAACTCTTTTAAGTATCTGGGCAGTGTGTTGAGTAAAGATGGGACTATGGATGAAGAAGTGCGGGAGAGGGTACAACAGGGGAAGAGGGTTGTAGGAATGCTAAAAGCAGTAAAAAGAAATAGGGTGGTCAGTATGGAAGTGAAGAAGTCCTTGCATGACAGTGTGGTAATCCTGACACTGACTTACGGAAGCGAAGCATGGACGTTGGTTGAGAGACTCAGACCAAGAGTGAGAGCAGTGGAAATGAATTACTTAAGGAGTGCATGCGGAGTTACATGGAGGGATAGACAGACTAATGAGGAAGTAAGAAGGAGGTGTGGTGTGGAGGTAGATGTGCTGGAAAGTGTGAAAAGGAACAACTTGAGATGGTTCGGCCATATGGAACGTATGGAAAGCTAGAGAATGACTAATTATGCCCCTTTCACACATACAGGACTAGGGTGCCGCATGCAGCAGAGTAGCTACTCTGCTGCATGCGGCACCTGAGTCGGCACCTAGTCCTGACCATGCAGCTGTAGTCGTCTGTAGTCTGGTGAAGTCCTGGCAATGCGTGTCAAGTCGTGGCCCCAGAACAAAATGTTTGCGAGTTTCAAAATTTCGTCCAGACTTGACATTTGTCCGGTGGATGCGGGGAGTAGTCTGCGCTAGTCGGCGCTAGTCATCACTAGTCTTCTGTATGCGGCTGTAGTCCTTGAGTATAGCGTAGCGAATTGTGTGTCATGTGTAGCATAAAGACTACAGCCGCATACACCAGAATACACCCGACAGACACGAGTACAGCCGCATAGGTCTACTTCCTTTCCTCCGCCTTCTCTTTCTCTCTGCTTCTCATTCTCCTCCCTCCCTCCCTTCTCCTCCTCCTCTCTTCTTCTCATTCTCCTCCCTCCCTCCCTTCTCCTCCTCCTCTCTGCTTCTCATGCTCATCCCTCCCTCCCTTCTCCACTCTCCTCCTCATTCTCCTCCATCCCTCCCTTCTCCTCCTCCTCTCTGCTTCTCATTTTCCTCCCTCCCTCCCTTCTCCTCCTCCTCTCTGCTTCTCATTCTCCTCCCTCCCTCCCTTCTTTTCCTCCTCTCTCCCTTCTTTTCCTCCTTCTCCTCCTGTCTTCGTTCTTTTCCTCCTTCTTCTCCTCCACCTCTTCCCTCCCTCACTACC
Organism: Paralithodes platypus; assembly: GCA_032716605.1. Classification (NCBI taxonomy): domain Eukaryota; kingdom Metazoa; phylum Arthropoda; class Malacostraca; order Decapoda; family Lithodidae; genus Paralithodes; species Paralithodes platypus. The sequence goes on along the minus strand of CM064578.1, from coordinate 42,257,100 downwards.
TCCCTACTACCCCCTGTTCTTCTCTTCCTACTCTCTTCCCTCTCATTTAACCCGCTGAGTGCCAGCCAATTTTGACGGTGTGCTTCTGCCAGTGCCAGAGTTTTTTTTTTTTTTTTTTTTTTTTTTTTTTTTTTGGCTAAATCTATCAAGTTGGGAGAGAAAGGAAGGATAATGGTAAAAAATACACTCCCCTTGTCCATTTTCGCCAGAAATCAGGTCCCCGATGGTCCCGAAAGTAGCTGAAAAGACACTATAGACTACAGAGACTTTTATGGTATCGGAATGTATGGGTGGGAGGGTGGTGGGAGGGTGGTTTTGGGGTTGGTGGGGGGAAGGTAGAAGGGCAATTGACTTGTGTTACACATATGAAGCCGATTGGTGAGGTAGTTTCGCCACCACGGATTTTCCTTTTTTTCCTTTTCTTCGTACGGATACGCTGGAAGTGGGTGGTGGGAGGCAGTTGGGGGTGTGGTGGGGGGAAGGCAGAAGGGTAAGGGACTTGTCACACAAATATGGAACCGATTGGTGCAGTCGTTTCGCCGCCACAGATTTTCCTTTTTTTCCTTCTGACGGGACCGACAGTCAGCGAGTGGGTGGGAGGAGGGATTTGGGATTGTTGTGGTGGGTAGCCAAAAGGGTAAGGTACATGTGGTAAAAATATGAAAGCCATAGGTGCAGTCGTTTCGCTGCTACGATTTTTTTTCGGCGAGGACGTAGTCGACTGTAATGATGTCCACCCCTGGTCGATCGCCCTTCATATTTTTTTTTTTTTTTTTTTTTAAGAGACAATGAACGGAGGAAGGAAAAACACAGATAAAACAAAAAGGTCCATGTGCCTAAAGGCATCCTCCATTCATAAAATGTTTGTAACAACTGGATTTAAACATTTGTTGATTGTAAGTTTGTGGAAAGCAATTCGAGGGAAGTGAATTCCAAAGAGTAGTAGCTCTGGGGATAAATGAATTCTGATAAGCAGAAGTTCTGCATTGTGGAGGAGAAAGTGTAAATTCATGGGCGCTCTCAGCTGCCCTAGTTCTACGGGGAAAGATGTGGAGAGGCGGCACAATTGAAGCAAGTTCCTCGGAACAATTGCTGTGAAAATATCTGTAGAATAATGCAAGGGATGCAACGTTTCTTCGTATGGCTAATGTAGGAAGGTCCTGTGTGATTGCAGGGTTATTGATTAATCTAATAGCTTTATTTTGAATTTTGTCCAACTGCCTCAATGCAACCACTCCACTTCCACCCCACAGAGGTGAACAGTAATCCATCTGAGAGCGCACATGACTTTTATATATTACGGCCAACTGCTCGTCAGTGAAGAATTCTCGAACTCTGTACAGGAGTCCCAGTTTTTTAGAGGCATTCTTAGCAATGCTTCTAACATAATGTGTCCAGCTCAAGTTAGTAGTTAATGTTACACCGAGAATGTCAATACTAGGGGAAGTGGGAATATTTACATCATTAAAAAATATATGGGAGTCCGTGAGATATACCTCCGTTGGCCACAGAACCTGTATGTGTCGGCTTTATGCGAGTGTATGCGGATCGGATCGACTCTGAAGTCGATCGTCTGAAGTCTTATAGATGCGGGTGTAGTCGGCATGTACAAATGACCGTTATTTCCATTGTCGGTTCGAGTCTCAAGACTTCTCCGGAGTCAAGACGACAACGTCGGCTGTATGCGGCTGTAGTCTTCTGTAGTCTGGTGAAGTCCTTTGGATGCGGCATTACCGAGCCAGCTCCACCAAGTCGGGGAAAAAAACGCCACGACTAGCTACTCTGCTGCATGCGGCACCCTAGTCCTGTATGTGTGAAAGGGGCATTAGAGGGTGTACGAGAGCGAGGTGGAGGGAGAGAGAGGGAGAGGTAGACCGAATGAGATATGGAAGGATGGAGTGAGGAAGTACATGAACGAAGGCGGTGCTGGTTGGGGGGACGGGCGTCGACTGACTGGGGTCAGGGGTGCATGGGGGCGGTTCGTTTGTGGCCACCCCTTCGGGGATCACGGCGTCAGGCAATAGATAGATAGATAGATAGATGTTCTTTTACAGTATAATATAGTTCGTTCATGTCAGAGAACATTACTTTTGAGTACATAGGTGTGGTAACAGGATAAATAAGAGGCTGCATAATATAGGTCTTGCCATTAGGTCAAATTTGTGATTACTGTACTGTGGAGTGTACACACGTGGATGAATAAAAGATAAGTGCGATCCAGTAGATTTTCGCCATTATTAGTTCTGAATATCAACAACAGATGGCGTTCTTTTGTGGTGGCATATGGCAACCTTTAGGAGCACGATTTGATTAGTACATTAGATAGGAAGATTTCAATTTCCTGGTAAGTATTAACATCTCTGGACTATAGTTCTCGAAAAGGGGCTCCAGTCCTGACGGTATTCTTGACTTACAGTGTGCTGGCTTAATAATCCAGAAGGGTTGATAGCCTCTGAAGTCCTATTTATAATAACTAACTAACTCATATATCTCGACACTCATAATAAACATTTGGGAATATTGGCATAGGATATATGGTTTGGTCTATGGATATACATTCTACACGATTAATAAACCTTAGAGGATAAAGATACAATACACATTTATTTTTTTGTTATCTGGCTATTATTAAACGATTTCATTCAGCTTAGCAAGGGTATATGGAAGTTAGAGGGTTGAGACAGTCTCTACCCTTATAATTCCCACAGATTCTTCCTAAACTGCATACAATCGCCTAACGACAGCCCGAATAAACTGTCAAAATGCGTCATGATCTCCCAAAGGGTTAATACTAAAACCTCGTTCTTGGATCCTTGAGGTACCAAAATGGCGACCAAATATAAAGATGTCCACTCTCTCTAAGGGCGGGTGTCACACGATCGATTTGTCCGTCGATTTTAAGGGGAGATGGTCATATTTCTGGCCCCCCTTCTCCCTCATGCTTAGCCCCCATTAGTGTTCATATTTTCAGACGTTTGGCCCATTAGTTTGGCGATATTAAGCCCTTTCGCCCCTTTCTTTGTTGTCAATATTAAGAATTTTCGTGTCCTTTAGGTATCGATTTATTTCCTGGCGAGCGATAGCGAGCATGTAGTTCTACCGAAAAATAAACAAATATGTCTTAAAAGGGGATCCTGGGGTTGTATTGTTAAGGGGAGATCTCCACTTGAGAGATTTTTTTCTTGACCCCTTTCTCCCTCATGTTTAGCCCCATTGCTTTTGATATTATAAAACGTTTGCCCCATTACTTCAGCGATTTTAAGAACTTTCACCCCATATTAAGACCTTTCGTGCAATTCAGGTGTCGATTTTATCCTGGCGAGCGATAGCGAGCCTGTAATTTAAGAGGAACCGGCCCTTGGCCGGGAAATTTTTCTACCGAAAAATGTACAAATTAATCTTGAAAGGGACTCAAGGGGGTGTAATTTTAAGCTTGATGGTGGTCTAGGGAACAAACTAAATACCTCCCCTTAATTGTGTTGGAGGTCTAGGGAGGAAACTAAGGATATAATAAATTAATGAAAAAATCGACCCTTGATTCCCTAGACTTCCATCAAGTTTAAAAATACTCCCCCTAGACCCCTTTCAAGAAAAATTTGTACATTTTTCGGTAGAAAAATGTCTTCCCCTTAAATTACAGGCTCGCTATCGCTCGCCAGGAAAATATCGACACCTAAATGGCACGAATGGTCTTAAAATTGACAGAAATGGGGCAAGGGGTCTTAAAATCGCCACACTAATGGGGCGAACGTCTTAAAATCTCAAAAGCAATGGGACTAACCATGAGGGAGAGGGGGGTCCAGAAAAATATCCTCCAGGTGGAGATCTCCCCTTAACGGCACCATTGCTGTCTGCCAGCTTCATAATATAAGTTCCCTAACAATTTTAACCCTCTCCGACATATGACGCGATTTTGAGCCTATTGGGGATACTTTAAAGCCTTTGTTACCATCAGGGGTATTTAGAAACCTTTAGTTTAGTTACTTCAACCTCTGCAGTTGTCTTTGAGTTATCTGTGGGTAGAAAACTAATTTTGGAGAGATAATTATAAGAGTGAGAGAACTCTATTTCTTATTGCTAATCTGGCAACCTCTGCGTCATAAATGCGTGAAAGGGATAATACTGCCTAACATTATCTACCTGCAATCTAGTTTCCGCTTCATCCAATGCGAAAGGGGCCTCGACATTTTAAGGAGGAGGTATAGTTGCTTCTTCTCCCCCCTCGTGTTTAGTCCCATTAGCTTTGAGATTTTCAGACGTTCGTTTCATTTGTTAGGCGATTTTAAGATCTTTAGCCCCATTTCTTTTTTGGTCAATATACACAGTAGATCTTTCGTGCCATTTAGGTGTCGATTTTTTTCTGGCGTGCTTGTAATTCTAGGAGGAACCAACCTTCGGCCTGGACAATTTTCTACCGAAAAATGTACACATTAATCTTGATGGGGAGTCTAGGGGGGGGGGGGGGGGGGGTATTTTTATTCAGCTTGATGGAGGTCTACCAAGAAAACTATAGGACAAGTAAATTAATAAATATAGATAACAAATAATAACTATCTTAAGGGGAGGTTTTTAGTTTGGTCCCTAGATATCCTTTAAGCTTAAGATTACACTCATTTGAGCCCCTTTCAAGATAAATTTTTACATTTTTCGGTAGAAAAATGGCCCGGCTGAAAGCCGGTTCCTCTTAAATTACAGGCTCGCTATCGCTCGCCAGGATAAAATCGACACCTAAATGGCACGAAAGGTCTTAAAATTGACAGAAATGGGTTGAAAGTTCTTAAAATAGTCAAAATAATGGGGCAAACGTCTTAAAATTCGAAAACAATGGGGCTAAACATGAGGGAGAAAGGAGTCAAGAAAAAAATCCCTCAAGTGGAAATCTCCCCTTAACCCTCTCCGACATATGACGCAATTTTGAGCCTATTAGGGATACTTTAAAGCCTTTATTACCATCAGGGGTATTTACAAACATTTAGTTTAGTTACTTCAACCTCTGCAGTTGTCTTTGAGTTAGCTGTGGGCAGAAACTAATTTTGGAGAGGTAGTTATAAGAGAGAGAGAGAGCTCTATTTCGTATTGCTAATCTGGCAATCTCTGCGTCATGTGAGTCTGAAGGGGTTAAGAACAGAAACTTGCTCATAAAAAATAACCGGAAAATTCGCTCGTGTGACACCGGCTTACTCCCGGCTCCCTTAGTATAGTCTATCCACCATGATTAGGCCACACAGCTTGACCGATAACCTCTGTAACTCAAGAAGGGCTAGAGCAAATGGGCTGTAAGTCTCCACACCTATTCCCTGGTAGACTCTTCCCAAACTGTACAAATATTAGTTCGATTACTCAAGTCCATATTTTAGTTACAGAGGCAAGTGGTCGAGATGTTTACCCTCATCATATTGAATCGACTATACACACTGAGGGGCGGGGCTTGGTGGTTATTATCCCTGGTAATAATCGACTATACACACTGAGGGGCGGGGCTTGGTGGTTATTATCCCTGGTAATAATCGACTATACACACTGAGGGGCGGGGCTTGGTGGTTATTATCCCTGGTAATAATCGACTATACACACTGAGGGGCGGGGCTTGGTGGTTATTATCCCTGGTAATAATCGACTATACACACTGAGGGGCGGGGCTTGGTGGTTATTATCCCTGGTAATAATCTTTTAACTCACACTTGTCAACTTGTGGAATGGGCTTCCCCGAGACGTTATAGACTGCAGCATCGTTGATTCATTTAAACTCCGCCTAGACAAATATCTCGCATCAAACCCGCGACTGACTGCATTTGTAAATGAATAACTTTATTTTATCCACCCCTCAGTTACTAACCCATCTGTCCCCTACTAACTTCCTAATCCTGCCACGGACATTAGTTCCAGGGCAGTAGTTCCCTTTCCAATGTTCCCTTACCCACTCTAAACCACTGTTTGGACACTTGATCCTCAGTGTTTTGGAGGACAAGCAGCCTAGAAGGGTCACTAGACCTGTTGTTGCTTGATTCCCTTTGTACTTCTTTGTAATAACACGGGCGGAGACGGTGGTATCATCCGCGTCTGGTTGCCTGTTTGACAGAGGTTAAAAGTTGTTGGACTATTTTAATTTTGGGCACACATCATTTTGGGAAGGTGACCTTTTTTTTTTTTCCTTTTTTGGCTGTAGCCATTCGGCCCCATTCAGCCTACTTTTTAAAGAAATTTATTCCCATCAAGGTGTCGATTTTTTCCTGGCGAACGATAGCGAGCAAGCATTTTATGGAGAAATCCGGCTTCGCCGGAGAATTTTTTCTATCGAAACATGTGCAAATTTAGCCAGCTGTCAAACTCGTTATCCAAAATATGGTGGTTCACTATCGCTCACCAGGTATAAATCGACACCTGGATGGGGATAAACGTCTTAAAACAGTAGGTTGAATGGGGCCGAATGGATACAACCCAGAGAGAGAACAAAAATGCAGGTCATCCCCCTTAAGGGAAGTTTTAAAGTTATATATTTATTTATCATCGTATTTGTGTTTAGTTTCCTCCCTAGACCTCCATCAAGTTTAAATAAAATGCCCCCAAAACACCCCCTTCGAGATAAATGTCCCAACCTTCTCCTGATGGCACTAAAGGTCTTAAAATTGACAAATAAATGGGGCAATAGGTCTTAAAATCGACAAACTATGGGGACGAACGTCTTAGAATGTCAAAACTAATGGGGCTAAACATTAGGGAGAAGGGGGTCCCCCAAAAAACAAAAACCTTACCTTAACCACTTGCGAGTTCAGGCTAAAAGGAAGTTGGAGCCGTAAAAATCGATATTAAGCAGAAATACAATAATAATGTAAGGTTCTGATGGATAGAAAGTGTGTTGACCTTGATGTTATGTGTTAAACACGTATATACTACAACCGTATTTTAGCTGGCAATTCCGTTATATATCAAAGTTTACATCTCCAACTTCCTTATAGCATAAAACACGCAAGTTGTCAATTAATCACTTAGAGAAATACATACTAATATACATGCATACGTTAATACATACTGTACATACAATACTCTCTATGTCTTTCATACACACACACACACATATATATATATATATATATATATATATATATATATATATATATATATATATTCTTTAATACATACGAGGTTGAAAGAAATGGCAATTTCTGCGTTGGAAATTTTATTATTCAAAGTTTCCAGGTCTCTGATGAGTTTTCGCTGGGTGGCAGGAAGTAGATGAAGGAGATGAGCAAAATTCATGGTGGTACAGGGTTACATAAATGTACATGATGATACAGGATATACGACGCGTTTCACTGGACAACCAGCATTATCAAGTAAGGAAGGAATGATATAAAAGGTAAACAGGAAGGGTATATACCCTTCCTGTTTACCTTTTATATCATTCCATCCTTACTTGATAATGCTGGTTGTCCAGTGAAACGCGTCGTATATCCTGTATCATCATGTACATTTATGTAACCCTGTACCACCATGAATTTTGCTCATCTCCTTCATCTACTTCCTGCCACCCAGCGAAAACTCATCAGAGACCTGGAAACTTTGAATAATAAAATTTCCAACGCAGAAATTGCCATTTCTTTCAACCTCGTATGTATTAAAGAAAATTTATTACCTGGCTTTACTAACATATATATATATATATATATATATATATATATATATAACTCATGTACACACACAAATTTACTCATACCCATATACACAAACACACTCATGCTCACATACAAACTCAAAACACACACACACATAAACGAACATACTCATACCCACATATACAGTATATAAATATACTCATCGCACATGCATACATACATACACACTCACTCATACCCACAAACACAACCATTTCGCCATCATACAAAACAAAAATATAAACAACAACGTACAGTTGCCCATATAAGTTTTGTTCCTCGTCGTTATCTTATGTATGAAAGTAAAATAATATGAACTAGCAGGGGTACCCGGCGTTGCCCGGGTTTAAATTCTACTACCATAATCACCATCATCAATCACTACTACCACAATCATCACAATACTACTACTACCATAATCACCGGTCTCGACCTCCCTGTGCCTCATTAAACGGCGACCTCGATTTCGGCCGCTAAATGACCTCCGATTTTGGATCTACAAAGGGAGTACAAAGGAAATCAAGCAACAACAGATCCAGTGACCCTTCTAGGTTGCTTGTCCTCCAAAACACTGAGGATCAAGTGTCCAAACAGTGGTTTAGAGTGGGTAAGGGAACATTGGAAAGGGAATTACTGCCCTGGAACTAATGTCCGTGGCAGGATTAGGAAGTTAGTAGGGGACAGATGGGTTAGTAACTGAGGGGGGGATAAAATAAAGTTATTCATTTACAAACGCAGTCAGTCGCGGGTTTGATGCGAGATATTTGTCTAGGCGGAGTTTAAATGAATCAACGGTGATGCAGTCTATAACGTTTCGGGGAAGCCCATTCCACAAGTTGACAACTCGATTGAAGAAGAAATTCTTAGATTCGTGCGAGTTAAAAGATTTACCAATAATTTTGCAACCGTTTCCCCGCGTGTAATTAGATTGGTCGATAGTGAAGTACTTACTACAGTTCATATTGTCGATGCCTTTGATGATTTTGAACACTTGAATTAAGTCGCCTCTTAATCTGCGCTGGGTTAAAGGAAATAGATTTAATTCTCTAAGACGCTCTTCGTATGGTTTGTTCTTTAGGCTAGGTATCATTTTGGTAACTCTACGTTGAACTCGTTCTAGCTTGTTTATATCTTTTTGGTAATAAGGGCACCAGGATTGAACGCAGTATTCCAGAAGAGGGCGGACTAAGGAATTGTAAAGGGTTAGGATAACTTCTTTGGATTTATGCTCAAATGACCTGCCTATAAAGCCAATTATTTTGTTTGCCTTCTTAACAACTTCTGAACATTGTTGACTCGGTTTTAGGTTACTCGATATTGTTACTCCCAGATCGGTTTCTCTGTTTACATTCTTAAGCTGAGTGCCATTCATCGAATAGTTTGCTTTCTCATTTAGGTATCCGATATGTAGTACTTTACATTTATCCGCATTGAAACTCATTTGCCAAATTTGGGCCCAACATGACAATTTATCTAGATTGTGTTGCATATCGTCAACTTGTTCTTTCGAGAGTACGCTATTTGCAATTTTTGTATCGTCAGCAAATTTTGAGATTGTACAGGTGAGACCCTCATCTATGTCGTTGATGTAAATTAGAAAGAGAATTGGTCCTAGTACCGATCCCTGGGGTACCCCGCTACTTACATTGGTCCATTTTGATGCCTTACCGTTTATGACTACTCTTTGCTTTCTGTCGCTGAGCCAATTTTCTATCCATTTCAACACACCGTCTTGTATTCCATGCGCTTTTAGTTTTAGCAGTAAACGTTTGTGGGGAACTTTGTCAAAGGCCTTTTGAAAATCAAGGTATATAATATCTACAGCTTTACTCTCATCGTAGAGGTTGAGGATATCGTGGAAGAAGTCTAAGAGGTTTGTTAAACAGGAACGTTTTTTACGAAAGCCGTGTTGAGTATCTTTAAGTATGTTATTTTCCTCTAAGTGATTTACGAGTCTGTCTCGTATGACAGTTTCTAGCATTTTACATACAACTGAGGTTAAGCTAATTGGACGATAGTTACTGGATAGGGATTTGCTGCCTTTTTTGAATATCGGTGTTATGTTGGCTAGCTTCCACTGATCGGGCATAGTTCCAGACTGCAAGGATTTATTGAATAGTAATGTCAGTGGTTTAGAGAGCTCATCCTTAGCTTCCTTTAGAACTCTAGGCGAGATTGTATCAGGTCCAGGCGTTTTATTTACCTTGAGTTTATCTAAACAATTCAATACTTCTCTCTCTGTAACGGTGATATTGCTTAAAACATCTGAATTATCAATCTGAATCGGCGATGGTGTAGGGATATCACTGAGGTCTTCTGTTGTAAAAACTGATGCAAAGAAGGTATTGAGGGCATTACTCATTTGTTCTTCGTCTTTGGTGTATTCTCCATTTTCATCGACTAACGGTCCAACAGTTGAAGTAACTACTTTTTTCTTTCTGATATAACTATAGAATTCTTTCGGGTTTGTTTTACTTTGATTCGCAATATGTAACTCTAAGGTCTTTTTACTTTGCTTAATTAACTTTTTGGCTTTGCGTCGTAGCTCTACAAATTTCAGCCGTTCTTCGTCATTTTGTGAGGATTTTAATCTATCATTAGCAAATTTTTTAGCAAGCAGGCAGTTTGAAATATCTTTATTCCACCATTTGGGCTTATTATTATGGCCTGGACCTCATCTGTACCCCCATTTTGGGGCGCTGCGAACAACTTTCGTTCCATACACGTTTTCGATCGGAGGCCTCCTTCTGCCCCAAACTTTTTTTTTTTTTTTTCAATTTCGGCCTCGAAACGACCTCCGATCGTGGCCTCGCCCCCTCTATGACCTGACCCAGGTCAATTGACACCCACATGCAAAGTTTCAGCTCCCCAGGTCCAAAACTGCGGCCGCCTATTTAGAACACACAGACAAACAGACACACGAACTGATTTAATAATATGAATGAATTGCGAGTGTGGTTTCTATTAATGAATTGCGAGTGTGGTTTCTATTAATGAATTGCGAGTGTGGTTTCTATTAATGAATTGCGAGTGTGGTTTCTATTAATGAATTGCGAGTGTGGTTTCTATTAATGAATTGCGAGTGTGGTTTCTATTAATGAATTGCGAGTGTGGTTTCTATTAATGAATTGCGAGTGTGGTTTCTATTAATGAATTGCGAGTGTGGTTTCTATTAATGAATTGCGAGTGTGGTTTCTATTAATGAATTGCGAGTGTGGTTTCTATTAATGAATTGCGAGTGTGGTTTCTATTAATGAATTGCGAGTGTGGTTTCTATTAATGAATTGCGAGTGTGGTTTCTATTAATGAATTGCGAGTGTGGTTTCTATTAATGAATTGCGAGTGTGGTTTCTATTAATGAATTGCGAGTGTGGTTTCTATTAATGAATTGCGAGTGTGGTTTCTATTAATGAATTGCGAGTGTGGTTTCTATTAATGAATTGCGAGTGTGGTTTCTATTAATGAATTGCGAGTGTGGTTTCTATTAATGAATTGCGAGTGTGGTTTCTATTAATGAATTGCGAGTGTGGTTTCTATTAATGAATTGCGAGTGTGGTTTCTATTAATGAATTGCGAGTGTGGTTTCTATTAATGAATTGCGAGTGTGGTTTCTATTAATGAATTGCGAGTGTGGTTTCTATTAATGAATTGCGAGTGTGGTTTCTATTAATGAATTGCGAGTGTGGTTTCTATTAATGAATTGCGAGTGTGGTTTCTATTAATGAATTGCGAGTGTGGTTTCTATTAATGAATTGCGAGTGTGGTTTCTATTAATGAATTGCGAGTGTGGTTTCTATTAATGAATTGCGAGTGTGGTTTCTATTAATGAATTGCGAGTGTGGTTTCTATTAATGAATTGCGAGTGTGGTTTCTATTAATGAATTGCGAGTGTGGTTTCTATTAATGAATTGCGAGTGTGGTTTCTATTAATGAATTGCGAGTGTGGTTTCTATTAATGAATTGCGAGTGTGGTTTCTATTAATGAATTGCGAGTGTGGTTTCTATTAATGAATTGCGAGTGTGGTTTCTATTAATGAATTGCGAGTGTGGTTTCTATTAATGAATTGCGAGTGTGGTTTCTATTAATGAATTGCGAGTGTGGTTTCTATTAATGAATTGCGAGTGTGGTTTCTATTAATGAATTGCGAGTGTGGTTTCTATTAATGAATTGCGAGTGTGGTTTCTATTAATGAATTGCGAGTGTGGTTTCTATTAATGAATTGCGAGTGTGGTTTCTATTAATGAATTGCGAGTGTGGTTTCTATTAATGAATTGCGAGTGTGGTTTCTATTAATGAATTGCGAGTGTGGTTTCTATTAATGAATTGCGAGTGTGGTTTCTATTAATGAATTGCGAGTGTGGTTTCTATTAATGAATTGCGAGTGTGGTTTCTATTAATGAATTGCGAGTGTGGTTTCTATTAATGAATTGCGAGTGTGGTTTCTATTAATGAATTGCGAGTGTGGTTTCTATTAATGAATTGCGAGTGTGGTTTCTATTAATGAATTGCGAGTGTGGTTTCTATTAATGAATTGCGAGTGTGGTTTCTATTAATGAATTGCGAGTGTGGTTTCTATTAATGAATTGCGAGTGTGGTTTCTATTAATGAATTGCGAGTGTGGTTTCTATTAATGAATTGCGAGTGTGGTTTCTATTAATGAATTGCGAGTGTGGTTTCTATTAATGAATTGCGAGTGTGGTTTATATTAATGAATTGCGAGTGTGGTTTCTATTAATGAATTGCGAGTGTGGTTTCTATTAATGAATTGCGAGTGTGGTTTATATTAATGAATTGCGAGTGTGGTTTCTATTAATGAATTGCGAGTGTGGTTTCTATTAATGAATTGCGAGTGTGGTTTCTATTAATGAATTGCGTGTGTGGTTTCTATTAATGAATGGCGTGTGTGGTTTCTATTAATGAATGGCGTGTGTGGTTTCTATTAATGAATGGCGTGTGTGGTTTCTATTAATGAATTGCGAGTGTGGTTTCTATTAATGAATTGCGAGTGTGGTTTATATTAATGAATGGCGTGTGTGGTTTCTATTAATGAATGGCGTGTGTGGTTTCTATTAATGAATGGCGTGTGTGGTTTCTATTAATGAATGGCGTGTGTGGTTTCTATTAATGAATGGCGTGTGTGGTTTCTATTAATGAATTGCGAGTGTGGTTTATATTAATGAATTGCGAGTGTGGTTTCTAGTAATTATCAGTTGACTAATCAGACGAGTTAACCACGGCATAAGACACTACAGTCCGTTCATTATAGGTAGGCGAACATTCTTAACCACAAACCTTTATAACTCATAAACAACTAGAGTAATCGAGTAAATATTTCTATCATTGAGGAAGAGTCTGCCAGGGAATAGGTGTGGACATTTACAGCCCATTTGCACTATTATGTGGGCACCTGTACACCGAATATGGCCTTGTGTACGTCTATGCTAAGAGTGTACACAGTAAAACACTCAGCCGTACTCAACCATGTACACCAACTATGATCTTGTGTACGTCTGTGCTAAGAGTGTACACAGTAAAACACTCAGTCGTACTCAACCATGTACACCAAATATGACCTTGTGTACGTCTATGCTAAGAGTGTACACAGGAAAACACTCAGTTGTACTCGCATCTCATCCATTGCTAAACACCTTCATATGTATGCCCGCCCACACACACGTATAGCCGGCCAAATAAGTCATGTCTCGGCACCAACTATATTTTGATCAATAATTGGTATCAACGATTTCTAAAACTTGGTTTATTCGTTTCGAGTGAGTTATACAAACATGTTCCTACACTTACCCACCCTATTCAACATCTGACAGACATTATTACAGCACAGAGCGAGACAAACATAATGACAGGCGAGACATAACTTATTAACGCTACCGTACACACAAACACACACACACACACACACACACACACAGAGGGGATACGGACCCAAAGCCAAACAATCGCCAACAATTGTCCAAAAAATATAATATAATATATACATGAAGTTGTGTGTGTGTGTGTCTGAGTGTGTGGGGGATTCTGGACCCCCTCCTCCCTCATGTTTAACCCCATTAGTTTTGAGTTTTAAGATATTCGCTTCATTAGTTTGGCGATTATAAGACCTTTCGTGCCATTTAGGTGTCGATATTTTTCTGGCGAGCAAAAGCGAGCCTGTAATTTGGAGGAGGCCGAGGCATTTGTCTACCGAAATATGCAGAAATATATCTTGAAGAAGGGAATTCGTGGTATCTTTTTAAAGCTTGATGGAGGTCTGGAGAGATTCTTCCTAAACTGCATCAAATCATCTGTTAGCCCAAATAAAGTGTTAGAAGGCGTCATAATCCTGGCAGGGTTAACTTACACTATGAGGGTTGTTTGTGGTGGTGCAAGACTCGTGTATGACCATTAGGATCACCTACCCCACACTGTCTATATTTAACTCCACCTCGGCCATTACTGTTTATATATAGAGCCTGCTTGATACACAGGGGTCACATGTACCCTACAGTGTCCTCACTCTCTTGCTCTATATATATATATATTTGTATGTGTGTGTGTATACATTATATATATATATATATATATATATATATATATATTATATATATAGGCAGTTCTGCCTTTTGCCTCCCTCAATCACATAGAAGAAAAAAATATATACTGTACATACCGGTATATATATATACGGTATATATATATATATATATATATATATATATATATATATATATATATATATATATATATATATATATATACAGTATATATATATATATATATATATATATATATATACAGTATATATACTGTATATATACTGTATATATACTGTATATATACTGTATATATACTGTATATATACAGTATATATACTGTATATATACTGTATATATACTGTATATATACTGTATATATAAATAGAGAGAAACAAAGTTGCAAAAACGAGACAAAAATACAGGTTACATACATAAGGTGCTTCATTATTAATATTGTTGATATGCAATAAGGGCATGTGGTTATGATACACATACAACTATTTAACCCCCCCCCCCCCTCACCCCCCTATTACACCAACTGATTTAGGCGTCAGCTTGTCTACGACTCGCAGTAACCCCCCCGCCCAAAAAAAAAAAAAAAAAAAAAAAACCACACACACACACACACACGTATACAATGGGTACGAACATGGTAACCGGCATCTAAAATCCTTGCATATATTGATATTATTTTGTCTTCCCCATTATTTCGCCATTAAGTACATGGTGATTGTTTTCATTGAATCTGTTTTTGCTTTCTCAATTCCTCTATGTAAATATATACCGTACAAGTTTCTCTCTCTCTCTCTCTCTCTCTCTCTCTCTCTCTCTCTCTCTCTCTCTCTCTCTCTCTCTATATATATATATATATATATATATATATATATATATATATATATATATATATATATATACAGTATATATGTTCAATGAAGTGTGTCACGTGCGACAAAATATATGTAAGAATTTCTCGAAAAATCACACTCCTTGAACCCCGAAGTAAGCAATACACCGGCTATTTTGTATCTATCTCTCCTTTTATCTTTTTCCCTGGCTTGTATCCATTCGGCCCCATTCAGCCAACTGCTTTAAGACGTTTATCCCCATTCAGGTGTCGATTTCTTCTGGCGAGCGATACCGAGCCAGCATTGTATGGTGAAATCCGGCTTCGCCGGAGAAATTTTTCTATCGAAAAATTTACAAATTTAGCTTGCTGTCAAAACAAAAATATATGCTGGCTCGCTACTGCTCGCCAGGAAAATATTGACACCGGGATGGGGGTAAACGTCTTAAAACAGTAAGCTGAATGGGGCCGAATTGATACAAGCCAAAGAGAGAGGGAGAGAAAAAGAAAACAAAAAAAGTGAGGTGGGCTCCCTTAACCTATTCAGTACGGGGATGTATGTTCATTATATTGAGGCTCTTATTGGATGTTTATAATTAGTTTAGTAAGGACCTCTAGCAATAAAAAGTCTGCTAAGTATCTCAATTAACGACCTTAGCTACTACAGATCCTTCCTAAGAGGCTAAACGTCGTCTAAATATAGCTAGAATACAATCAAATAGACGTCAACCGCACTGAAAAGGTTAAATCCACACTTACTTAGTCTCACTCTCTCTCTCTCTCTCTCTCACACACACACACACACACACACTCTCTCTCTCATACACACACACACACTCTCTCTCTCAACTCTCAACGTTATAGACTGCATCACCGTTGATTAATTTAAACTCCGCCTAGACAAATATCTCGCATCAAACCCGCGACTGACTGCGTTTGTAAATGAATAACTTTATTTTATCCCCCCCTCAGTTACTAACCCATCTGTCCCCTACTAACTTCCTAATTCTGCCACGGATATTAGTTCCAGGGCAGTAATTCCCTTTCCAATGTTCCCTTACCCACTCTAAACCACTGTTTGGACACTTGATCCTCAGTGTTTTGGAGGACAAGCAACCTAGAAGGGTCACTAGATCTGTTGTTGCTTGATTTCCTTTGTACTCCTTTGTACTTTATACACTGTCACACACACACACACACACACACACACACACACACACACACACACACACACACACACCATATAATCAATACCCATGAATATAACTGCCTCCTTCACATTAGTGTTAAGCAGAAAAAAAAAAAAAATAATAATAATAATGATAATAAGACCGAACATAAAAGAGTCTTCCCTGTTGAAGGCACATACACCATATCGGTACCACACGAACGTTTTTTCCGGCAGTTTTATCAAGCAATTGTGGTCTGGCATCTATCTTCTTAAGGGGAGATTTCCACTTGAGGGATTTTTTGTCTTTACCCCTTTCTCCCTCATGTTTAGCCCCATTGCTTTTGAGATTTTAAGACGTTTGCCCCATTAGTTTGGCGATTTTAAGAACTTTCGCCCCATTTATTTCACTTTTAAGACCTTTCGTGTCATTTAGGTGTCGATTTTTTCCTGGCGAGCGATAGCGAGCCTGTAATTTAAGAGGGACCGGCCTTCGGCCGGGAAATTTTTCTACCGAAAAATGTACAAATTTATTTTGAAACCCCCGGGGGGGTCAAGGGGGTGTAATTTCAAGCTTGATGGAAGTCTAGGAAACTCACTAAAAACCTCCCCTTAAGTAAAGTTTTATATTTCAGACTCTCACAATTATTATACATTCATTCTAGTTGTCGATTCCAATGCGAAAGAGGCTCAAAATAGTACGAGAAGTAAGTTGCTCATCGAAAATTGATGGAAAATGCGTTCGTGTGAAAAATCGTTCGTGTGATACCACCTTTAGCGATGTGGATAAAAATTGCTGGACAAATCCCTCGTGTGATACCGGCTTATCTTCCACTAGTTATACCCTTATACTTCTGACCTCGTTTTCTGTTTTTTTTTTTTTTTTTTTTTTTTTTTTTTGCATAGGTTTATTTGTATTGCATGTTAAGGGGAGATTTCCACTTGAGGGATTTTTTTCTTGACCCCTTTCTCCCTCATGGTTAGCCCCATTGCTTTTGATATTATAAGACGTTCGCCCCATTAGTTTGGCGATTTTAAGAACTTTCGCCCCATTTCTGTCAATTTTAAGACTTTTCGTGCCATTTAGGTGTCGATTTTTTCCTGGCGAGCGATAGCGAGCCTGTAATTTAAGAGGAACCGGCCTTCGGCCGGGACATTTTTCTACCGAAAAATGTACAAATTTATCTTGAAAGGGGGTCTAGGGGCTGTAATGTTAAGCTTGATGGACGTCTAGGGAACTAACTAAAAACCTCCCCTTAAGGTTGCACATGTTGCAGCAATAAATACGTTGTTGATTATACGTATTAGTGTATGCTCTAACATCTGGTCGACGGAACATTTACCTAATTCTGTGTGTGTGTGTGTGTGTGTGTGTGTGTGTGTGATAATAGTAATTGTAATTGATGGTATAATTTTACTTGCAGCCGTGATGCTAAAAATCTACAGAGTTTTTCATAACTTGGGTACAGTACAATTCTTATTCTACCTTAACTACGAGGTGACTTGCGACCTTCGGCGACCGTGAGGTGCCGAGTTCCCATCATAGTACATACGCAGATACACTGGTGAGAAGCACGTGTAGGACTACGTCTCTTCAAAAAACTTCCACAGCGAATAAGAGCCTTGAGGGGCGTACCTTTAGACAACTTATAGAGAGCCCTCGATATCAAACTTGGAAAGGTGCCAGATCACCCATCTTGGCAAGGGAGAGCACCACCCCCTTGAACAGTCTGCTGCACCAGACCACACACAACACCACGGGGCGTCACGCTCGTCAGTGATATTAGCAGCGTGATGAAGACACAAGAGGTAGACTCCAGGTATATAAAGTATATTTATATAAGTATATACATAAAAACAGAGAAAGGCAAACCAACTTCACTGAAAATCTCCATGAACCTAATAGTGTACTCCATTCATGTACAGTCGCGCTAATAAGTGAGGCACCAAGTATGTTTTGATCAATAATTGGTATCAGGAGTATCTAGGCTTCATTTCTTCATATCGACTGAAGTATGCAATCATGTTCCTACACTTTCCCACCCTATTCAATATCTGACAGACATTAATACGGCACAGAGCAAGCCAAACGTAATGACAGCTGGGACATGACTTATTAGCGCGACCGTACAATCTATTACAGCTGGATATACATTGCTGTGGATTGATAAAACCATTGCCACCTTATAGGATTTAGAATATGGCTAGGCATATTGGTAGGATCAAACTTCGACTTCTTTAAGGGAGCCCACCTCGCTTGTTTTCTCTTTCTCTCCCTCTCTCTTTGGCTTGTATCCATTCGGCCCCATTCAGCCTACTGTTTTAAGACGTTTACCCCTACCCCGGTGTCAATATTTTCCTGGCGAGCGGTAGCGGGCCAGCATATATATATTTTTGTTTTGACAGCAAGCTAAATTTGTGCATTTTTCGATACAAAAATTTCGCCATATAATGCTGGCTCGCTACCGCTCGCCAGGAAGAAATCGACACCTGGATGGGGATAAACGTCTTAAAACAGTTGGATGAATGGGGCCGAATGGAAACAAGCCAGGGAAAGTGAGAAAAGGCGGCAGTCGGCCAACGTTCGACTGCCGCCCGAAGTCGATGACTTGCATATTATTTGCCGAATGCAACCGAATTACCCGAAAGTAACTCGGAGTCGAATATAACCCGACACTGACCCGAATTAATTTCGAATATAACCCGATGGACCTGAATGAAAGTCGATGATGAGTCGATGAATCCCCGTAAGTAACTCAAAGGAAACCCGATGTGGAACGAAGAAGCCTCGATCATGCGTCGAATATAACTCGAATATGCCCCGAAGACAGGGAAATAACCAGAATTATTACCGAAGCTCAGCTGAAGCTCAATCGATCAACAACCGAAATAGAAGAAGTTAGGTCGAAAGTCAGTCGAATAGGGCGAAGATCATAGTAAGTTAAATAATCGCTTATATTATCTTTCGTCAACCCTTTCTGTATCGGTGACGTCATATTTATTTGATTTCAGCAACATTTAGACGATTTTATGAAGCTTAGGATGGATTTATGGTAGCTAAAGGGATTAATTGATATTGTCTGAAGCATTTCAATGGGTAGACGCCCTTCCTAAGCTGAATAAAATGGTCTAATAGTTGCCAGAGTATAATGAGAGTATATTGAAGAAGGATCTGTGGTATTAAAAAGGATTAAGTAAAGCAATTCGAAACCTGCTAATCGTTTTTTAACCTGAATAATATCGTCTAATGGTAACCAGAGTAAAGTTAATAGGACATCACCGGTACTGAAAAGGTTCTTATAATAAATGTGTTCTAGAATGAATTTCAGATTAGTGGCGTTTCCTTCAATGTGTTAAAAATACTATTCATAATATGTAGACTAGTTATGCTACAACCAATATATTCTACATTGCACACACGAAATCAACAATGTACTCAGCTTAGAATTTATATCTTGTAGCGTGTGTGTGTGTGTGTGTGTGTGTGTGTGTGTGTGTGTGTGTGTGTGTGTGTGTGACGAAGCTGCAACAAATTCGTGGTCATTAAACTATCTACTTATCTTTCTGTGTGTGTGTGTGTGTGTGTGCCATCCTGACATTTGTTTTTATTTGTATGTAAACAACCCCAAAGAGTGGAGTTAGAGGGTGAGTGCGTCTATGCGTCATCCCCTCGTAGTCCTCCTTTGAGTGATTGATGTGCTTATACCCTGTTCTAAACAAACAGGTCAAAATTCTTAAGGGGGGTCACCAGCTTTTTTTGTTATCTCTCTCTCCGTTTCTCTCTTTCCCTGGCTTGTATCCATTCGGCCCCATTCAGCCAACTTGTTTTAAGACGTTTATCCCCATCCAGGTGTTGATTTCTTCCTGGCGAGCGATAGCGAGCCTGCATAGACAATGAAAAAACAGATGGATAGGGTGATATTCGACTGTTATTCGAGTGAGCATCGACTTTCCATTGTCTGTTATTCTGCCATTTCTGGTCATGGTTGGGTCAATATCGAGTCTCGTTTGACTCTCGTTTGAGTTACATTCGATTTTATGAGAGATTCATCGAGTTTCCTTCGGGGTAATATCGACTGTCATCGGGTTACATTCGACCCAAGTTCGAGAAATTCGAGTCATCATCGGCAATTCAAAATACAATCGAATAGGTCGAATGCAACCCGAATATATCCGAATGTAACTGGAACGTAACTCGATCATGACTCATAGTTTAACGGTTTTTTGACCTGATTCATCGCCAAAAGTAACGCATGCATTAACTTTTGGCCGATTCACCGGATGATTCGACTCAAGCCCAGAACATCCCAAGAACTTCCCGAAGATAACGGAAGATAACCCGAAGCATTACCAGAATCGACCGGAATTGGCTGAAATTTGAATTTATAAATCGATTCGGCCGGGTTCGACTTCTGTATTACGCGGCCTTAAGGGGAGATCTCCACTTGAGGGATTTTTTTCTTGACTCCATTCTCCCTCATGTTTAGCCCCATTGCTTTTGATATTATAAAACGTTTGCCCCATTAGTTTAGCGATTTTAAGAACTTTCACCCCATATTAAGACCTTTTGTGCAATTCAGGTGTCAATTTTATCCTGGCGAGCGATAGCGAGCCTGTAATTTAAGAAGAACCGGCCTTTGGCCGGGAAATTTTTCTACCCAAAAATGTACAAATTTATCTTGAAAGGGACTCAGGGGGATGCAATTTTAAGCTTGATGGAGGTCTAGGGAACAAACTAAATACCTCCCCTTAAGCAGTTTATCTAAGATGTTACTCAGTTACTCAGTTAAGATGTGTGTGTGTGTGTGTGTGTGTGTGTGTGTGTGTGTGACAACAAGAAGATATTGGCAAAGCTTCATCAACATCCGTAAGTTTCTGATAATTTTTCAAAGAGTCGGACATACTGTACAGTCAGACATCATAACACGCACTTAAGGGGAGGTATTTAGTTTGTTCCCTACATTTTCATCAAGCTTAAAATTACACTCCCTAGACCCCCTTTCAAGATAAATTTGTAAATTTTTCGGTAGAAAAATGTCCCGGCCGGAGGCCGGTTGCTCTTAAATTACAGGCTCGCTATCGCTCGCCAGGAAACAATCGACACCTTCATGGCACGAAAGGTCTTAAAATTGACAGTAATGGGGCAAAATGTCTTAAAATGTCCAAACTACTAGGGCGAACGTCTTAAAATCTCAAAAGCAATGGGACTAAACATGAGGGAGAAAGGGGTCCAGAAAAAAATCTCTCCAAGTGGAAATCTCCCCTTAATCCTTTCAAGATCCCATACGCATTTATTTTTCTGTTTCCTGGCTATCATCATTAGGCGATTTTCTTCAGATTTGGAAGGGTAAATGGAGGTCAGAGGGTTCATTGAGATAGTTTTTACCAAATCGTTTCCTAGAGAGCCTTCCTAAGTTGAATACAATCGTTTCCTAGAGAGCCTTCCTAAGTTGTATACACTCGTTTCCTAGAGAGCCTTCCTAAGTTGTATACACTCGTTTCCTAGAGAGCCTTCCTAAGTTGTATACACTCGTTTCCTAGAGAGCCTTCCTAAGTTGAATACACTCGTTTCCTAGAGAGCCTTCCTAAGTTGTATACACTCGTTTCCTAGAGAGCCTTCCTAAGTTGAATACAATCGTTTCCTAGAGAGCCTTCCTAAGTTGAATACAATCGTTTCCTAGAGAGCCTTCCTAAGTTGAATACACTCGTTTCCTAGAGAGCCTTCCTAAGTTGTATACACTCGTTTCCTAGAGAGCCTTCCTAAGTTGTATACACTCGTTTCCTAGAGAGCCTTCCTAAGTTGTATACACTCGTTTCCTAGAGAGCCTTCCTAAGTTGAATACACTCGTTTCCTAGAGAGCCTTCCTAAGTAGAATACAATCGTTTCCTAGAGAGCCTTCCTAAGTTGTATACACTCGTTTCCTAGAGAGCCTTCCTAAGTTGTATACACTCGTTTCCTAGAGAGCCTTCCTAAGTTGAATACAATCGTTTCCTAGAGAGCCTTCCTAAGTTGAATACACTCGTCTAATGATAGCCAGAAGAAGAAAGGGCTAAAACACTCAAAGGGTTAATTTGCTTCACTGTGTAAATACATATTGCATTTTTGGCATCCATGCTTAAGGGGAGGTTTCTAGTGTGTTGCTTAGACCTCCATCAAATTTAAAATTACATCCCCTAGACCCCCTTTCAAGATAAATATGTACATTTTTCGGTAGAAAAATTTCCCGGCCGAAGGCCGATTCCTCTTAAGTTACAGGCTCGCTATCGCTCGCCAGGAAAAAATCGACACCTACATGGCACGAAAGTTCTTAAAATTGACAGAAATGGGGCGAAAGTTATTAAAATCGCCAAACTAATGGGGCAAACGTCTTAAAATCTCAAAAGAAATGGGGCTAAACATGAGGGAGAAGGAAGTTCGAAAAAAATCCCTCAAGTGGAAACCTCCCCTTAAGAGGGTGTCGATATTTTTTCCTGGCGAGCGATTGCGAACCTGTAGTTTTTCTACCGAAAAATGTAAAAATGTATTTTTCATTTTGTTTTGTTTTTGGTATTATTATTATTTGTCTTAACAGCTTGATGGAGGTCTAAGGAACAAACAAAAAATCTTCTCTCTTTCAAGGAGGAATCTATACGAACGCTAATCTCCCTGCAACGTTGATCAGCATTCTACTGATTCAAATAATTCCCTGCAACGTTGATCAGCAGTCTACTGATTCAAATAATTCCCTGCAACGTTGATCAGCATTCTACTGATTCAAATAATTCCCTGCAACGTTGATCAGCATTCTACTGATGCAAATAATTCCCTGCAACGTTGATCAGCATTCTACTGATTCAAATAATTCCCTGCAACGTTGATCAGCATTCTATTGATTCGAATAATAGTCTCAAAAATGGTAAAAAAGTTGCAGATCAAAGGATTACGGGGAAATCTCTCCTGTAGAACCCTCTTAACCCCTTCAGCAACATCATGACGCCTTATGACCCTTGATTCTGACTAAGGTTAGGTGTTTTTATGCAGGATGATAAGGACCTATGTTACTAAAAGGGTTTAAGGGGGGTTACCTGCTTTTTGTTATTTCTGTCCTTTTCTCTCTTTCTCCGGCTTGTATCCATTCGGCCCCATTCAGCCAACTATTTTAAGACGTTTATCCCCATCTAGGCGTCGATTTCTTCCTGGCGAGCGATAGCGAGCCAGCATTATATGAAGAAATCCGGCTTCGCCGGAGACATTTTTCTATCGAAAAATGTACAAATTTAGCCTGCTGTCAAAAAAAAATAAAAAATATGCTGGCTCGCTACCGCTCACCAGTAAAAAAATTGACACCTGGATGGGGATAAACGTCTTAAAACAGTAGGCTGAATGGGGCCAAATGGATACAAGCCAGAGAAAGATAGAAAGGGACAGAACAAAAACAGGTCACCCCCCCCCCCCCCTCCCTTAATGTGATCGTATTTACCCATTTGAGCCTTATAGGTAGATTACAAACTAAAGACAATCGCTTAAGGGGAGGTTTTTAGTTTGTTCCCTACGTTTTCATCAAGCTTAAAATTACACCCCCTAGACCCCCTTTCAAGATAAATTTGTACATTTTTCGGTAGAAAAATGTCCCGGCCGGAGGCCGGTTGCTCTTAAATTATAGGCTCGCTATCGCTCGCCAGGAAAAAATCGACACCTTAATGGAACGAAAGGTCTTAAAATTGACATAAATGGGGCAAAATGTCTTAAAATCTCAAAAGCAATGGGGCTAAACATGAGGGAGAAACGGGTCCAGAAAAAAATCCCTCAAGTGGAAACCTCCCCTTAACGGTAACCAGAACATGATGAAAAACACGTAACGATGGTTAAGGGGAGAAATTGTTTTATTAATTAATTATCTTTGTTTACTTTTAATTCTCTTTTTAGTTTCCTCCCTCTATGGCCTTCAGGCTTAAAAATACCTCCAAGACCTTTCGAAATAAATTTGTGCATTTGTAGGTAGAAAATTGTCCCGGCCAAAGGATTCTTCCTAATTCTTCCTAAACTGCAGGCTCACTATCGCTCGCCAGGTTAATATCGACACCCAAATGGCACACTAGGTCTTAAAATTGACAGAAATTGGGCGAAAGGTCTTAAAATAGCTATATTAATGGGGCGAACAACTTAAAATATGAAAAGTAATGGGGTTAAACATGAGGGAGAAGGGGGACCAGAAAGAAAAAAACACCCCCTTAAAACAATACAGGCACCCGCTAGTTACCCAGTTAAATATTTCTACCCCCGCCACAATGACCATCCACTCTGGTGTTGTTGTTGTTGTTGTTGTTGTTCCCCAAGCTGCCTGGCCGAACAGCCCCAAGGCCCCGAGTAAGGCCAAGGCCATAAACGAGCGCCCCCACAGAACCCTCCCTGCCGACCACAATAAAGCCTGGGTGACCGAAGCCACTCCATGGCGGGGAGCTGAGAGGGTGCGTAAACGCCCGGGAAACCAAAGCCCCACCCAGGGCCCTGTGCCCCTCAGCAATTATGAAGAGAAAGTTGAGGGGCAAAGGAATAATGTGACGCTTTAGCTTCCAATCTTGGTAGATTGGGAGGTCAATCCACGGAAGAGACGCCGTCACTTGAGATTTAGAAAATATATAAGTAAAAGGAACAGTCAGAGTAAGCTATGGGTATGGCAGAGATCGCTCAGGTCTCACTCTGATAGACCAGCCCATCGCCAACTCTGGTGTATATGGTCATTGTCGACTTGCGAGTTTCGTTCTATAAGGAAGTTGGAGCTGTAGACGTTGATATTTAGCAGAATTACCAGCTAAAATACGGTTGTAGAGTATATATAAATACATCAAACCTAATTCAACATACTTTTTTTTTTTTTCATCAAAAACCTACATTATTATTACATTTCTGTTTTATATCCATGTTTACGGCTCCAACTTCCTTATAGCCTGAAACTCGCAAGTGGTCAATTGTCATACTTTATTAATACTTACGTAACAGGATGCTCAGCAGTCTATAAGCATATTGTAAATTGATGATATATTGGTTATCTCTTCGTTATCTCTTCTCTCTCTCTCTCTCTCTCTCTCTCTCTCTCTCTCTCTCTCTCTCTCTCTCTCTCTCTCTCTCTCTCTCTCTCTAAAATATTATATTATATATATAAAATATAAAACAGTAGTGCAAATCAAGCAGCGCGATAAAAGATAGCCGCTCTCTCGACCTTCCCCCTTCAGCCAAATCGCATTCACCCAATATTTCTTTACCATCGGTGTAATTGACCAATTGACGCAAAGGTTAAAAGAGGCGCCGACAAAAAGTGGACCCGATCACTCCAACCGGGCCGACGGGAGCGGGTGGCAAAAGTGTCTTACGGCCGAATTCGCCATAAGCAATTGGCACGCTTTCCGACCTAGCGGACGCTTCCGAATCCAAGGCTTTTATTGACCCGCCAAGAAAAAAGCGCCTCTCTGGATACGGCGAACGGGTCTTTTTGCGCTCCATTGACGATGATTCTACACTCTCAGTAACAATGACGGGGAAATGTAGTATTATCAAGTGGCTGGCAACCCCCGTGCGGCCGGTATTAAGGCAGGGATGTTTGGTTTGTGAGAGTCGGGGGAGGCGGGATGTTTGTGTTCAGACGCAGGTCATGGAGTTTGTTGTCTGGTGACGGCTGGCTTGTGTGTTTGTGGAATTTACTGTATAAAGAAGGTAGTGTCACACGAACGATATTCCAGTTAATTTATGGGCAATTGTGGTCTGGCATCTTCCAATTATTAATATTTTATTATGTTTTTTACACCAACAAGCTTAACATCTAAACTCAAATAATGAAATCAACAAATACATGTGGCACTCTGAGGACTCGAACCTAGGATACTCACATCGAAATTCCGCGCACTATGCATTACGCTATCAAGACAGATCAGATCTCAGCCACGTGATATAATCTACCTTCGATCTGGTTTCTAATTCCAATGCGAAAGAGCCTCAAAATAGTAGGAGAAAAATACTTGCTCGTCGAAATTTTCCGGAAAAATCGTTCGTGTGACACTAGCTTAAGGGGAGGTTTTTAGTTTGTTTCCTACTCCTCCAGCAATCTTAACATTTCACCCCCTTGACCCTCTTTCAAGATAAATTTGTACATTTTTCGGTAGAAAAATTTCCCGGCTGAAAGCCGGTTCCTCTTATATTACAGGCTCGCTATCGCTCGCCAGGATAAAATCGACACCTAAATGGCACGAAAGGTCTTAAAATTGACAGAAATGGGTCGAAAGTTCTTAAAATCGTCAAAATAATGGGGGCGAACGTGGTTAAAATCTCAAAAGCAATGGGGCTAAACATGAGGGAGAAAGGGGTCAAGAAAAAAATCCCTCAAGTGGATTATCTGCCCTTAAAAGGTGACTTGGTGATGGCACAGTCGTGTTCAACAATTAAAGGACACATTTAGGAGGCTCTAACATGACACACTGGCTACTTTTTTGATAAACTGTTGGAGCTGCAACAAACAAATTAAGGGATGTTTTTTCTTGACCCCCTTCTCCCTCATGTGTTTCCTCATTAGTTATAATACATTAAGGGGAGGTATTTAGTTTGTTCCCTAGACCTCCATCAAACTTAAAATTACACCCCCTTGAGTCCCTTTCAAGATAAATTTGTACATTTTTCGGGAGAAAAATTTCCCGGCCGAAGGCCGGTTCCTCTTAAATTACAGGCTCGCTATCGATCGCCAGGATAAAATCGACACCTGAATTGCACGAAAGGTCTTAATATGGGGTGAAAGTTCTTAAAATCGCTAAACTAATGGGGCAAACGTTTTATAATATCAAAAGCAATGGGGCTAAACATGAGGGAGAAAGGGGTCAAGAAAAAAATCCCTCAAGTGGAGATCTGCCCTTAAGACATTCGTCCCATTTGTTTGGCTATTTTAAGCCCTTTTACTCCATTCCTTTTTCAATTTTAAGACCTTCCGTGCCATTTAAGTGTTGATTTTTTTCCTGGCGAACGATAGCAATTCTGAAATTTGGGAGGAACCGGCCTTTGGCCCTGCCCTTATTCTTCCCAAATTGCAAAAAATTATCTCGGAGGGGGGTCTCTCTCTCTCTCTCTCTCTCTCTCTCTCTCTCTTTATTTTGTTATAGCTTGATAGAGGTCAAGGTAGCAAACTAAAAGAAAAAACCTGATCTTTCGTATATATTGAGTGAAAGCTCTCTCTCGCTCGCTCTATCTCGATTGGACAAACACATAAATATATGGATAAGCCTTCACCCCTAATTGGCCCTCAAGATGATGGGGAAGCACCCATCAGAAACTGACCCGCAATCGTACCTGGACGACGAGAAGAGAGCAGAACGAACCAGACCTACAACTGGTACAACACCACCGCCACCACAGGTCCCTACTCTCTAGACCCTTCAGTTCCCTTGATCGATCTAACTACACCAACGATCGAAAACCTGCTGGGTGCCGACGACATAGAGTACCTGAGTAGGATACCTTCTCCGTCCACCAGCGACCGACACTGCATCAACCCTAGCGCAGAAGAGCTACTAATCCATTAAATGCATCCAGGTTCTCCAGAGGCGGAGATAACAATAGTTCCTGAAGGTTGTCCAGAACTTGCAGCATTGAAGAAGCTAGTCTCGAGGGACTCCGACCACTACTATGTCGAACTAATGCAACCACTAAGGCAACAGGAGGAACACACCAAAGGAAGGACGACAGGAAAATTGGAAGCCCAGCTAGAAAGTATTTGTTTTACTTCGAGTGTTAGAAACAACCCCAGCAAGGTAGTGTCCGCTGATAACAGAGACGAGGATCCACCGTCGCCCCGGAGTGTTGAGGGGATATCATTGGTCCGGGAGGATCAACGAAGAGGAACCTACCACACCAAGGAAACCTGTGAGTAATATTTAACTCTATAACCCTCTTGCTGTAACACCTTCAGTGGTATTGTAGAAGTTACCTGTTTTCCCCCTTGTACGCCCACTCCCTCGTAATTCATCTAACACATTACATCCACCCTGGACAGGTGAAACTAGAATTTTACTTTCCCTTTCATCCTGGTAAAAAAGTAGAGACCCATTAACGTTAATCTGCTTGGCACGCGCCCCTCTTGTCTAACACCGCCACTGTACTTGGGCCGAGGGGTCACCTCTCCTGGAGACAAACTCTGTTATTACGTTTTCTGTATCATTTACTTCTAGCATAGTCACCCCGGAGTGCCCCTACTAGCAACTCCCATCTTCTTTCAATACTTTTGATCATTGAGTATTATGTGTCTCTAGTAGCGAATGGCGTTCATAGGTTAAGTATTATCTCTCAGTTGGTTTCTTTCCTATTAAAAGTGAATGTGAGGATATACCGCAAGCGTACTGTGTTAAGGTCGTTGCGTTCCGTAGAGCGTAAGGATATCTTATTAATGGTATCGCCATCGAGTGAAGTGTGCATCACAGATGGTCGAGTTGAAGTGATTACAGTGTACTAGACAGGAGTACGAGTCCGTCGAATATACAGAATTCCTGTCATTGCCGTAAATGAACGGTAGGCACCCTGTGGCAGTAAAAATATATTGACAGTATACCGCATGTGGGTTACTGTGTCGCGTCCTGAATACGGTGACTGTCTATCCATTGTGAGTGAAGCTTTGGACGTGATAGATAGGTAATATTATCGAAGAGTATTATATCGTATGTGTGGTAGTCATGTCAGGATGCTGACTAGGTATTATCATTGGTAATATTATTGATTCCCCGAGTTATTGAGTGTGGAACTATCCTCGGGTATGTTTGTGCATTGTGATGTGATGACGAAGTGATGGAGTTACGTGTGTTATATACGTTGGGACTCGAGTCATATTTGTCGTGACCTATATTCCACTTGACCTTAGAGATTCCCAGGAACAAAATTATCTATAAACTCCCAGAACTCAACCCTACCTATCCCCTACGTCCCCACGTGGACAGATCTAACCTGGATAGACAGCCCTGTGAAGACAGAATCGCCTATATCCTTTATGACCGTGTTAATACCTACCCTATTAAGCAGATTGACCGTCAGGCTCCCTCCCTGATTACAACTCCATCACCAACAACACACGTGTTCTAGAAACTTAGATTCTAGATTAACCTAACTAATGTTGTAGTATAATAGGTCTATTAGTGTTCTATAAGATGTTTTCCCATGTTGACAATAGGACATATCTCGTGGGGATCTAGTTTGCGACATTTCAATCGACACTCTAAACATTGATTACTACAAATACTTGGTCACTTTGATAAACCGTAATAATTTGTTAATTATCACTAGGGAGAATAGAAGTATTTGGTTCCGGAATTTGGAAATTGAGAACTCGTGCCTGATCTATAAAGTTATAGTGGTGACCGGTCAACTCAACCAGTAGACCATTTCAATCAGTAGCTCTCAACCAGTACCAAATCAACCAATACGGTTAGGTTAGGTTAGGTTAGGTTAGTACTATATTTTGGCACTGGTTTGGTTGGTCTGGGTTAATTTGGCACTGGTTGAGAGCTACTGGTTGAAATGGTCTACTGGTTGAGGTGACATGGAACCGGTTATAGTATGTGCGTATTCTTTGGTTTGTTGATGCAGTGTGTAGTGGAGTGACTTGTACATTATTGACTCGACTCTATATTTAACCAACTTATAACGAGTCTCACAGCCAACATATTAAGACATACCTAATTAGATATGTCCCTCGTCCAGTCTCGAGGATAGTAAGAGAATATCGGAGTAACCCCTTCCTATACTTAATATCGGAGTAACCCCTTCCTATACTTAATATCGTTATCCATTCCCCCTTAGTGGTAAATGTTAACTTAGTGGTAAATGTTAACTTCATCTTTGCCCTGTTAAAACAATTGTTGTTCCTCCGTTCTCCGTCTGAGATCCTACCCTCCTTAATCTAGGGATCTTACGGAATTGTATTTCCAGGTGACTTTATCAAGCGTTGTAGACGAAAGTTTACTCTTTAGAACTGTGAGAAGTCTGGGATATCGTTCTGTCTGAGACCCTGTCTTAAGGGGAGGTATTTAGTTTGTTCCCTAGACCTCCATCAAGCTTAAGGGGAGGTATTTAGTTTGTTCCCTAGACCTCCATCAAGCTTAAAATTACACCCCCTTGAGTCCCTTTCAAGATAAATTTGTACATTTTTCGGTAGAAAAATGTCCCGGCCGAAGGCCGGTTCCTCTTAAATTACAGGCTCGCTATCGCTCGCCAGGATAAAATCGACACCTGAATTGCACGAAAGGTCTTAATATGGGGTGAAAGTTCTTAAAATCGCTAAACTAATGGGGCAAACGTTTTATAATATCAAAAGCAATGGGGCTAAACATGAGGGAGAAAGAGGTCAAGAAAAAAATCCCTCAAGTGGAGATCTCCTCTTAACACCTCACACGGACCGACTTCGCAAGGTGGGCCTAGGGTGTGACACCTCCAGTCAGCCTCTCTTACTACAATAAATTGCGGCTCGTCCCCTTGCTTTCCCTTTCTTCCATATTCTTTTACCATCTGGGTTATCAAATAGCATCTTCATCGTGTACCATATTATTGATTGACTCAGTCCAATCCTATGACTATCCTGTTAATTATTACTTTGTATCATCATTGCGTATGTGTTATCCTTTAATATTGTGTAACGCTAGATGGAGTAAAACGCTACCGAGCCCGAACGATTTCACTTGTATCAAGAACGAATTACTTTATCGGATTATTTTACACCAATAACCTTGACGATAAACGTGCGAGGGTGAAATAAAGTACATTGTTACTGTATATGTGTTGTCTGAATCATTGCGTAACCTGCGTAACACCAGGGTTAAGCTCGGACTTAATTTGTATGCTTGATCTCTATTCCGGTAGACACAACAATATGCTAGAATGTTATGTTCATATTATATGCTAGAATGTTATGTTCATATTATATGCTAGAATGTCAATCGAAATTTTAATGAATGTTGAAGTATGTTTTGGTGCTATGTAAATGTGTCACAACTGGAAGGTAAAAGAATAAAGAGGTATATTTAACTCTTTCAGGATACGAGGACGCATCTCAATACTATTTTATTCAGATTAGGAAGGGTATAATATTATGTAAGTCGGAGGGTTAAATGAGATCATCTTTACCCTTTTCATGGCCGCAGATCTATCCTTAGTTGTATAAAATCGTAAAATGATACTGTCAAAACGCGTCATGATCCTAAAGGGGTTTACAAGGTATTGATGGTACTGAAATGAAAGAGGTAAAAGGTGTTGAATGATGGAGTTAAGGGGGGTGACCTTTTTTTCTATCTTTCTTGGTTGTGTCCATTCGGCCCCATTCACCTTACTGTTTTAAGTCATATATCCCCATCCAGGTGTCGGTTTTTTCCAGGCGAGCGAAAGCGAGCCAGCATTTTATGGAGAAATCCGGCTTTGCCGGAGTTTTTGTTTTTTATCGAAAAATTTACAAATTTATTAGTGGCCCCTCCATCATTGATGATATGCCTATTAGTATAATAGTCCTCTTTCAAGCAACCGCGGTCAGCGTTTGAAAACCCCGCCGCAGAGAGAAAGAGTCCTCATCATAAGCGTAATGCTAATTCTCTTATGGAATCGTCTTTATGATTGGGTACTCACTACGAAAAAATAACAAATTAAAATTAACTTAATTATTGTTATATTAAGGCTTTCCATCACGTGGATGTCTTGTGTGGATTCTAGCCCAGACGCTGCTCCAAGCCACGCCATACTTCCTTCCTCTCTCTGCGTCCACCGTGTCCAGACGTGTCCAGACGTGTCTGCCTGTGCTCGGCTTTATTCTTCGTTCACTCAACTCTAGTGAGTCTTTTGCTCATTTGTATCTATCCGAGTTGTACTAGAATAGGTTTAGATTAGCTAGATCAGGCAGCCCAATTGGTGTGCCCGCAGGAGAGTGTTAAAATAGGGTACTATTGTACAGGCGCTTTGTTGACCCCATTGGGCCCGCGCGTTCATGTTGTGTTCTTGTTTTTGTTCTGCGCCTTAGTGTTTGCTACTTAACTATTAGTTAGGAGGCTATCTTTCCGCAGAATAATGCTTCAGGCCATCACTATGAGGCAGTTGCATTTTATTATTTATTATAGCAGACGCTCTGGTCTAAGAGTTGTCACACGTGGTGTGAAACGTTCCAGGGTCCGTGTTTTGCTTTTCCCCTAGGCCGAGGGGTTTTTCTCTACTCGTCGCTGATTCTTCAGAGGTAAGACTATGAGATTCATTATATTAATGACTATGAGCCTCGTGGCCAGCCTCGCTAGGGGTATGCTTAGTTGGCTAGGGGTATGAATTATTGCTTAATTTTACTATTTTAGCCCTAAGATGTGTATATTGTAGTCATGTGGGTTTTTTTACATGATAAGAAAGTGGCAGGAGACGTCCTGTCTATTTGGTGGGGTTTTGAGGGTTTCTGACTTTCCCATATAAGTCAGTCTCCTTCAAAAGTTTGTTTTTTTCCTCCGGCGATCTTTCTGTGTATCGATGCCGGAGACTTGCCTCGCAGGCGAGAAAGGAACTAGCCAAATTACCCGGAGTGGTGTGCTGTACCACTATTCCCGGCGGAAATGCGGATTCTCAAGGGAATCTCGGCCCGGCCGAGTGAACTCGCCCAGATCAAGAGCCTCACGCGGCATGACCAGACTTATACGCGCCCGGCGACACAGTCCAGTGATTACTATCCTTCCAGTCTTTTAGACTAAGGGTTAGTGTGCTTTTAAGGTTATTACGGGCCAGTGACACTTTGTCACAGGTAAGCAGTTCTAAAGACGACAAAACCTTTAGCGGTTTTGTCGCAGACAAGTACAGCGGAAGGTTAGAGTAGCGGTTGGTCTACAGCTAACTTTCCGGCGTATTTGTGAGAGTAATGATGTGTGTACCTCTCGGTTTATCCTTATGAGCATTGATTCCTGGAAATTTTCTATTTCCAAATCGCGGCACATCTGTAGCGGCACAGCTTGGCAGGGGAAGGGACCGATCCCGGTGGGGGAGGGGGGGAGGGTTTAGCTCCATCATGCCTCTAGTTGTTCTCTGTGCTACGCCTACATGCTCTCTTATACCCGTGTTTGCACACAAACTTTGTATCAAATGTGTAAAATGCCTCGATAGATCACGAGGCATTTGGGTATCCAAAAAGTGCGCCATTTGTTCTGAACTTCATTCAAATTTGTTTGGTAAGAAAGATCATTCATGTCTTGTAGCACTCAAGGAAATAAAAAACACTTTTAATGTCTACACAAAAGACATTGCCCATAAGGTACACTGTGATGATGAGGCGCCTCTTTTTTTTTTCTTCTATGTGAATGAGGGAGACAAAAGGCATAACTGCCTGCAGCGAGTGCCTCCCCCAGATTTCAAAGAGTGACAGGGCCGAAATCAAGGGACGTTCGAGCTAAAATGCCTGGACACACAGAGTTTGAAGCAATTTAAGTCATAGGAAGAGGGAAAGACTGATTCTGGGAGAGAGTTCCAGAGCTCAGCAGTTGAATAGAAGAAAGTCTGAGAATAGCATTTCACTCTTGGGTTGGAGAGTTGCACAGAGTAGGGATGGGATTGTGTTGCAAGGCGGGTACTACGTACCCTACGTAGAGGAGGTGGTATACACTGGGAAAACACCGAGGAACACTGATTATTGTAGTAGCGATAGAATAGTAAGAGAGATGCAACATTGCGGCAAAGAGAGAGAGATTGCAGAGAATTGGTGAGTGGACGGGAGTTAATGATACGAAAAGCTTTCCTTTCTACTTTATCTAGGAGTGCGGTGTGAGATGATCCTCCCCACACATGTGAACAATACACAATACAAGGACGCACTGTGCCCCTGTACAGAGCAAGTAGCTGCACAGGGGTAAAGAACCCCTTGAGGCGGTTGAGCACACCCAGCTTCTGGGAGGCTGCCTTAGCGAGACTGGTAATATTGTCTTTCCAAGTGAGAGCAGAAGAAAATGAGACACCGAGAACATTGAGGAAAGAAGAAGGGTTGATTTTTGTATTGTTGAAGAATAAGGGATAGTCCTCTGGAGGTTCCTGACGGGTAGTAAGATGGATAAATTGAGTTTTGGAAGCATTAAATGTAACATTAAGGTTTTCTCTACCCCAATTGGAAATAGTAGCTAGATCAGAAGATAAGCATTTTATGGCTTCATTATGTTTACTTTTGAGGGACTGCTGGCTGGGGCGTTCTGGAAAACTAATTGAGTGGTGTAAAGTAGAGTCGTCTGCATATGAATGGATGGGACTAGATGGACAGTTGAGAAGATCATTTATAAAAATTAGAAAGAGAATAGGAGATAGGACAGAACCCTGAAGAACACCGGAGTTGATAGGATGAGGAATTGAGCGATGGCCGTCCACAACCGCAGCTATGGAACGGCCGGAAAGGAAATTAGAGACAAAGGTACAGATGGAGGGACAGAAACCGAAGGAGGGCAGTTTGGAAATTAAAGATTTGTGCCAGACTCTATCGAAGGCCTTCGATATGTCTAGTGCAACAGAAAAAGTCTCACCGAAGTGCTGAAAGTTGGATGACCAAGAGTTAGTAAGATATGAAAGAAGATCACCAGTAGAGCGACCCTTAAGGAAGCCATACTGGCGGTCTGAGAGCAGATTATGAGAAGAGAAATGCTTACGATAGTTGGAAGCAAGAATAGTTTAAAAAACTTTAGAGATACAAGAGATGAGAGCAATTGGACGATAGTTAGAGGGTTGAGAGCGGTCACCCTTCTTTGGGACAGGTTGAATGAGAGCAAACTTCCAGCAAGAAGAAAAGACGTTAGAGGAGAGACAGAGACGAAAGAGTTTGCCTAGGCAGGGGGT
This sequence comes from Paralithodes platypus, assembly GCA_032716605.1. NCBI lineage: Eukaryota > Metazoa > Arthropoda > Malacostraca > Decapoda > Lithodidae > Paralithodes > Paralithodes platypus. The sequence continues at coordinate 42,222,079 of CM064578.1, read as the reverse complement.
CAGCACGGAAGCACAGTTTTTAAGTACAACAGGAGGAACACCGTCCGGACCGTACGCCTTCTTAGTATTAAGCCCAGAGAGGGTAGAAAGTACATCTTTAGAAGAGATTAGGATATTAGGCATAAGTAAGCTTTGGGAGCACTTGGCTATCAAGTCACCAGTGCTGAAGTTAACGCCGGCTAAATCTACTAAATCTAAAATCAAAACTAAAATTCTTTCAAAAGAGCTAGTGAGTAGTGACTAGAGCAGTGATTCTAGCAAGGCAACCCCCCCTCCGGCCGCCTTAAGAGGGGCCGTTCACCTTCACCGAGTGACTGCTCAAGGTCCCGGTCGAGGACCCCCCTCAGGCAATCTAGACAATCTTCAGTAGAGTCTTCAAGATCTCACAAGAGGCACAAAGATGACGAGGCGACATCTAGCCATATAAAATCAGAGAAAGGTCATAAAAGTTCCCGCAAGGAGGAGGCGCAGTCGCGGCACCGGCTAATGCCAGAGCTGCGGCCATTTCCCTCCATCCCCACCTCCTCCGTGCCTAACGTCCAATCTGGCAGCTCAGAGGTGGGGACGGAAGGGACTGAGTCAACTCCCAGGGAGGAATCTAGGGAATCATTAAGTGTGAATCAGGACGTACATTTTGCAATACCAAAATTGAACTTACCTGCCAGTAGGCCCCCAATAGTGTCACAAAGAGTGTTAGCTGAACAGTATCGGGGCTATACATCAGGCAGACATCAGGACCTTATTAGTTCACAGGATAGTCAAGTGATACCTGATTCTCAACTTCCCAATCAGGGTCGAAGTGTGTGGGGACAATCAGAATTCAGAACCCTCAATAGTGGGGAACAATGTGCGGTTCCAAGACAGTGTCAGAGACATGGAGGATATTGAAATTATCTCTTCCTCAGTGCCGGATTTAACTTGGCCGACCTTTACACCATGGTCAGATCCTCAGCAACAACAGCCGGAACCGTTAGAGGTACAGGAAGAGCCGGAAGTGGTAGAACTATCTTCGGCTCAACCACCACACACAGAGGATGGTTAGGAAGTGGGGTCAGAGTCTTCTAAGGAGTCACATAGTAAATATATAACTACTGATGATTTAGATTATATTTTGCATAAAGTTATGCGTCAATACAATGTACCAAAGGCTCAGGATACTCCCATAGCTCCGCCGGGTGCTCCCCCGATAGGGTCGATTGTGCGGCCCCTAGAACCTTCCAGACTTGTCCCTAATAGATCACTCCCTCAAAGTAACGTATTCCCAGTGAACACTACGGCAAGTGGCACTATAGTGCCCGCCTCCTTGACCACTACAAATGTTCGCGTTATCACGGATGTTACCCCTCCCCCTCTAGATAAAACCCCAGAGGCCCTATGCCTCTTTTATATGGTCCCGACTGCTCGTGGATTCCGGCTATTGCTAAGAACCAGAGCTTAGCACAGACAACAGTATCGGGGGAGATCCCAGTGCCTAGTGAGTGCGTGATAGAAGTTAGTAAGAGTAAGAAACTAAGGACCAAAGATTCACAAGGGCAAGTATTAGTTGAGGATTGGATGAAGTCTGACGGCGTGAACGATATAAAACCACTCAACGCGCTAACGCCAGAGTTGGATACAACTCCAACCCTAGACCAGTCTCATAACGCAGTTCTGCAGGTTGGGCAGGTAGGTGTTGGCCCGTGGGTGGACTGGGAGGCAGAAGCTCAACAGTTTGCGACCACTATCACTTCAAAATCCTCCCACCAAATTCCACAAGATAACCATCTATGGTTTTCCATGCCCATCAATAAAGCCGGAGGGGGTGTCCCCAGCTCTTTTTTATTTTATGTCGGCTCCCAAATTGTCTCTCTATGACTTACAGGAACCCTTCTCAACTCCCCCTCCTGCACACTTAGACAGAGATTTCAAATTGAGAAATAAAGCTTTCAGACTATTTTTCCAATTTTTGTTGAGCCGCCAGATAGCCCAGTCCCTCACGAGGACCATAGCCGCTATTTCTGATCAAAATGTCAGAAGGCCACTGAACTATCTAGAAGGCTTCTGTTACAAAATTCCATCCAATCTGTGGGCGACATCCGGATAGCCTTGTTGGAGGCTGTCCGAGCACGCTAAGACTTAAGAGAGTACTTGGTTTAAGAAGTTACCGGAAGATATTGGTCGCCGGGTAACTCTTTCCCCAGTTTTAACCGCTTCCTTGCTCAGCCTTGACACGTGGAGGGCGGTTTATAATATGGTTGACAACTTGCAGCCGGGTACCTCCCAAGCTAAAAAGGAGAACTTCAAGAAACCTTACTCCAAACCTAAAGGTGGAGGTAAGTCACATCCTTCTGGTGCTAAGCAGCCCTTTCAGGGCCCCATGTCTCCCCCAGCACAAGGAGGTACCCAGCACAAGCCTAAACATGGTAAGCACTCAGGTAAGTGGCATCACAAGAATAGGCCACAACATAAGTCAGGACAGGGAACAGTACCAGCTAAAACCAGCCAACCGTCCACACCTACCCCACCACCAGCAAAAAACTAGTCAGTCAAACTCTCTCTTTCCCAGGGCCTATCGAGGGCGAGTTGGATCCGAGGGTAGTGCCGCCGGACAAACCCAGTCAATCCACTGGGTCTTTCCGGGCGTGTCACTGGGCCTGGCCCCGGAGAACGTGGGCAAGGACAGTGGTACGCAAAGGGATCACATGGCGGTGGCTCCGGCGACCTCGTTTACATCAGACTCACGAAGTCAATCATGTTTCTTAAGAGGTGGAGTCGCTAGTCCAGGAAATGATCACCAAGCATGTCATTGTCCCAGTCGATCCAACTTGCTCTGTATTCACGTCCAGACTTTTTCTAGTGCCAAAGAGGGACAGTGTTCAAATGCGACCAGTATTTACCTATTTGTAGTTTACAGGAATTCAGCAAGGCTCGTGTTGTCCTGTCTTAGTTACTTTATAATCAATCCATTTTACATATACAAGTATCGTAATGGATATTCCTAATTCCCAGTATTTTGGACTAACATATCATAGCTTATGTTGTCCTATTTCCATATTTACTTTTATCCAACCTAGATTTGAACATGTTAATGTTCTTCGCTCGCACCACCTCCTCCTCCAAGTTGTTCCAAGTCTCTATACTTCTATATGGGAAGCTGAATTTCTTTGTGTCCTTACGACATCTGCCCTTCCTCAGTTTAAACTTGTGTCCTCTTGTCCTTCCATCATCCCTCACGAATAGATCTTTCCTATCTACTCGTTCCAAACTTTTTACTCCCTTGAACATCGTTATTAAGTCGCCTCGTTCGTAGTAGATCTCTCGCGTTTGAACGAATATATTCACAATGTACCCTTCAGGATGCTCACTGTGAATCACACCAGGCTAACCCTTCCACCACTAGGGTGGATGTGCTCGTTAGACCTGACAGACGCCTACTGGCATGTCCCCATCAACAAACGATTAAAAAAAATCCTCGCCTTGAGGATCAGGCAAGAGACTTATGTCCTTCAAAGAATGCCATTCGGTTTGAACCTGGCACCGAGAATTTTCACAAAATTAGTCCGGCAGGCCCTCATGCCAATGTTAAATCAGGGGATCAAGGTGTTGTGGTACCTGGAAGATTGGCTGGTAGTGGCGGAGTCAGGAGTTTATGCAGAACCCATGTCAATCTCGTTATCAATCATGTACAATCCCTAGGGTTCAAGGTCAACTTGGCAAAGTCGCATCCTGTCCCCACACGAGCGATTCAGTGGATAGGGCTGGTCTGGGACACAGCCAATCTTACTCTCAGTCAGAGTGTGGACAACCGCAACAGATTTCGAAAGAAATTATTTGTGTTTCTCCACAGTCTGAACACGACGAGGAGGATCTGGGAGTCTCTGGTCGGTTCTCTCAACTGGATCCAACTAACTGTAAAGTTGGGTTGGTTGAAAGTAAAGAGATTAATCTTGGAAGGCAACAAATATTTCCCGCTATTGCCGGCGGGAAAAATTGTGGAAAATTCCTCCCTTAATTCACAACTTACTGTCAGTCTGGGGAAAGAGAGAGATATTGCACTCAACAATGACGTGGGTTTCTCCCCCTCCTACGGTATGGGTAGACACAGATGCTTTGGGGACAATAGGCTGGGGTTATCAGTCAAGCCTAGGCCACCAAGGGCAAGGGCTTTGGTCCCAAACCGAGAATTATTATATCAATGCGCAGGAACTGTTAGTCCCTTTGTTTTTCCTTCGGGCTCACGGCTCCTCATTGCGGGGGAAATCAGTGGCGTTCCGGACGGACAATTTGAATGCAGTACACTGCATTCAAAAGCAAGGGTCAATGAGGTCCCGGAAGTTGCTAGAGTTGTCAGAGAAGATTTTTGCTCTGGCCGAAAAGCTGAGCATCCATTTCCACGCTTCTTATCTCCCAGGCGTTGCGAACGTCTGGGCAGACGCACTGTCCCGGCGACAGAGCAACACAGTAGAATGGGCTATCAAACAAAACGTCTTTAACAAGATGATTGCAGAGCCTTACCGTCCACAAGTGGATCTATTCGCGTCCGAGGGGAACCACAGACTCCCTCTCTACCTAACCCGCCGGGTAATAACTTCGGCGGGGGGTCCAGACGCATTGACCGGAGGACTGGAACAAGTGGAGTTCCATCTATCTTTTTCCGCCTCCCGACGCTTCACTCATGTGTCAAGTAGTTCACAAACTACGGGGTCACCGAGGCCTAGTCTCGATGATCGCGTCTCTATGGCCGGCTCAGACGTGGTACCACTAGTTGAAAACGCGGTGCGAGAACCCAGTGTCGCTCCCGGTCTCGTACTTCCACTTGGAAACAATTGGCAACCTAGAGACCTTGCTGACTTTTGCCTTTTGGACATTCTGAAGGCTAAATGGTTGACTCCGTATGGGGAAAGTGTCGCAAATAAATTACTCAATCAATATACTATGTCTACCAGGAGGCAATACCAGTCACATTGGAAAACTTTCACAACCTGGATAGTGGAAATGGCGCAAACAGACACATCAGTAGCTCTGGTTTTTAAGTACTTGAATTATTTGTTTGACCATCAGCGCTTTTCTGTAGTTACACTAAAAAATCATCTGTCTGCCATTAGAACTCCCTTTTATGACCTCACTGGTCTATCCATACCACAGGCGGAGGAGAAAGGGTTCATGAGGGCGTGTTTCAAGCTTCGCCCACCACCCCGTCAGCTCATGCCTACCTGGTCACTGGACAAAGCCTTATCCTTGCTTCATTCGCGCAAGTATAGTCTTGCGCCGGATTTTGACTCATTATTAAAGAAGGCTGTGTTCCTTATGGCCTTGGCTACAGGAAACAGGGTGTCAGAGCTGGCGGCGATGAGTAACGAACCTAATTGCCTCAGGTTTAGTAGATTAAATGAACATGTGAAAATTGCTCCATCTCCCACGTTCGTGGCAAAGAATGAGCATAGCGAGCATGTGTTTTCGGAATTTACAATCCCGGCTCTCAAAAGGGGACATACACATCATAATTTATGCCCGGTGCAGGCTCTCATCAAGTTTATGAGGGTGTCACAGCCTCAACAACAGGGAGCCCTATGAGTCAATAATACAGGTACGCGCATCACAAGGAGAAAACTGGCTTCCTTACTCGTAGATGTTATCAGGGAAAGTAACCCTGGAGTAGTGTGCCGTGCTCACGACATCAGGAAATGGGCAGTCTCTTTGTGGTTTTCACATAACTATTCAATAGAGGATATTGCTAATACCAAATTGTGGGCTTCCAACCATACTTTCTTAACTCGGTACCTGTCTGTGGCCCTAGATAAACCAAAAATGACCTGTGTGGCCTTGCATCAGCGGGTCTAGTAAGTCTATGTGCTATTTTAATTTAAGTTAAAAGAAAGGGGGGGGGGGGGAGGGTTACTGGAGAGCTTAAGACATCTAGACCCTCCGCCTGACTATGTGATAAGATCACGAACTGTGATACTTAATAGGTCGAGTTGGTTCTACAGCTCAAGAAATTTTTATTTTTTATATATAAGATAACTATCAGAGTTGTATCTAGAAGATTGTAAATTAAAATGTACAAACGTTATACTATGTACAAAGTTATTTTAAAGACATAAAACATATTCATATAATTCATGTGCCTTGAACATCAAACCTAGTGAATCTCGATGTGATATTCTCTCTAATGTACCTGAATGATCATTGTAAGCAGACTATCTTTGAAGTAACGCAATGCTTTCTTTCCTATTTTTTATATTTTATTGTATGTAAGCAATAAACACTTAATTTGTTATATTATTATTTTTCTCTACCTATAGGTATTTGTTAGTGGTATGATATTGTCACGAATGTCCCCCTCCAGTCTTGAGATATCAGGCATATCGTCAATGATGGAGGGGCCACTAATAAATTATAGGTTTGAGTCCCGGAGGGAAGAATGAAAACCTAATATATATTAGTGGCCCCGAAATCATTGACGATGTAGGGCCCTCCCTTCCATCCCCTTCCCGATGTAGGGTCCTCCCTTCCATCCCTTCCCATTCGTGTGATGTCTTAAGTTTAGTCTTGATATGGCATTGAAGGAAGTATGGCGTGGCTTGGAGCAGCGTCTGGGCTAGAATCCACATAAGACATCCACGTGATGGAAAGCCTTAATATAACAATAATTAAGTTAATTTTAATTTTTTACGAAGTTTTTTCGTAATGAGTACCCAATCATAAAGACGATTCCATAAGAGAATTAGCGTTACACTTATGATGAAGACTCTTTCTCTCTGCGGCGGGGTTTTCAAACGCTGACCGCGGTTGCTTGAAAGAGGACTACTGTATTATACTAATAGGCATATCGTCAATGATTTCGGGGCCACAACTAAATATTAGGTTTTCATTCTTCCCTCCGGGCCTCAAACCTATGATTTAGCCAGCTGTCTAACTCATTATCCAAAATATGGTCGCTCGATATCGCTCGCCAGGTATAAATCAACACCTGGATGGAGATAAATGTCTTAAAACAGTAGGCTGAACGGGGCCGAATGGATACAACCCAGAGAGAGAAAAAAAGCAGGTGACCTTCCTTAAAAGTTGTTGATGGTACTAACCTAAACTTGGGGTCCTCCCTGGCGACCTTCTTGTTGGGCTGGTTGAGTGACTCCCGAGACCCATGGGCGTGTTTCATCTTCTGCCTCCGCCTGCTTCTCTCCGGCCGCCCACAACTACTACTGCCGCCCCCCGCACAGCCCCCCGCCCCACCACCACCACCACCACCGCTGCCCCCGCCGCCGCTACCATCACCGCCGTCACGTACCCGCCGCAGGGAGAACCTCACCTCCCCCACGGCCTCGCCCCACGTCCGCCACACCTGCAGGAGGAGATAAAGTCACTCATCAAAATTCGTGGACGTCACCTACTTCGAATTATGGTAGTATATCACTGAGACTCTGGAAACTAATATACTGAATATACTAATATACTGAAACGAATACCCATAGGCTATTCATAAGTGCAGTTGGGTTAGTACATGATTAGATGAATGTCCAGTATTCGATAAATGGATATTAATCGTAGTCATGTGCTATACTTATAACTGCCTTGATGGTGTAATGGTTAGAGTGTTATAATCCCGGTGGATCATATGGTTACTTTCATTAATTTCTTTGGGAAGTGTTTGAGGTTGGAGTGAAATTAATAAAAATAGAATATGAATATATGTTTCTACACATCGGCAGTATATCTCTGGAAACTAATTTATGAACATAATTTTCTATACATAAACTCCAAACTATACTGTATATACTATTTACTGAAAAGCAAGTCCCATCCAAAAATCAGACCAGATAGTTGTAATTGCATAAAGAAAAACATGGGAGGTCCACGAATTTATATAAGTCACTACAAGAAGGATAATGGGTTGCAATTTAATAAGGAAATCATGTAGATCTTTAGGACGGAAAAGGCACTCCAGTTACTTTATGAGCAAAAAGAAAATTCCCTAGCAGTAAATTTATCGATAGATAATGGGAAAATATGAAACTGCTTTATGAGCAAAAAGAAAATTCCCTAGCAGTAAATTTATCGATAGATAATGGGAAAATATGAAACTGCTATGTCTTTGCATTATATTATTAACCCTTTTGCTGCGGGTGACGTTCTGTAATGTTTTGGCAAGTTACAGCAATTTCCAGGCTTTAAAAGCCTGTAAAAAATGTAAGAATCGAGTGTCAGTGGGTGGGAGCGTGAGGGGCCCACCTCCGACCCTCAGAGCACCGAGCGGCTCACTGAGCAAGGCTGTGTGTCGGGCGAGTCTCTCTCTGTCTCTCTCATCAGTGTAGCCAAGCGAGCGAGTGTTACATAATAGCGGGGTACCCGCGTTTCACTGGGATCACTGCGGGTGAACCAGACCACGTATACGGTCCGTTCTGGTGTCATTTTGAAGCTATTTTCGCCTAGTTTTCGGCAGAATACACTTCATTTAATGCAGATGCTTGATTTATCATTCAGGAGTGCCTGAATAGGCCCTAAATAGCCCAAAACAGCCCGCAGCCAAAGGGTTAATAATTTTTAACATCGTTCTTAACACCAATAACACCCCAATGAAATTAACCCCCCCAGACTCATATGACGCTATCGCCTCATATGGAACTTATGTCAAAAAACTCCTATGACGCGATCGCGTCATATGAACTTATCTTAATATCTCTCTAATAAGTTATATGACGCGTCATATTGAGCTCAGTAAGTTAGGTAAGTTAGATGAAAATCTGTCGATTGGTGGCAACCTCAAGTTTCTCCGACTTATAACGGTCCCGCAGTGAGATATTGACAGTCGTGGGGATAATACCGTGTCATCCGCCTCCTCGCCAGTAAGTTAACTATTCCAGTCGGAGGGGGTTAATGAAAGCATGTGATTCTCCCAGGATTCGAACCCAGGATATCAACCACAGAGCTTATGCGCTCTAACCATTACACCAAAGGCATAGTAAGGTTTCCATAATTAACACCATATTTGGCTATAAACACTTTGTAATAGCTGAGTAATTAGGATAAGGATAAGTTAAGCCGGTATCACACGAGAGATTTTATAGTCAACATTCGATGATCAAAAATTTTCTGGCAACATTTCTGGATTATTTTGCACTGGTATTGGAAACTAGACTGATAATAGGTGAATTTAAGTAACAGACAAATATTAAATGTTAACCTCATAAGCAGCCAGACCAGTGTTGAGGATAAATGTTGAGTGAAAAAGCGCTCGTGTGATACCGGCTTTAGTTTCACACCAGCTGAAAACACAAACAAACAAAAATAAAACAGACTATAGTTCAAAGAGAGAAATAATAGCTTCTATGAGGAAATAATATCTTCTATGAGGAAATAATAGCTTCTATGAGGAAATAATAGCTTCTATGAGGAAATAATAGCTTCTATGAGGAAATAATAGCTTCTATGAGGAAATAATAGCTTCTATGAGGAAATAATAGCTTCTATGAGGAAATAATAGCTTCTATGAGGAAATAATAGCTTCTATGAGGAAATAATAGCTTCTATGAGGAAATAATAGCTTCTATGAGGAAATAATAGCTTCTATGAGGAAATCAGCTGTCACATAGAAGTCTATGGGTGTCACATAATTATAGGCTATTCAAGCCAAGATTCCTGGTGAGCTTATCACTATTGTTCTTTATCTTTTCTTACTGATGAGCAGCTTGATATAACTTGCTAATTAACCACTTGCGAGTTTCGTTCGATAAAGAAGTTGGAGCTGTAGACATTGATATTTAGCAGAATCACCAGCTAAAATACGGGTTTATTATTGCATGTATGTTTAATAGTGATGTTTACGGCTCCAACTTCCTTATAACCTGAAACTCACAAGTGGTCAATTTGGTAGTTGGTTACTAATTTGGTTCCAATTGTTATTACTGGAAGTCTCCTGTTTTCTAAATGGCCAAATGTGATTTCCACGTCCATAATCCTAATATGAGGCCTAGTGTGTTTGATACTACTGTAGTACACGTATCATATACTCAAACAACTCTCTGCAATCTCACTCTCTTCGCCGCAATGTTGCATCTCTCTCGATATTCTATCGCTACTACAATAATCAGTGTTCCTCGGAGCTTTCCCAGTGTACACCACCTCCTCTACGTAGGGTACGTAGTACCCGCCTTGCAACACAACCCCACTCCTACTCTGTGCAACTCTCCAACCCAAGAGTGAAACGTTATTCTCAGACTTTCTTCTATTCAACTGCTGAGCTCTGGAACTCTCCCAGAATCAGTCTTTCCCTCTTCCTATGACTTAAATTGCTTCAAACTCCGTGTGTCCAGGCATTATAGATCGAACGTCCCTTGATTTCGGCCCTGTCACTCTTTGAAATCTGGGGGAGGCACTCGCTGCAAGCAGTTATGCCTTTTGTCTCCCTCATTCACATAGAAAAAAAAACAAAAAAAACAAGTTGAATTGTATTTGGTGATATGATAGGTTTAACAAGTCACTCAATTGACACTTTGAATTAATTAATATTTTGTGTCATGCCCCAGTTTATAAAGACGTCATGAGTGATATATATATATATATATATATATATATATATACTGCATATGTGTGTGCCACTCACCTTGAGTATTCTCTGCTCGTGGTCCAAGGGTCTCTCCACTTTCCGCCACCGTTCAACAATAACATACTGCATAACATCAGAGTCCTCGGGGGCTGCCTTCCCTGGGTGGCCCCCCCCTGTCCCCTGGTGGGCCCGGAGTAGTGCCTTGATGACGTCATGGCAGGTAGTCCGTCGCGTCACCCCCGTCACCCACTTCTGCGACCCCTCCACCCACACGCCGATCTCCACCTCACTCGTCGTCATAGCGCCCCTGGGGAACACAAACACAATTAGTTAACAACATATTATTCATAGCATCACCAACCCACCAATTAACTTACAAATAAGCCTAATTAATGAAACAATTAATACGTGTGATACTCCGTGGATTCGAACCTAGGATACTCACACCGAAATTCCGCGCACTAACCACTACGCTATCAAGACAGTCAAAGGTTTATGCACAAGCCTACAATATATTATGCATTCTCGCATACTGCATATTAATCTAAGCATGCACAAATACCCAACTGCACTATGATAGCCTAATGATTACATGAATGGAAGGGGTAATTGATGAGGCACTTAACCACAAGGGAAGGCCTCTCGAGGAATTACTCCTGAACCTGAATAAATTCATATCATCACCAACCCACCAATTAACTTACAAATAAACCTAATTAATGGGCGTATTTATCTGCTTATCTATTTCATATTTTTTCCCCCCTAGACTTAAACTTTAAAAAAACACCCCCTAGACTTCCCCTTCAAGATAAATGTGTAAATGTTTCAGTAGAAAAATGTCCGGTTCCTCTTAAATTACGCTAACGCTCGCCAGGAAAACAAACACATAAATGGTGCGAAAGGTCTTAAGATTTACATTGAAATGGGGCGAAAGGTGTTAAAATCGCCAAATTTATGGGCTGAACGTCTTACAAGTAATGGGGCTACGCATGAGGCAGAAGGGGGTCCCAAAAAGCTAACCATCCCCCATTAACATATTTTTTAATTCTAGGAAAGGTCAACTAGATTTAAATAGATACACAGACCACACAGACCATTTGGTTCCATCGAGGTGATCCGGCCTAAAAACATATTCCAAGTGAACGATACCTCCCCATATACTAAGACAATGGAAGAACAGGATAACGAGGCAAAAATAAGTGTTTTTTCAACTGTTTCCAAAGTGTTGACTATAAAGGTAGCGCCAATGATCTTGATCCCTGACCTCTCGGTTATTCAAAAGGACCTAGAGCAAACTGTCGAACTATCGAAAAATGTACAAATTTATCTTGAAGGGGAGTCTTGGGCGGGTGTTTTTAAAGTTTGATGGAGGTCTAGGTACGAAACTAATAAAATAATAAACAAAATACATGCAGTAAATGAGAAAATACAAGTTACTCATCTCCCCTTAACCCTAACAGTACCGGCGACGTCTGATTGTTTTGGTTTCAGCTGCATCTAGACGATTTTATGAAGCTTAGGAAGGATATACGGTAGCTAAAAGCATACATTGAGATAGTGTGTAATCTTTTAACGGCTAGACATCCTTCCTAAGCTGAATAAAACCGTCTAACAGTTGCCAAAATAGGGTTGTCACCGGTACAGAGTGGGTTAACCCTTTCACGCATTTATGACGCAGAGGTTGCCAGATTAGCAATAAGAAATAGAGTTCTCTCACTCTTATAACTACCGTACCTCTCCAAAATTAGTTTTCTGCCCACAGCTACCTCAAAGACAACTGCAGAGGTTGAAGTAACTAAACTAAAGGTATATAAATATAAGGTATATGTGTATGGCCACCCCCATTAAGGGGAGTAAGGCGTAATACCCCTGATGGTAACAAAGGCTTTAAAGCATCCCCAATAGGCTCAAAATCGCGTCATATGTCGGAGAGGGTTAATATAGTTTCAATGTATCTAATACCGGTACCTATTATTATTATTATTATTATTATTATTATTATTATTATTATTATTGCCGTTTAAGGGGAGATGGGTCGTTTTTCTAAACCCCTTTCCCTTTCTCCCTCATGTTTAGCCCCATTAGTTTTCAGATTTTAAGATGTTTGTCCCATTAGTTTGTCAAATTTAAGACCTTCCGCCCCATTTCCTTGTCAATATTAAGGCCTTTCGTGCTATTTAGGTGTCGATTTTTTCATGGCGAACGATAGTGAGCCTGTAATTTTGGAAGAACCGGTCTTCGGTCGGGACCTTTTTCTACCGAAAAATGTACAAATTAATCTAAAAGGGGGATCTAATGGATGTTTTCTTTAAAGTTTGATGGAGGTCTAGGGAGGAAACTAGAAAAATAATATATATATGAAAAAAAAAAAAAAAGTGAACCATCCCCCCTTTAAATCTTTTATGCAGACTCCAAAGTGGAATATGGACATCAATTTTAAATATAAAATGCAATGCATGAAATGTATTAAACCAAAATGTCAAACTTTATTAATAGATCAATAATGCAACAAAAACACAAACATACACACATATCAACATACAAATAAACACATAAATACACATATAAACAAATACACACAAACACACATATACACAAACATACATAATAACAAAGAAACAAACACACATACAAACATTTATACAGATAAACAAAAACATACAAAGCCACATATCAACAAACATACAGATTAACAAATGCACATACACACAGACAAACACATAAACAAAACCTACAAACACAAAGATAAACAAATAAAAAACATAGTTAAACAAATAAACAAAACCTACAAACACAAAGATAAACAAACAAACAAATAAACAAATAAACAAACATACAGTTAAACAAATAAACAAAACATACAAACACAAAGATAAACAAACAAACAAATAAACAAACCTACAGTTAAACAAACACACATACAAACACTTACCTCACGCATACCTTGACCTACTGAAGCATCTTGATAGTCTACGCTGCTGTAACATACACACACACACACACACACACACACACACACATTGATGCAAGATCAAAACAAATACACACAACACAGAAACACAAGGGGAGATTTCCACTTGAGGGATTTTTTTCTTTATCCCTTTCTCTCTCATGTTTAGCCCCATTGCTATTGAGATTTTAAGATGTTCGCCCCATTAGTTTGGCGATTTTAAGAACTTTCACCCCCTTTATGTCACTTTTAAGACCTTTCGTGCCATTTAGGTGTCGATTTTATCCTGGCGAGCGATAGCGAGCCTTTAATTTAAGAAGAACCGGCCTTCGGCCGGGAAATTTTTCTACCGAAAAATGTACAAATTTATCTTGAAAGGGGGTAAAGGGGGTAAAGGGGGTGTAATTTCAAGTTGATGGACATCTAGGAAACACACTAAATACTTCCCCTTAAGTCACACATATACACACCACAGAAACACACACACACACCACAGAAACACACACACACACACACATAAATATAGATGCATGTACGGAAAACAAAAACATACATACTGTAGATGCATGCACGGGCAAAACAAACACACACACACACAAACACACACAAGGTCAGTACTTAGCATGCAGATATATTCAACTCAAGCTTTTGACTTTATCAGAGTTATGCAATAAACATTATCACAAACACAAGGGCTACATTGCACTTAGGTACGTCACATTTATCACACACACACAAACACACACACACACACACACACACACACACACACACACACACACACGAGAATTACCAACAATATTGTCCTAATACAATATGTGTGTGTGTGTGTGTGTGTGTGTGTGTGTGTGTGTGTGTGTGTGTGTGTGTGTGTGTGTATTACCTAAGGCGTAGCAGTGTATATTACTAATTCCTTATGTATTCGTGAACATCTATTGACATTATACATATAAAACAGACATGCACATAAAACATACACACACACATGAAATTATACATATAAAACAGTTATGCACATAAAACAGACATGCACATAAAACACTTACATATAAAACACACATGCGCATAAAACACCCAACAGCAGGCAGACACACACAACAGACACACACCCAACAGACACACACCCAACAGACACACACACAACAGACATATACCCAACACACACACACCAGACATACACCCAAAAGACACACACCCAACAGACATACACCCAAAAGACACACACCCAACAGACATACACCCAAAAGACACACACCCAACAGACACACACCCAACAGACATACACCCAAAAGACACACCCAACAGACATACACACAACAGACGCACACAACAGACACACACACAACAGACATACACCCAAAAGACACACACCCAACAGACACACCCAACAGACATACACCCAAAAGACACACACCCAACAGACATACACCCAACAGACACACACCCAACAGACACACACACAACAGACACACACAACATACATACACCCAACAGACATACACACAACAGACACACACCCAACAGACATACACACAACAGACACACACACAACAGACATACACCCAAAAGACATACACCCAACAGACACACACAATAGACATACACCCAACAGACACACACCCAACAGACACACACCCAAAAGACACACACAACAGACATACACCCAACAGACACACACACAACAGACACACACCCAACAGACATACACCCAACAGACACACACCCAACAGCCACACACCCAACAGACATACACCCAACAGACACACACACAACATACACCCAAAAGACACACACATCAGACATATACCCAACAGACACACATACAACTGACATACACACAACAGACATACACCCAAAAGACACACACAACAGACATACACCCAACAGACACACACACACAACATACACACACACAACAGATATACACCCAACAGACACACCCAACAGACATACACCCAACAGACACACGCCCAACAGACACACACAACAGACATACACCCAAAAGACATACTGTATATACAAAAAATACATACACCCAAAACAGACATACCTGTACACACAAATTTAAGCCTACACACAAATAGTGTGAAACCGTTTATGTAAAAATACATGACACTCGTATTTGCGTCACAGAAGCCACACAATACAAAACCGGTGTCACACGAGCGATTTATCGGCAATATGTTGGAGCATTTCTCGTCTGGTAACTTCAGAATTAAACTTCCATTGGTTTTACGCTACCAAACATGATATATGTCCAGTCTAGTTTCCGATATAAATTAAACCCCGAGGTATTGTGAGAAAAAAAATAATTGTCCGATAAATCTCTTGTGTGAAATCGATTTATGAGTAAAAGAAAAAATCTCTCTCTCTCTCTCTCTCTCTCTCTCTCTCTCTCTCTCTCTCTCTCTATATTATATATATATATATATATATATATATAGATATATGTATATATATATCTATAATTGTATATATAAATATATATATATATATATATATAAAAATATATATATATATATATATATATATATTTTTTTTTTTTTTTTTTTTTAACTTTTAAGGTGATTTCACACAAGAGATTTATCGGGCAATTTTCTAAGAGGATATAATTATACAGTATACCGGGTATATATATATATATATATATATATATATATATATATATATATATATATACATTATACCGTATATATATACATATATATATATATATATATATATATATATATATATATATGTATACACACACCGTATATATATATGTATATATATATATATATATATACTGTTATATATATATATATATATATATATATATATATATATATACCGGTATATATATACGGCATATATATATATATATATATATATATATATATATATATAAAAATGTTACATTGAATCCCGCTACTTGACAATACTTTACCCTTTTGACCCGAACTAAAATATCAAGAGCATTCTATTGAAGACCCGGGCCAGTATTTCACAGTATTTCTTATTCGATGTCGACTAAATTACAGTAGTATGATTGTCAAGGAAAGATGACAGGCTACATGACTTGAATGGACCTATAGCAGTACATTGAATGGACCTATAGCAGTACATTGAATGGACCTATAGCAGTACATGAAGCAGTACATTGAATGGACCTATAGCAGTACATTGAATGGACCTATAGCAGTACATTGAATGGACCTATAGCAGTACATTGAATGGACCTATAGCAGTACATTGAATGAACCTATAGCAGTACATCGAATGGACCTATAGCAGTACATTCTATAAAGGTCAGAAAAAGATCATGTCATTTATCTATCACTTATAATTTATCTATCACTTGTCAATTATCTATCACTTCTATCACTTATCATTTATCTATCACTCATCATTTATCTATCACTTGTCATTTATCTATCACTTGTCATTTATCTATCACTTGTCATTTATCTATCACTTGTCATTTATCTATCACTTGTCATTTATCTATCACTTGTCATTTATCTATCACTTGTCATTTATCTATCACTTGTCATTTATCTATCACTTGTCATTTATCTATCACTTATCATTTATCTATCACTTATCATTTATCTATCACTTATCATTTATCTATCACTTGTCATTTATCTATCACTTATCATTTATCTATCACTTATCATTTATCTATCACTTATCATTTATCTATCACTTGTCATTTATCTATCACTTGTCATTTATCTATCACTTGTCATTTATCTATCACTTGTCATTTATCTATCACTTGTCATTTATCTATCACTTATCAATCACTTATCATTTATCTATCACTTATCATTTATCTATCACTTATCATTTATCTATCACTTATCATTTATCTATCTATTTGCTTGTGTATTTATGTCTTTATCATTCTTTTAGTTTCCTCCCTAGGCCTCAATCAAGCTTAAAAAACACCCCCATAAGACTATCCTTAAGATAAATGTGTACATTTTTCGATAGAAAAATTTCCCGGCCGACAGCCGGTTTCTCTAAAATTACAGGCTCGCTATCGCTCGTCAAAAAATAAGTCGAAACCTAAATGACACGAAGTCTTATTATTGAAAAAAAATGGGGCGAAAGGTCTTAAAATCGCCAAACTAGGGGACCGAGCGTCTTATAATATGAACACTAATGGGGCTATACATGAGGGAGAAGGGGGACGAGAAAAGTTCCCATCTTCCATTAAGAGAACCTGTTTTCCGTGTAATTTCTGATGAGGTCAATGCCGATCAACTCTAGTTGGGAATAAGCGTCGAGGTGGAGCGAGAGTCCTTTGAAATAGGCGCGTTCACAGCACCCGCAGGTTCGACATTTTGCGGCTGATTTCGTTTGATAAATAACTATACTCTGTTTCTTTTAGCTGACGATAAATTGAATCCCTTTGCAGCTAATTTATCGATACATAAAGGACAAATATTTAACTAATGCGCGTCTGCATCATATTCAGTCCAAGTTTTGTTTTATCCTTACCTTTGGATGTGTTCGCCGCTCTTCTAGCGGCACCAAGGAGCGCGACGCCCCTCGTTATGGGTGGTGATTTGGTGCAGTAGACTGTTTGAAGCGACAGTTCGCTCCCTTGCGAGGATGGGCTCGTCTGGCACTTTTTGCAGTAATGCGCGTCTGCATCATATTCAGTCCAAGTTTTGTTTTATCCGCACCCCATTTCACTACAAAATCTTCAAAATAACTGATAAATCTTGATGGGAACTTTGCAATTGAACGTTAGTTGAAAATAAACAGACTATGTACAGTATTATAAGTATATGGGTTATATCGGACAATCCATATATTTTGACCGGGTCCATCAAAGTTATGTGTACAGAACAATCCTTACTGTTTCTACCGGCCTTGTGTCAACCAAATAGCTTTCAGCACACTTCCGGTTTCTTATGTTTTCCCAAGAAAAGAAAACAAAAAAAATCTCGGCCGAAGGTCGATTTCTTCTAAATTGTAGGCTCGTTATCGCTTGTTCAATAAATAAATAAATAAATATATAGTAAGACAAAATACATAATAATATATAGATAAAAAATAAAGGGTGTGAAACGCCTTATGATTGCCAAACTAAGAGGGCGAAGCGTCTTAAAATAACCAAACTAATGGGGCGAAATAACGGGGGGGGGGGGGGGGAGGGAGTCCAATACGACCAGCCTCGGAGTTAGATAGGCGAGGTTCCCCAGCTACCCCCCCCCCCACACACACACACACTTTTTGTTTTCTCTTTTTCCTATGTGTATTTTGTGTGCCGCCTTATGTGTTGTCGGTATAGTAGGCCTAGACACGTGTTCCGTTCTCCCAGGTAGGCCTATTGACACATGTACCTGCGGCCTATAAAAGGGACACCGTATTGGGCATGGGGGGACAGCTGAGACTAACCAACCACAGAAAGAAATAGAAAGAAAGAAAGAAAGAAGGAGAGAGAGAGAGAGAGAGAGAGAGAGAGAGAGAGAGAGAGAGAGAGAGAGAGAGAGAGAGAGAGAGAGAGAGAGAGAGAGAGAGAGAGAGAGAGAGAGAGAGAGAGAGAGAGAGAGAGAGAGAGAGAGAGAGAGAGAGAGAGAGAGAGAGAGAGAGAGAGAGAGAGAGAGAGAGAGAGAGAGAGAGAGAGAGAGAGAGAGAGAGAGAGAGAGAGAGAGAGAGAGAGAGAGAGAGAGAGAGAGAGAGAGAGAGACGGATATACACGAGCATTTTCCCATAGCTTTGGTGATCACTTTTTTTGTTCTGACATTTTGAGACAATTTTACCCTTACATGGGCAAGTAATGTGAAGATATATATATACCTTGTCCATCATACGCAGGCCAAAAATCGTAACCTCTATCCTCTGTAAAACTCCAAAAGGGCTAGAGCAAATGGGCTGCCACTTTCCACACCAATTCTCAAGCTAGCCTTTCTCGATTACTCTAGTCCTTTATTTATTTTCTATTTTGTTCTTCTTTGAGTTACAGAGGTGAAGAGTCAAGGTTTCTGTCCTACCTATAATGAACAGGGTATAGATTAATAAAGGTGACATAATTCTAACACAAATATATCTCAGCAACTGTTAGATCAAAGTTGCGGATACAAAATTGCGAAAAAATCCGCTCGTGTAAATCCACCTTATTAACCCTCTATGGATCGATGACACACTTATTTTCTGTTTTCTGGCTATTGTTAGACGATTTTATTCAGATTAGAAGGGTTTATGGAAGTCAGAGGGTTGATTGAGATAGTCTTTACCCTTTTAATTCCCACAGATCCTTCTTAAGCTGTGTAAAATCGTCTAAAGATGGCCAGAATAAACTGTCAACACGCGTCATGATCTTCAAGGGGTTAATTGGGAGAGTACACGAGTGTAGCTACTGCCTAGAAATGTTATTGAATGTTGTACTGTACAGTCGCGCTAATAAGTGATGTCTCGGCACCATGTATATTTTGATCCATAATTGTTATCCGCAATATCTAAACTTTATTTATTCATTTCGAGTGAGATATACAAACCTATGTCTTCACTCACCCACCCTATTCAACATCTGACAGACATTATTAAGGCACAGAGCGAGCCAAACGTAAGGACAGCTGGGACATGACTTATTAGCGCCACTGTACAATCGTTCAAAAAACGACTTGATAAATATCTCGCCCATAACCCCAATGAACTGCTTTCACAAATGAATAGCCTCCCAACATTGTTTTCTACATTGACTATAGTCTCTTTCTTTTCAAATGACGGTAAATTGCAAAGTTCCCATCAAGATTTATCGGTTATTTTGAAGATTTTCTCGTGAAATATGGTGCTAATGATAATGATAAAGTTGGTCTTAACCCTTTCATTACCGAGCATGACTTTTTCTATTATTTCAAAAATATTTAGAGGTTTATATGTAAGGAAGGATCTGCGGTAGTTAAAAGGGTGACTCGAGATACTTTGAAGCCTTTTAATTACTTCATATCCTTCCTAAGCTAAATAAAACCGTCTAATCCTAGCCAGAATACAATGGTAAAGACGGCTCGGTAATGAAGGGGTTAATATAATACAGAGGCATGGTGGTTTCATATTTTTTCATTAAGTATCGAGAAATTAGCTGTTAAGGGATTCAAGTTACCGTCAATTGAAATGAAACAGACTATAGGTAGGTTAGATACAAGCAGCCTCGTAAGAATCAATAGATCTGTTGTTGCTTGTTTTCCATTGTACTCGAAAATCTCCCTGTAATCACTTCCTCTAATCCACATTGTCTACGTTCCTGGCCATGGAGTCTTCCAATTACATCCCTTTCCCATACATTCACCTGTCAACACCTCCTTCCAACCACATCCCTCAACTCTTACCATACCATACATTCTTACAACCACATCCATACCTCATAAATCCATCCATCCTCACCCACAGCCCTCTCCAGACATCCTTCCATCCACATACGTCGCCTCCCCCCCCCCCTCCCCATCCACAACCCTCTTCTCAGCTCATACATCCACATTACCATGCCCTTGTCAACCATCCACACTCCCCTCCCCATCCACAACCCTTCTCTCAGCTCATCCATCCATTTACCACGCCCTTGTCAACCATCCACACTCCCCGTCCCCTATCCACAAGCCTCCTCACAGCCCATACATCCATTTACCATGCTCTTATCAACCATCCACACTACTTATACTACCTATCCCCACGTCCACGAACTTAGCTATCCTCCACAAATATCGCCTCCTCATTCCAAACACACTCCTTTCTCCCTTCCTCCATCTTCATCCTTCGCTTCTCCTCCCTCTCCATCCATACACATCTCTTGCCTCCCCTTCCCACCCATCCACACTCCTTACTTACCTCTATCCCTCATCCACACATCCCTCAACGCTCCTCATCCATCCACACTTTTCACTATCCACCCCAACACCTACATCCTTTGCTTCTAACCCCATCCAACCACAGCTGAAGTTACCATCTCTATCTATCCGCAACTATCATCCCTTCCTCCCCCTATCCACACTCTAGATATTCACCCCCTACCTCTTCCCCCTATCCACACTCATCGGCCCATCTATCCACACTCTCCCCTCCGTCCTATCCACAACTATCGCCCCCCTCATCACTAATCCACACCTTACATTATCCTTCCTCCCATTTACATCCCCTATCCCCTCCTCCTATCCACACTCTTGGGCTCATTTATCCCCTCCCAACCCCTCCCCTCTAACCACACGCCACAGTCCCCCTCCCATGTTATTCTTCCTCCCATATTCACTCCTTACCCCCTCCCCCTATCCACACGTCTGGGCTCATCTATCCCCTCCCTTCTAACCCCCCCCCCCCCCCATCCGTCCCACGTTATCTTCCTCCCAGACTCGTAAATCACTTAGAGGAAAATAACATACTTAAAGATACTCAACACGGCTTTCGTAAAAAACGTTCCTGTTTAACAAACCTCTTGGACTTCTTCCACGATATCCTCAACCTCTACGATGAGAGTAAAGCTGTAGATATTATATACCTTGATTTTCAAAAGGCCTTTGACAAAGTTCCCCACAAACGTTTACTGCTAAAACTAAAAGCGCATGGAATACAAGACGGTGTGTTGAAATGGATAGAAAATTGGCTCAGCGACAGAAAGCAAAAGAGTAGTCATAAACGGTAAGGCATCTAAATGGACCAATGTAAGTAGCGGGGTACCCCAGGGATCGGTACTAGGACCAATTTTCTTTCTAATTTACATCAACGACATAGATGAGGGTCTCACCTGCACAATCTCAAAATTTGCTGACGATACAAAAATTGCAAATAGCGTACTCTCAAAAGAACAAGTTGACGATATGCAACACAATCTAGATAAGTTGTCATGTTGGGCCCAAATTTGGCAAATGAGTTTCAATGCGGATAAATGTAAAGTAAAGAACAAACCATACGAGGAGCGTCTTAGAGAATTAAATTTATTTCTTTTAACCCAGCGCAGATTAAGAGGCGACTTAATTCGTGTTCAAAATCATCAAAGGCATCGACAATATGAACTGTAGTAAGTACTTCACTATCGACCAATCTAAGTACACACGGGGAAACGGGTGCAAAATTATTGGTAAATCTTTTAACTCACACGAAGCTAAAAATGTCTTCTGCAATCGAGTTGTCAACTTATGGAATGGGCTTCCCCGAGATGTTATAGACTGCAGCACCGTTGATTCATTTAAACTTCGCCTAGACAAATATCTCTCATCAAACCCGCGACTGACTGCGTTTGTAAATGAATAACTTTATTTTATCCTCCCCTCAGTTACTAACCCATCTGTCCCCTACTAACTTCCTAATCCTGCCACGGACATTAGTTCCAGGGCAGTAGTTCCCTTTCCAATGTTCCCTTACCCACTCTAAACCACTGTTTGGACACTTGATCCTTAGTGTTTTGGAGGACAAGCAGCCTAGAAGGGTCACTAGACCTGTTGTTGCTTGATTTCCTTTGTACTCCTTTGTACTTCCATATTCACCCCATAACCCTTCCCACACTCTCCCTATCCACACTCCTCTGACCATCTATCCAATTCCCTCCCCTTAACCTCAGCCACCCCCCACGTAACGCCACCCCTCCTCCCCTATCCCTCCCCTTCCAACCTAAACACTCAAAACGCATTAGGACACACACGGAAAGTCGCCCCACACATTACTAAAAGTCGTACCCTTGCAGGACCATAAACTGCCCTGTACCCCTTGCCTGTACCCATCTCTTTGTCTCTCTTTTATGTCCCCACTAACGTTCTATATATTCAAACTTCTACGATATGTAAATGCCAACATAAAACCAAAAATTTTAAAAGGAGATTACAGATACACTGATAAGAAAGATTTTGCGTTGCTACACAACATATTGGATTGAATAGGAATAATGCATTGGTAATGGATTTATGTTGATAACTAACCCCGATCTCATAATGCCCTTTCGAACCCTAGACCTTCACAACTATAAAGTAATATTATTAAATATTAATTCGTACGGTACACAAAAGTGTAATAGAATAGAATAACAATTTATATAGTATCGTTGTTACAAACAATTAGGAAATACAAATACTATATAAGTAAATAAATAAATAAATATATATACCTATATATATATATATATATATATATATATATATATATATATATATATATATATATATACCTATATATATATATATATATACCGGTATAGGTATTGTATAATATAACATCCTAGTGAAGCCGCCTTTATTCGCTCTAGCTTCCAATCTATTGTGAGATATTTATTACCGGTACAGAACAAATAACTATGCAAAACACATGTAGTTTATATAACTCCCCATAATATAACCCACACACACACACACACACACACACACACACACACACACACACACACACACACACACACACACACACACACACACACAAAGACGTTCACTCTCTTTGTCCATCACCTTATCCTTTATGTACCTTTGTAATGCACTGTACCTTTATCTGTGGTACATCAACAAATATATATACAAACAAAATCTTTCTCTTCCTCACTGTTGATTATTATTGAGCTAAATTAACCCATTCAGTACCGGTGCCGTCCTTTTAACTTTATTCTGGCTACTATTAGACGATTTTACTTAGTTCAGTTTAAAAAGGACCTCCAGTCATTAATAGGCTTCGAACTATCTCACCTATCCAATTTTTACCACCACAGATCCTTCTGAAGGGGGGTGACCTGTTTTTGTTCTGTCCGTTTCTATCTTTCTCTGGCTTGTATCCATTTGGCCCCATTCAGGCTACTGTTTTAAGACGTTTATCCCCATCCAGGCGTCAATATTTTACTGGTGAGCGGTAGCGAGCCAGCATAATTTTTATTTTTGTTTGACAGCAGACTAAATTTGTACATTTTTCGATAGAAAAATGTCTCCGGCGAAGCCGGATTTCTTCATACAATGCTGGCTCGCTATCGCTCGCCAGGAAGAAATCGACACCTAGATGGGGATAAACGTCTTAAAATAGTTGGCTGAATGGGGCCGAATGGATACAAGCCAGAGAAAGAGAGAAAAGGACAGACATAACAAAAAACAGGTCACCCCCCTTAAGGTGCAAAATAGTCTCCATAGAGCTAGAACAAAACTAAAAAGACGTCGCCGGTACAGAAGGGGTTAGGAGACAGTATTAATATATGTATAAGAATACAGCCATTGTTCTCTATAATGCTCCAATTCTGCTCAATGTGTACATTATAGATAGAAATATTGCACTAGAGTATTATTGAACATGAGATGCTATTGTGGTGTTCATCACTTATAGCCAATAGAGATGCTATTATGGTGTTCATCACTTACAGTATAGCCAATAGAGATGCTATTATGGTGTTCATCACTTACAGTATAGCCAATAGAGATGCTATTATGGTGTTCATCACTTACAGTATAGCCAATAGAGATGCTATTATGGTGTTCATCACTTACAGTATAGCCAATAGAGATGCTATTATGGTGTTCATCACTTACAGTATAGCCAATAGAGATGCTATTATGGTGTTCATCACTTACAGTATAGCCAATAGAGATGCTATTATGGTGTTCATCACTTACAGTATAGCCAATAGAGATTTATGGTGTTCATCACTTACAGTATAGCCAATAGAGATGCTATTATGGTGTTCATCACTTACAGTATAGCCAATAGAGATGCTATTATGGTGTTCATCACTTACAGTATAGCCAATAGAGATGCTATTATGGTGTTCATCACTTACAGTATAGCCAATAGAGATGCTATTATGGTGTTCATCACTTACAGTATAGCCAATAGAGATGCTATTATGGTGTTCATCACTTACAGTATAGCCAATAGAGATGCTATTATGGTGTTCATCACTTACAGTATAGCCAATAGAGATGCTATTATGGTGTTCATCACTTACAGTATAGCCAATAGAGATGCTATTATGGTGTTCATCACTTACAGTATAGCCAATAGATGCTATTATGGTGTTCATCACTTACAGTATAGCCAATAGAGATGCTATTATGGTGTTCATCACTTACAGTATAGCCAATAGAGAAAGCCCAACTAGGGATTCAAAACACTTGCATTATTTCGGTCTATTGTCTGTGGACTGCGAAGCCAACTCATTAAACTATTAACATGCTAGTATAACATGGGCATGATAATGCAGAATGATGCAGGGTGACTAACTTCAATATGAATACAACATGCAACCATGGCTGGATTTTAAGGAGTTGAAGAGGTTCAGCTCTAGTATTGGGCCCTCTCGCACACACAACATCTGTTTTACCTAGAATAAACTTGTTCATGGTATTGAAAGTACGGTAGTTCTTTAAGGGGAGGTTTTTAGTTCGTTCCCTAGAATTCCATCAATCTTAAAATTACACCCCCTAGACCCCCTTTCAAGATAAATTTGTAAAATTTTTCGGTAGAACAATTTCCCGGCCAGAGGCCGGTTCCTCTTAAATTACAGGCTCGCTATCGCTCGCCAGGATAAAATTGACACCTAAATGGCACGAAAGGTCTTAAAATTGACAGAAATGGGGCAAAGGTTCTTAAAATAACCAAACTAATGGGGCGAACGTCTTAGAATATCAAAAGCAATGGGGCTAAACATGAGATAGAAAGGGATCCAGAAAAAAATCCCTCAAGTGGAAATATCCCCTTAAGAGAGCAAACACATAATTAAGCAAATAATAGTTGACACACTTTGCAACTCGTAAATTGGGATATGATCATAACTTTTTGTATTTATTTATTGTATTCTTTAAATATATTCCTGGATAGGTCTGAATGGTCTTTGAGATACGAAATATTCCATGTAACTCTCCCCCCCCCCCTCCCTCCCTCAGAACCAACAGGTAGGCAGCAAAGAGGGCTATGAGATACTATTTACCTTGTCCCGCCCCATCTTACGCGAGTCTCTCTCTCTCACACACACACACATTCTCCTCTTCCTATCTCTATCGCTCTCTCACTCTCGATTGCCAGTAAAGAGGGCTATGAGATACTATTTACCTTGTCCCACCGCGGCCCTTCTTACAGATGTTACATAATACACTGGTCTTCTCCTTGTGTACCATCATCGTTATTACCTCTCGCTCTCTCTCTCTCTCTCTCTCGAATACCAGTATGAGAAACTATTTACCTTGTCCCACCGCGGCCCCTTATACAGATGTCACAGATACACTGGTCTTCTCCTTGTGTACCATCATCGTTATTGTCACCCTGTTAGTCCCCTTTCTTTAATCTCTCTCTCTCTCTCTCTCTCTCTCTCTCTCTCTCTCTCTCTCATGTTTCTACTTCAGTAATTTATCATTCTTGTGCCATCTCTCCCTTCCTCCTCCTCCTCTCTGCCTTCCTCTCTTCTTCTTCTTCTTCTTCTTCTTCAACCTCCTCCTCCCCCTCTTCCAGATATGGGAAGATCTTTATCACCAACCATTTGTACTACACGCCTTTAAAAGAGAATAAGGAACCGGTCCAACATAAGTGAGGAGAAGAAGAAGAAGAAGAAGAAGAAAAAGAAGAAGAACAAAAAAGAAGAAGAAGGAGGAAGAGGAAGGAGGAAGGGAGGAGGAGGAGGAGTAGGTGGTTGTGGAGTAGGAGGGTAAGGTCTTCAAATTACATGAGTGGCAAGGGAAGGAAGAGAAGAAGGACCATTATTAAGAAGGAGGAGGAGGAGGAGGAGGAGAACAGAAGCAGAAGGAGGAGGAGGAGAACAAAAGCAGAAGAAGGAGGAGGAGGAGGAGGAGGAGGAGGAGAAAGGCAAGAGAAGAAGGAAGAGGAGGAGAACAGAAAGAGGAAGAAAGGGGGGGGGAGAAACAAATAAGAAACACGAAGTGAAGGAGGGGGAAGACAAAAACAAAGGAAGGGGTGATATTCTAAGGGTAAGGACGAATATAAGGAGTAAAGGAGGAGAGGGAAGAGGAGAAAGGAGTGAGACGGAGGTGGTAGGCAGGAGCAATATACAAAAGATGGGTAGATAGATAGATGGGTAGATAGATAGATAGATAGAGAGCTAGATAGACAGACAAATAACTAGATAGATAAATAGACATACAGACTGATAGATAGATAGAGTGAGTGAGAGAGAGAGGTAGATAGATAGCTAGACAGACTATACATATATATATAGAGAGAGAGAGAGTGTAGTAGAGAGTGAGTGATAGTGAATGAGAGAGAAGTACAATATATTGCTAGAGAACTACTAGAAATTAAGTCACCAGAAAATCCGTTCATGCACCCACCCATTTAAAAAGTAAATTAAGTGTTTCTCATTGTACAGTACACATGACAATTACAGAATCCCATTGTACAGTACACATGGCAATTACAGAATCCCAGTACCGGTATGTGTAGGCTACCTTTTTGAGGAGTCCGGGAGCGCGGTTGGGAATATGAACATGATTAGATTAATATCCAGTATTCGAGAATGGATAATAAGTCGTAGGTGTGTGCATAAACCTTTAACCATCCTGGTGGTGTAATGGTTAGAGTGTTTAAAAATCTGTGTGTGATAACCCAGGTTCGAATCCCGGTGGATCACAATTGTATGCTTTCATTAATTTCAATGGAGGTGTTTGGTGTTGTGGTGAAATTAATTAAAAATATAGATCAATGAAATCATCTCCGAAATGTATGTACATGGTAAGTCTTTGAATAGGAAGTAAGATGATGAGTATCGTAAACACTATTCAAGATAAGACATAATTGAATTGTATATATAATTACTTCCAGGAGGATGGATCTTCATGAGGAGGGTGGAAGAGGGGGTAGGGGGAAGAGGGGGTAGGTGGAAGGGGAGGGGGGTAGAAGAATACAATAACATCAAAGGTTAATCCTTGTAGGGTATACAACATGAAGGTGCTCACAGAGTCTCGTAATCAGGCAGTTATGAGTTACTCGATAGAAACATTTCCTGGCCGAAGGCCGGTTCCTCCTAAAATTACAGGGTCGCTGTCGCTCGCCAGAAAATAATCGACTCCATAATGGTACGAACGGTCCTAATATTGACAAAGAATCGGGGTGAAAGGTCTTTAAATCGACAATCTAATGGGGCGAACGTCTTGAAATCTGAAAACTAATGGGAGAAGGCGGGCTAGAAAAAGCAACCATATCCACTTAAGAGGGCTAGATAATTCATCAAATCGTATCCGATTTTAATCATGTCGTGGTTACTATCTAAAGCCGGTATCACACGAGAGTTTTTATAGTCAACATTCGATGATCAACATTTTTCTGGCAATATTGAATTATTTTGCACTGGTATCGGATACTAAATTGATGGTAGATGAATTTAGATAACCGATATATTGTAAATGTTGACCTCATAAGCTGCCAGATCATTGTTGAGTATTAATGTTGAGTGAAAAAGCGCTCGTGTGATACCGGCTTTATGTCCAAATTTTGCAAAACAAAAATCATATGAATTTAAGGTATGTTATTCCCAAACCAAGATGGACACAGACATACGGCCACCACATAATCTCCGACGATCACTGTTTGTCGGTGATAACAAGTAATATTTGAGAGTCCCTGGAGGGCGGGGGGAGCATGGACGTAGGATCACAAGGAGGGAGGGAGGGAGGAGGGACAAAACACTAGAGGTCTAAAAGCTTTTATCCCCCCCCCCCCCCCAGTGTCCGTCTCCTACCAGCTGATGACAACACTGATACTCCACACACCCACACCCCTCTACCGCACTCCTCTACCACACTGCAAACAAAGGTGGGGAATGTTTACTTATATGGCCCAGATCACTGTAGGGCCCAGATCACTTGTAGGTACCAGATCACTTGTAGAAACTAGATCACTTGTAGGTACCAGATCACTTGTAGAAACTAGATCACTTGTAGGTCCCAGATCACTTGTAGGTACCAGATCACTTGTAGGTACCAGATCACTTGTAGGTACCAGATCACTTGTAGGGCCCAGATCACTTGTAGGTACCAGATCACTTGTAGGGCCCATATCACTTGTAGGTACCAGATCACTTGTAGGGCCCATATCACTTGAAGGAACTAGATCACTTGTAGGTACCAGATCACTTGTAGCGCCCATATCACTTGAAGGAACTAGATCACTTGTAGGTCCCAGATCACTTGTAGGTACCAGATCACTTGTAGGTACCAGATCACTTGTAGGTCCCAGATCACTTGTAGGTCCCAGATCACTTGTAGGTACCAGATCACTTGTAGGTCCCAGATCACTTGTAGGTACCAGATCACTTGTAGGTACCAGATCACTTGTAGGTACCAGATCACTTGTAGGTACCAGATCACTTGTAGGTCCCAGATCACTTGTAGGTACCAGATCACTTGTAGCGCCCATATCACTTGAAGGAACTAGATCACTTGTAGGTCCCAGATCACTTGTAGGTACCAGATCACTTGTAGGGCCCATATCACTTGAAGGAACTAGATCACTTGTAGGGCCCAGATAACTTGTAGGACCCAGATCACTTGTAGGGGGGCCAGATCACTTGTAAGGCCCAGATCACTTGTAGAGGCCAGATCACTTGTAGGGGCTAGATTACGTGTAGGGCCCAGATCACTTGTAGGGGCCAGATCACTTGTAGGGGCTAGATAACTTGTAGGGGGCCAGATCACTTGTAAGGCCCAGATCACTTGTAGGGGCCAGATCACTTGTAGGGGCTAGATTACGTGTAGGGCCCAGATCACTTGTAGGGCCCAGATCACTTGTAGGGGCCAGATCACTTGTAGGGGGCCAGATCACTTGTAGGGGCTAGATCACTGGTAGGGACCAGATCACTTGTAGGGGCTAGATCACTTGTAGGGACCAGATCACTTGTAGGGACCAGATCACTTGTAGGGGTCAGATCACTTGTAGGGGCCAGATCACTTGTAGGGACCAGATCACTTGTAGAAGGCCAGATCACTTGTAGGGGCAAGATAACTTGTAGGGGCCAGATCACTTGTAGGGACCAGATCACTTGTAGGGACCAGATCACTTGTAGGGACCAGATCACTTGTAGGGGCCAGATCACTTATAGGCACCAGATCACTTGTAGGGGGCAAGATAACTTGTAGGGGCCAGATCACTTGTAGGGGCCACCTACCTATGGTCACCAAAGGTTGTGTTCGCCACTCTCCTAGCAGCACCGAGGAGCGCGTCGCCCCTCGTTGTGGGTTGTGTTTTGGTGCAGCAGACTGTTTGAAGAGACAGCATGCTCCCTTGTGAAGATGGGCTCGTCTGGCACTTTTTGCAGTTCGACATCGAGGGCTCTCTTGAAGTTGTCTAAAGAGATGCCCCTCATGTCTCTTACTCGCCGTGGGAGTTTGTTGAAGAGACGTGGGGCCCTGTGTGATAACCAGCCCTCTCGCAGAGAGCCCATAGCACCCCTGTTATTCATCCGGGGATATTACATTCCCAGCCTCTCCTATCACTGAATTTCATGACTATCGGAGTATGTAGGTTTGATACTAAACCCTCTGCGATTTTCCACGTGTATATTATTAGGTAACGCAGATCACTTGTAGGGCCCAGATCACTTGTAGGGACCAGATCACTTGTAGGGCCCAAATCACTTTTAGACACCAGATCACTTGTAGGGCCCAGATCACTTGTAGGGCCCAGATCACTTGTAAGGACCAGATCACTTGTAGGGGCCAGATCACTTGTAGGGGCCAGATCACTTGTAGGGGCTAGATCACTTGTAGGGCCCAGATCACTTGTAAGGACCAGATCACTTGTAGGGCCCAGATCACTTGTAGGGCCCAGATCACTTGTAGGGGCCAGATCACTTTTAGGGACCAGATCACTTGTAGGGGACCAGATCACTTGTAGGGGCCAGATCACTTGTAGGGCCCAGATCACTTGTAGGGGCCAGATCACTTGTAGGGACCAGATCACTTGTAGGGACCAGATCACTTGTAGGGACCAGATCACTTGTAGGGGCCAGATCACTTGTAGGGCCCAGATCACACCAGATTAACCTCAAAACGGCAAGCCAATTGCCGCTCTTAACGGATAAATGAGAACCCTGATAACAAACAGGTAAAGAATGTCCAAGATTGAGGGGCTAGATGGGGAACTGAAAGAAAATCTTTGAAGATTAAGTAAGCGGTGTATTGTTATAGAAGAAAAGGATGTTAGTCAATCCTAACCAAAATATGATATTACATAATTTTGTGGACTCCAAATAAATGTTCTTGTAGTTCTCACATTAATACTTAAATCTTCATTATGATTGGCTGAAAATCATGTCCTGGATCCCTCTTAGCGGACCCCCCCCCCCCCACCCCACTTTCAATGCAGCTTACGTTTTTACCTGAAATTTGTGCTTTTAGAATTTCACAGACTTCGTTCGCCAAATTCCGTGATGATTCGTGCAAGTGAGAGTATTATAATGGTATGTTAAGATAGCTGTGTTGAGGTCCTTCACCCTCCCATTTGGTTTAAGGGGAGATTTCCACTTGAGGGATTTTTTCTGGACTCCTTTCTCCCTCATGTTTAGCCCCATTGTTTTTCTAATTTTAAGACGTTTGCCCCATTATTTTGACGATTTTAAGAATTTTCAACCCATTTCTGTCACTTTTAAGACCTTTTGTGCCATTTAGGTGTCGATGTTATCCTGGCGAGCGATAGCGAGCCTGTAATTTAAGAGGAACCGGCTTCCAGCCGGGACATTTTTCTACCGAAAAATGTACAAATTTATCTTGAAAGGGGCTCAAGGGGGTGTAATCTTAAGCTTGAAGGATATCTAGGGACCAAACTAAAAACCTCCCCTTAATACAATGGTTGCTATAAATGTCCATGTATATTTTCTACACGAACAGGAAGTTGTACCGCCGCCAACAACATGAACATTGCCCCTCAACTTTCTCTTCATAATTGCTGAGGGGCACAGGGCCCTGGGTGGGGCTTTGGTTTCCTTCATATTATTGGCCTTCATATTATTACCTCAACCATTTTCATCTTGTGTGAATGAAGGAGATAAAAAAGTGTACCCCTCAAAAATTCAAAAAGTATTAGAGAGCCCAAATCCAGGTACGTTAGAGGTATTTCAGGTGTGTGGGAAAGAAGTGTGGTGTGTTTGTTAAGTGTAGTGATATGAATAGGAGGAGGAGGTGTTTGTGAGAGTTAGCTGGATTACTCTCCGTGTAGGTCAGGCACAAATAGAAACAGTGGGGGAAGCCAGACAAATAAAACAGAAGAACCAGCAACTCCTTATCACCCAAGATATATAGACTATTTATTAATATTAAGTCTATATATCTTGGCTAACACTAAATTATATTATTCACCTATTCTGTACCGGCGACATCTTTTATCATTGATTTCAGCTAAATTTAGACGATTTTATGAAGCTTAGAATGGATATATGGTAGCTAAAAGGATGAATGGAGATAGTCTGGAGGTTTTTCATGGGTAATCGTCCTTCCCAAGCTGAATAAAATCGTCTAATAGTTGGCAAAATATAATGAAAAGGACGTCGCCGGTACTGAAGGGGTTAACCAGCATACGATCGACCTTATGAGGGCTCAGGCTCAGTAGACGATACCCTGTTCCAAATAGCTAGGCCAGAAATCATGAACCCTAACCTCTGTAACTCAAAAAAGGGTTAAAGCAAATGAGCTGCAAATGTTCACACCTATTCCCTGGCTGGCCCTTCCCAAATGGTGGAAATGTTAGCTCGATTACTCTAGTCGTTTGTGAGTTATAAAGGTTAATGTTCAAGAGTTCTGGCCTACTTATTTGGAATAATGTATAGTATAAAATATCTTGATCAGGAAACGATGGTGTTGTTTATAGCATGGCATGGCTATCATTAAGGGGAGGTATTTAGTTTGTTCCCTAGACCTCCATCAACCTTAAAATTACACCCCCTCGAGTCCCTTTCAAGATAAATTTGTACATTTTTCGGTAGAAAAATTTCCCGGCCAAAGGCCGGTTCCTCTTAAATTACAGGCTCGCTATCGCTCGCCAGGATAAAATAGACACCTGAATTGCACGAAAGGTCTTAATATGGGGTGAAAGTTCTTAAAATCGCCAAACTAATGGGGCAAACGTTTTATAATATCAAAAGCAATTGGGCTAAACATGAGGGAGAAAGGGGTCAAGAAAACAATCCCTCAAGTGGAGACCTCCCCTTAAACAACATTATTCCATGTAGGAGTGTGATGTGGAAGTCAGAGGGGTTTTTGTAAGCCCTTCGTAGTTCCAGTGATGTTCTTTTAACTTCGTTTTGGGTACTATTTAACGATTATATTCAGTTTACAAGGGGTCTCCAACAAATAACAGGCTTGGAACTATATCACTTCACCATTTTCACTACACACATCCTTCTTATAACTTCAAAACATCGTTTAAATATGGCTAGAATAAAATAAAAAAGACGTCGCCGGTACAGAAGGGGTTACGATGATTGTTACTGTTTAAATTGGTAGGGGCCATAAGTAAGTTTAGTAAAAACGTTTAGTGTTAGACAAACTAAAATAAGACAAGCATTGCAAAGCAACGCAGACCTCCGTCGACCAATGGCAATTGTCCATCCGCTTTCCGCTTCAAACCCTTCTCCTTTATAGTCTCTTTACCCCCCCCCCCCCGACAACTCTATTGGTTTATCAAGCAGAAGAAAAACAACAATAACCACAATAACAACAACAACAATAACCACATAAACAACAACGAGAGTGAGATGAGGGGTAATACGCTTTCATCTGTTCCTGACGGAGGCAAAATGCGTCATGATTTACTGAATGGGTTAAGGTGAAGTATTAGTGTTTTTTTTCTCTTTCATATTTAACATCGTTAGTTATCAACTTTTAAGACTTTCGCCCCTTTCTTTGTCATTATTAATACGGTACCTTTCGTGCCATTTAGGTGTCGATTTTTTCCTGGCGAGCGATAGCAAGCCTGTATTTTAGGAGGAACCATCCCTCGGCCGGTACATTTTCTACCGAAAATTGTACAAATCAATCTCGAAGAGCGGGGGTTTGGGATGTTTTATTTTGAGCTTGATTGGGGTCTAGGAAGCGAACTAAAACAAATATATACAGTATATACCGGTAAAAATAAAATAAAATAAAAAGTGAGAAAAATAACGTCCCCTTAATCTTTGGATAAACCTGAGGAACACTGAGGGTTAACAAGCCGCAAGCGGATGGTGAGCCGCATGTGGAGGATCCAGCCGCAGGTTACAGACCTCTGGTGGAGCTAGTTTATTACCACTCTGGGATATAGCCCCGAACATCCCCCTTCGACATATATGTGTGCCTTTTCGGTAGATACACTGTTTTCTAAATTGCAGGCTCGCTATCACTTGCCAGGAAAAAAACATCACCTAAATGGCACGGAAGGTCTTAAAATTGATAAAGAACTGGGACGAAAAATCTTAAAATCTCCAATTCATGGGGGCAAACAGCTAAAATATCTTAAAACTAGGAGTATGGTTGGTTGTTGGAAGGAACATAATAATTGATATTGGTTCAGGAGTAATTTATCGAGAGGACTTCCCTAAGTGGTTAAGGCCCCATTAATTGCTCTTTCCATTCACATATGCATAGCCTACGTGAGTTGCAGTTGGGATGTGTGTACATGCTTAGATTCATATGCAGGATTCGAAGTTGCATAATAAATCGTAGGCAGTGTCCACCAACCTTTAACTGTCTTCGTGGTGCGATGTATAAGGTGTTGATTTTCGGTGTGAGCATCCTGGGTTGGAGTCCACGGACTGCCACATGTGTTTGTAAATTTCATTAATCGATTTTAGGAGTATGGTTGGTTGTTGGGAGGAACATAATAACTAATGGGGCTAAACATGAAGACAAAGGTACAACAGACCAACGACCGACACTTAACACCGGGTAGCAGGACTTTTTATATATTATATGATATTTATAATTCGGTGCACTCCATCCCGTAAGTGGCTAATGTGGTGTGTACCGGAAGGGGGTAAAGTGGTGGTGAATGTTGGTATTAAAGAGTCAAAGTGGTATTGTGGTGTAAGTGTGATATGTGTGAAAGTGGCTGAGCTGGGATAACTATACAGTATATATATATATATATATTCTTTAATACATACGAGGTTGAAAGAAATGGCAATTTCTGCGTTGGAAATTTTATTATTCTGATTTCCCTGATCTGATTTCTGAGGCCCCCTGATTTTCGCCTCCTCTGATCCTCCACCCTCTATATATACCCTTCCTGTTTACCTTTTATATCATTCTACCCTTACTTGATAATGCTGGTTGTCCAGTGAAACGCGTCGTATATCCTGTATCATGTACATTTATGTACCGGTAACCCTGTACCACCATGAATTTTGCTCATCTCATTCATCTACTTCCTGCCACCCAGCGAAAACTCATCAGAGACCTGGAATCTTTGAATAATAAAATTTCCAACGCAGAAATTGCCATTTCTTTCAACCTCGTATGTATTAAAGAAAATGTATTACCTGGCTTTACCAACATATATATATATATATATTCTATTTAATTAATTTGTTTATATTTTGTGTGTAAGGAGACAAAAGGCAAAGCTACCTGTAATGAGTGTCCCCACAAAATAATTAAGAGTGACAGAGAGCCAAATTCAAAGTACGTTAGAGTCAGAATGTCTGGACACGTGTAGCTTGAAGTAGTTTAAGTTGTAGGATGAGGGAAAGATAGATTAAGGAAGAGAGTTCCAAAGTTTACTTGTTGAGTGGAAGAAAGACTTGGCAAATCAGTTCACTCTTCACTAGCACTGGAATAATTCAAGGTAGAGTTTTTAGCCAAAGTTTGAGGGAAGAGTTCAGCTTTGTCAGAGGAAGAAATGATGGTGGTGTTGTCAGAGTGGAAGAGTGGAGGGAAAGACAAAGAAGTGATATTGTTGGATTTTTTTTTTTTTTTTTGGCTAGATACCAGAAAGCCTAGGAAGAGCTAGAGATAGAAAGTTCAATTGTTGATGAAAGCGTTTTTGGAAGGTCAAAGAACAGATTTGTCTTGAGTCCAGGCAGAACTGTTTAAATGATTCCTCCTAATTGCGGACGGCAGTAGAGAGTAAACCAAGAAGTGTTTCCATTAGACTGAGAGAGCAAGGAAATGGAATGTATGTCTCCATGTCCGAGCTGATTACACTCCGAAGGTCCCTGGCCATGGGAAATCAAATAAGTACTGGCTAAGATCCTCCTATACCCTATTCCAAGTTAGTAGACTAAATCTCTTTAACATTAAGGGGAGGTCTCCACTTGAGGGATTGTTTTCTTGACCCCTTTCTCCCTCATGTTTAGCCCAATTGCTTTTGATATTATAAAACGTTTGCCCCATTAGTTTAGCGATTTTAAGAACTTTCACCCCATATTAAGACTTTTCGTGCAATTCAGGTGTCTATTTAATCCTGGCGAGCGATAGCGAGCCTGTAATTTAAGAGGAACCGGCCTTCGGCCGGGAAATTTTTCTACCAAAAAATGTACAAATTTATCTTGAAAGGGACTCGAGGGGGTGTAATTTTAAGGTTGATGGAGGTCTAGGGAACAAACTAAAAACCTCCCCTTAACCCGT
Source organism: Paralithodes platypus (assembly GCA_032716605.1). Lineage (NCBI taxonomy): Eukaryota > Metazoa > Arthropoda > Malacostraca > Decapoda > Lithodidae > Paralithodes > Paralithodes platypus. The sequence goes on along the minus strand of CM064578.1, from coordinate 42,185,121 downwards.
ACAATATCGGCCACGTATCTTTGTTTTTATGTCAGCTTCATTTAGATGATTTTATGAAGCTTAGGAAGGATATATGGAAGCTAAAATGTTTAATTGAGATAGGCTGTTATCTCTCGACGGGTATACAGCCTTCCTAAGCTGAATAAAACCGTCTAATAGTTGCCAGAATAGAATGCAAAGGACGTCACCGGTACTGAACGTGTTAATCATCTCTATAACTCACAAACGACTAGCGTAATCCAGCTAAAATATCTACCACTTGGGAAGGGTCAGCCAGGGAATAAGTGTGGCAATGTACAGCCCATTTGCTCTAGCCCTTTTTGAGTTACAGAGGTATAGGGTTCACACTATCTGGACTAGCTATTTGGAAGAGGGTATAGGTCTAGTCGGCAGCGTCAAAGTGCCACAAGCGCCGCCGCCTTGGAGGACCAGAAGATCCCACTGGAGAGATAGGACAGGTGTATATAGATCTTGGGACAGGTGTATATAGATCCCACTGGAGAGATAGGACAGGTGTATATAGATCTTGGGACAGGTGTATATAGATCCCACTGGAGAGATAGGACAGGTGTATATAGATCTTGGGACAGGTGCATATAGATCCCACTGGAGAGATAGGACAGGTGTATATAGATCTTGGGACAGGTGTATATAGATCCCACTGGAGAGATAGGACAGGTGTATATAGATCTTGGGGACAGGTGTATATAGATCCCACTGGAGAGATAGGACAGGTGTATATAGATCTTGGGACAGGTGTATATAGATCCCACTGGAGAGATAGGACAGGTGTATATAGATCTTGGGACAGGTGTGTATAGATCCCACTGGAGAGATAGGACAGGTGTATATAGATCTTGGGACAGGTGTATATAGATCCCACTGGAGAGATAGGACAGGTGTTTATAGATCTTGGGACAGGTGTATATAGATCCCACTGGAGAGATACGACAGGTGTATATAGATCCCACTGGAGAGATAGGACAGGTGTATATAGATCCCACTGGAGAGATAGGACAGGTGTATATAGATCTCACTGGAGAGATAGGACAGGTGTATATAGATCTTGGGACTGGTGTATATAGATCCCACTGGAGAGATAGGACAGGTGTATATAGATCTTGGGACAGGTGTATATAGATCCCACTGGAGAGATAGGACAGGTGTATATAGATCTTGGGACAGGTGTATATAGATCCCAATGGAGAGATAGGACAGGTGTATATAGATCTTGGGACAGGTGTATATAGATCCCACTGGAGAGATAGGACAGGTGTATATAGATCTTGGGACAGGTGTATATAGATCCCACTGGAGAGATAGGACAGGTGTATATAGATCTTGGGACAGGTGTATATAGATCCCACTGGAGAGATAGGACAGGTGTATATAGATCTTGGGACAGGTGTATATAGATCCCACTGGAGAGATAGGACAGGTGTATATAGATCTTGGGACAGGTGTATATAGATCTTGGGACAGGTGTATAGATCCCACTGGAGAGATAGGACAGGTGTATATAGATCTTGGGACAGGTGTATATAGATCTTGGGACAGGTGTATATAGATCCCACTGGAGAGATAGGACAGGTGTATATAGATCTTGGGACAGGTGTACATAGATCTTGGGACAGGTGTATATAGATCTTGGGACAGGTGTATAATATAGATCTTGGGACAGGTGTATATAGATCTTGGGACAGGTGTATAGATCTTGGGACAGGTGTATATAGATCTTGGGACAGGTGTATATAGATCTTGGGACAGGTGTATATAGATCTTGGGACAGGTGTATATAGATCTTGGGACAGGTGTATATAGATCTTGGGACAGGTGTATATAGATCTTGGGACAGGTGTATATAGATCTTGGGACAGGTGTATATAGATCTTGGGACAGGTGTTTATAGATCTTGGGACAGGTGTATATAGATCTTGGGACAGGTGTACAAAGTACAAAGGAGTACAAAGGAAATCAAGCAACAACAGGTCTAGTGACCCTTCTAGGTTGCTTGTCCTCCAAAACACTGAGGATCAAGTGACCAAACAGTGGTTTAGAGTGGGTAAGGGAACATTGGAAAGGGAACTACTGCCCTGCCACTAACGTGGCAGGACTAGGAAGTTAGTAGGGGACATATGGGTTAGTAACTGAGGGGAGGATAAAGTTATTCATTTACAAACGCAGTCCGTCGCGGGTTTGATGCGAGATATTTGTCTAGGCGGAATTTAAATGAATCAACGGTGCTGCAGTCTATAACGTCTCGGGGAAGCCCATTCCACAAGTTGACAACTCGATTGAAGAAGAAATTCTTAGATTCGTGCGAGTTAAAAGATTTACCAATAATTTTGCAACCGTTTCCCCGCGTGTAATTAGATTGGTCGATAGTGAAGTACTTACTACAGTTCATATTGTCGATGCCTTTGATGATTTTGAACACTTGAATTAAGTCACCTCTTAATCTGCGCTGGGTTAAAGGAAATAGATTTAATTCTCTAAGACGCTCTTCGTATGGTTTGTTCTTTAGGCTAGGTATCATTTGGTAACTCTACGTTGAACTCGTTCTAGCTTGTTTATATCTTTTTGGTAATAAGGGCACCAGGATTGAACGCAGTATTCCAGAAGAGGGCGGACTAAGGAATTGTAAAGGGTTAGGATAACTTCTTTGGATTTATGCTCAAATGACCTGCCTATAAAGCCAATTATTTTGTTTGCCTTCTTAACAACTTCTGAACATTGTTGACTCGGTTTTAGGTTCACTCGATATTGTTACTCCCAGATCAGTTTCTCTGTTTACATTCTTAAGCTGAGTGCCATTCATCGAATAGTTTGCTTTCTCATTTAGGTATCCGACATGTAGTACTTTACATTTATCCGCATTGAAACTCATTTGCCAAATTTGGGCCCAACATGACAATTTATCTAGATTGTGTTGCATATCGTCAACTTGTTCTTTTGAGAGTACGCTATTTGCAATTTTTGTATCGTCAGCAAATTTTGAGATTGTGCAGGTGAGACCCTCATCTATGTCGTTGATGTAAATTAGAAAGATAATTGGTCCTAGTACCGATCCCTGGGGTACCCCGCTACTTACATTGGTCCATTGGTGTTACATTGGTGTATATAGATCTTGGGACAGGTAACAACACAAATATGTTTATGATCGAAGGAACCCAACAGAGAGAAAGACTTACCGTACAGCCTTCACGACATAACCTTCATAACATTAAGGGGGGTGACCTGTTTTTGTTCTGTCCTTTTCTATCTTTCTCTGGCTTGTATCCATTTGGCCCCATTAAGCCTACTGTTTTAAGACGTTTATCCCCATCCAGGTGTCAATTTTTTACTGGTGAGCGGTAGCGAGCCAGCATATTTTTTATTTTTGTTTGACAGCAGGCTAAATTTGTACATTTTTCGATAGAAAAATGTCTCCGGCGAAGCCGGATTTCTTTATATAATGCTGGCTCGCTATCGCTCGCCAGGAAGAAATCGACACCTAGATGGGGATAAACGTCTTAAAATAGTTGGCTGAATGGGGCCGAATGGATACAAGCCAGAGAAAGAGAGAAAAGGACAGAAATAACAAAAAGCAGGTCACCCCCCTTAAGGGGATAAGTGCTTGGTTTTTGGTCTATGTATTTATTAATTTAAATATTTTTTAGTTTCCTCGCTAGACTTCCATCAAGCTTAAAATAGCACCCCCTAAACCCCCTTTCAAAATAAATGTGTACATTTTTCGGTAGAAAAATGTCCCGACCGAAGGCCAAGTCCTTCTAAAATTACAGGCTCGCTATCGCTCGCCAGCAAAAATTCAACACCTAATTGGCACGAAAGGTCTTAATATTGACGAAGAAAAGGGGGCGAAAGGTCTTGAAATCGACAAACTAACGACATAAAAATCTTAAAACCTCACAACAAATATGCTAAACATGAGGGAGAAAGGGGTCCAGAAAAAGCGAGTATACTACCCCCTTAAGTGAATTTTCCTTTATTGGTTTAATTAATACAACAATAATCTTGAACCAACTTGCATACAAAGACCGGTCAACTCAACCAGTAGACCATTTCAACCAATAGAAGGGTGACCGCTCTCAACCCTCCAACTATCGTCCAATTGCTCTCATTTCTTGTCTTTCTAAAGTTTTTGAAACTATTCTTGCTTCCAAATTTCTTAAGCATTTCTCTTCTCATAATATGCTCTCAGATCGCCAGTATGGCTTCCTTAAGGGTCGCTCTACTGGTAATCTTCTTTCATATCTTACTAACTCTTGGTCATCCTCCTTTCGGGAATTCGATGAGACTTTTTCTATTGCACTAGACATATCGAAAGCCTTCGATAGAGTCTGGCTCAAATCTTTAATTTCTAAACTACCCTCCTTCGGTTTCTATCCCTCCATCTGTGCCTTTGTCTCTAATTTCCTTTCGGCCGTTCCATAGCCGCGGTTGTGGACGGCCATTGTTCACTTCCTCACCCTATAAACTCCGGTGTTCCTCAGGGCTCTGTCCTATCTCCTATTCTCTTTCTAATTTTTATAAATGATCTCCTCAACTGTACCTCAATTCCCATCCATTCATACGCAGACGACTCAACCTTACACTACTCCATTAGTTTTTCAGAACGCCCCAGCCAGCAATCCCTCAACGACAAACGTAATGAAGCCATAGAACTCTTAAATTCTGATCTAAATACTATCTCCAATTGGGGCAGAGAAAACCTTGTTACCTTTAATGCTTCCAAAACCCAATTTTTCCATCTATCTACCCGCCAGGATCTCCCAGCGGACTATCCCTTATTCTTCAACAATACAAAATCAATCCTTCATCTTCTCTCAATATTCTTGGTGTCTCTTTTTCTTCTGCTCTCAGTTGGAAGGACCATATTACCAGTCTTGCTAAGGCAGCCTCCCAGAAGCTGGGTGTGCTCAACTGCCTTAGGGGGGTTCTTTTCCCCTGCACAGCTTCTTGCTCTGTACAGGGGCATAGTGCGCCCCTGTATTGAGTATTGTTCACATTGTGGGGAGGTCTCCTCTCACACCGCTCTCCTAGACAAAGTTGAAAGGAAGGCCTTTCGTATCATTAACTCCCGTCCACTCACTAACTCTCTGCAATCTCTCTCTGTCCGCCGCAATGTTGCATCTCTCTCGCTATTTTATCGCTCTACTATAATAATCAGTGTTCCTCAGAGCTTTCCCAGTATACCACCTCCTTTACGTAGGGCACGTGGTACCCGTCTTGCAACTCAATCCCACCCCTACTCTGTGCAACTCTCCAACCCAAGAGTGAAACGTTACTCTCTAACTTTCTTCTACTCAACAGCTGAGCTCTGGAACTCTCTCCCAGAATCAGTCTTTCCCTCTTCCTATGACTTAAAATTGCTTCAAACTCCGTGTGTCCAGGCATTTTGGCTCGAACGTCCCTTGATTTTGGCCCTGTCACTCTTTCAACTATGGGGGAGGCACTCGCCCATGGTAACAAATTAGTATATAATTTATTTAAGAGTCGGAAATTGAAGTTCCGACCAGACGCCATTAAACTTTTGAACTAGCAAGACGTGTCTCGTGACCTCCCACCACATTCCCCGTGCCCGGCCCGGAGTCCATGACTTTAATGCTTTGTTACGGTATCGGTTAGATAGGCTATTATGGGTTAAGATATCAACTATTCCACCATCATATTTTAATATCCATGCCATAAGGTAGTCTATCCATTAATTTACTTTTATTTTTTTATGTTTTTATTGGTGTGGTAAAGGATATTTGTTTTGGCCATATAATCCTCCACATTTTGGTGCCCCGAGTGAGGATTCCGATTGGCGTGTAGGCTAGAGGTCGGGTTAGGGCAGGTTTCATTTCATACTTGTTAGGGCCCTTGCTGTAGCGGTGATGGACAAGGTCGCATTTGTGGGACATAGTCTGATCCCACGCCATTTTGACTTTTTGAGGTCCCTAATTGCGAGGTGAGATGCTATCGAGCCCCAGGTGGTAGAGCCCGTAACATTCAGACAGACAGGCGACTGAATCGTGTACTAGCTTCGCCTCACCATCTGACCATTCTATATTTGGGAGGCAACGACGTACACGAGACGGTCCAAGTGTCTGAGGTTACGGATGACATCGTCTCTACCATCCAACTAATTGAGCAGCGCTGTGGCTCTAAAGTAGCCGTTCTTCTCTTGGAGCCACGAGAGCTGCCTCCCATCCCTCAGGGCGAGCCAGGAGTAACCCGCGGTCATTACCGCACAATTTACCAGGCCGTGAATCGGCGACTACAGAGACTACTGCGCGGCTGTAAAACGTTCCAGTTCGGAGCCAGACCCTATCTCCGAAATTTACGACGTGACGGTGTCCACTGGAGCCAGAGAGGTCATGCCGTGCAGGTATGCCTTTTGCCTCCCTCAATCACATAGAAAAAAAAAAAAAAATTACAGTATATATATATACTGTATATAATATATATATATATATATATATATATATATATATATATATACCGGTATATATATATATGAACGAATGCCGTTTTTTTAAGAAAACAAGCACATACTAAAATAACAAATGAGGTGAGGTCATGGAGAACATTGGAGATGGGGAGTGAGGTCAAGTGGTGCTGACTTCTGCTGAGAGAAGTCAGTCAGATTCTTCACTATATAACTTGGGGAGTAATATTTGCAACACTGGAGCCGACAGAGGAAATATTCGATGCTAGCCAACTTCCATTGCAAGAAGATGGCCTGGAAAAACTCGAGGAGCAGTACCCTCTTGGAAAAGGACAGCGACCGAGCCTTTTGCCAAACCACAAATCAAAACAGCCACGCAATTAAGCTTCCAACGTTGCACAAAACATGGCCAATGCTAAATCGCATGGAAGTGGTTATTAATGCACCTGTATCATTCAGTTTCCTATATAAGTGCGTGACCTAATACATGCGTCTTTTCCTCTTTAGAGCAGTCATTTGTTCATTCTCACAAATAATCTCTCATATATATACATATATTTATATATATATAATTATATATATATATATATATATATATATATATATATAGAGAGAGAGAAAGAAAAGAGATAGTCAGTCAGTCATTATCTATTTCATTAATCAGGTTGGATATACACGATTTATAGGGTTATTGAAGTAGTTGTGAGGAATAAATTAACTACACCGGTATCTGGGAAGGGTTGGTAATAGCCATTTCTTAGGGTAACCTCATTAGAGTGAACCATTTCCTACCAGGGCCTGGTGATTGTAAATATTGTAAAGAATAATTAATATTAAGTAATTTAGAACTATAAGATTACCTTGGCCAAGTTAATTTAGTTATAAAACCTCGTAGGATTAAAACTTAGAGGTACTGTATTATGGATCAGTTTTGAAACTCCCGCGATCGCAGACGTTATCCACAATTTGTTGCGGTAACCTCAACTCTTGAATAATATTTTTACTAAATCGTTGTGAAACAATATTTACGTTGATATTTATATAAGTAAACGCTTAATTTTCATTTATATGATTAAGTGAAGAGGGAATGAACCCTTGGTAACAAATTAGTATATAATTTATTTAAGAGTCGGAAATTGAAGTTCCGACCAGACGCCATTAAACTTTTGAACTAGAAGACGTGTCTCGTGACCTCCCACCACATTCCCCGTGCCCGGCCCGGAGTCCATGACTTTAACCCTATCTACCGATGCCGGAATCCATAGAAACAACGCCAGGACCCTAGTTATAGCTAAGTCATTGATATATAGCCTACGGCCATTTATACAATGCTTAGTTAGGGTATCGGTTAGATAGGCTATTATGGGTTAAGATATCAACTATTCCACCATCATATTTTAATATCCATGCCATAAGGTAGTCTATCTATTAATTTACTTTTATTCTTTTCTTTTTTGATTGGTGTGGTAAAGGATATTTGTTTTGGCCATATAATCCTCCACATTTTGGTGCCCCGAGTGAGGATTCCGTGTAGGCTAGAAGTTGGGTTAGGGCCGATTTCTTTTCATACTTGTTAGGGTCCTTGCTGTAGCGGTGATGTACAAGGTCGCATTTGTGGGACATAGTCTGATCCCGCGCCATTTTGACTTTTTTAGGTCCCTAATTGCGAGGTGAGATGCTATCGAGCCCCAGGTGGTAGAGCCCGTAACATTCAGACAGACAGGCAACTGAATCGTGTACTAAATTTGCCTCACCATCTGACCATTCTATATTTGGGAGGCAATGACGTACACGAGACAGTCCAAGTGTCTGAGGTTACGGATGACATCGTCTCTACCATCCAAGTAATTGAGCAGTGCTGTGGCTCTAAAGTAGCCATTGTTCTGTTGGAGCCACGAGAGCTGCCTCCCATCCCTGAGGGCGAGCCAGGAGTAACCCGCGGTCATTACCGCACAATTTACCAAGCCATGAATCGGCGACTACAAAGACTACTGCGCGGCTGTAAAACGTTCCAGTTCGGAGCCAGACCCTATCTCCGAAATTTACGACGTGACGGTGTCCACTGGAGCCGGAGAGGCCATGCCGTGCAGGTAGCTCGCTATCACGTGTACATCGTCGATTCACGGGAAGATTGGTTAATATATCAGACTCAGACGATGGCCGTGGGTGAGTGGCATTACAATTATTAAAGGGATAAGATAAAATAGCATGGTGTTTCAATCCTGTGGTAGAGGACTGGTAGGAGGGTCTGTAATGTTGCGTTCTCTAACTTTTGTGAAACTTGGAGCTTCAGCTTCGTTTCAGTCCTTAAATTTTCCCCATATTTTGCTAATTTATGCCATTTTATGTTTCCGTCCTTAACGTCACCCGCGTCTGAAAAACCAGGTAGAATAGCTAAATGCTGGGGACGGAGCATATACAAAATGTAATAAATAAATTATATGTTCCCTCCCCCTTAGAAAAATGCGACTACCACAGGTTCCCACGAACATCTGGAATAATAAATTAATGAATAAATAAAAATGTACAGCTTGAGCTTCGTTATGGTACCTAAATTTTCCCTATTTTTTGCTAATTTAGGCCATTTTTATGTTTCTGTCCTTAATGTTACCCACATCTGAAAGACAAGGTAGACCAGCTAAATGCTGGGACGGAGCATATACAAAATTTAGTAAATAATAAATATATTCCCTCCCCCTACTAGCGTGGATTCCCACACATAAGGTAAATAATATTGGATATTATAATGATTTTCAACTAAATTTTCATCTGAATTTGTAGCAAGTATTGGTACGTGTATAATGCTAAAGATTAACAGATAAATTAAGTATGCATTCGGCAATATCTAAATGTAGATTTGATTCTTGAAAATTAGTCTCCAGTATAAACATTAATAATTTTTTTGAAAATAATAACCCATTTTCCAAAATTACTGATATACTCTTGAGAAAATCTATGGTGGGGAAAATAGGCTGGGTAACTAGAGCATTAGATAATTGCCAGGAGGTAAAAAGACGTGAACCCTGTCCAAGGGAGCTGTTAAAGTCTCAAATCCAAGATCTTAAAACCCAGTGGGCTAATAATGAAGAATCCTTTAACCTCAGAAGTGCACATGGGGGTAATTAGACACCTCTGCCTGTGCGCATGTATTTGAGCTGTTTCCATCACTAAAATATTCATTTTACCATAAATAGCATTATTACTTATCCATATGCACCTATTATAGGTTGATTATAAAGGTATTAACCTGTTACAACAATAAAACAAGTGAAAACAGCGTTTGGATGGTCAAAATCGGCGATACAGGGCGGGAGTTACATAATGTATGGGTGAGGCAACCTCCTTTCCCGCCAATTTCCCCCAAGGCTGGAGAGACACTGTCGATCGATACTCTCTCTCTCTCTCTCTTGCACTCGCTTGCTAACAGTGATGAAAATGCCCTGCTTGCAACTTACTAATGTTAGCACGAAAATATACCTCAGAATAAGGGAATAACAGGGAAAATAGGTGATAACTGAAGGAGGGGAGGAAAGTGGGGAAGGAGGGGAGGTAGAGGAGTGATATTTTGCATGGCCCAGGGGCAAACAATTTTGTTTTTGTTTTTTTGGTTTTTTCGATGTTTAAAGTTGATTTTTTTTTCTCTGACTCTTAAGAGTCTTCCCGCAGTCCGCCGGGGGAACTCTTAATAGTCTTCCCGCAGTTCCCGGGTTAATAAATTGGAGGATTTTTACATCAAACACGAGCAATCTGAAAAGTTTAAGGAAATACAACGGGCCTATGCAGATTTGTTTTGATTGTTTTGTAGATGTTTAGGTGACAATCACCACGGTTGATCTGGGGATCCGCCGCTGATGAGCTCGTCCTGGAATCATTACGACTCTGAATCTTACGATTCTGTACAGGACTGAACATGCCATTTTTATCGGCAATAGCTCAGAGAAGAGTGTTGAGAGGGGAGATGGGGTGTTGGAGAGAGAGGAAGGTGTTGGAGTGGCTTTGTTATGTGTGTTTTGTCTGTATACGTCGTCAGGATGTCCCCTGACTGGGTGCAAGCATGTGAAACATGCTAGGACGTACTACCGCACCCACTAAATGTCCGCCGTGGCAGGGATTCGATCCCGGGTCTTTCAGATTCACACGCGAGTGTGCTCACCACTTGACCACCACGGCCCGTGAAAATTATGTGAATCAACTAGCCGTGTTCGAATACACAATTATTTGAATCAACTAGCCGTGTTCGATCATTGGCGACAGATACAGTTACCGGAACAAGGAGTAATGGTACCAGTACTGGTATTACGGCTCCAGGACAACAAAGCTTTAAGTTGCCACCTATAACCTTACCTGAATTTGATGGGCAATCTGATTGGAATACCTTTTGGGATAAATATAAGGGTTTAGTTCATGACAGATCAGATATTTCTGCGGCAAATAAACTTTCATACTCGTTGGGTCAACCTAAGGGTTTTGCATTGGATCTTATTAAGGAACTTCCCAAAACAGATGACAATTCTAGTAGCTCTACAAGTACTCAAGGAGAATTTTGAAGATACCAAATTGACTCTACAGCGCCTAGTTTACAAATGGCTGGATTTATCAGAACCTAAGCATATGTACCAGGATTTTCAATCATTCCAGATCAGCTTGAATTGTGTTTTAAAATCACTTAGTACCCAGAAAGATCTTGACTCAGCTTCTTGGCTCCTGAACCACATTGTACAATAAAAGCTCTCTCAGAAAACCTGTGATGAATTGTATCACAGGTTTAAGAAGAACTACTTCACATATCAAGAGATAGAAGAGGGTTTAAGAGAGCTGTGCAAACACATGCAGGTCTCTAAGAAGGATACCGGTATCAAGGAAGGAGACAACAAGGATAAGTATACAAAAGCATCTACATCAGGGACTAACGAAAAAGCAAAACTGTTCAAGAAGGAAGAGGTTGGTACCTATGTGACCTCCGTCCAACAGAATAATCAAACTAGTACAGTATCAAAAACAAATGGTGTTTGGGAAAGAAAAAATTCACGTCTCAATTCTCCAGTGACCCAAGAAGTAACCAGAGAGATTAAGCCCACACCAGTGGTAAAACAAGAAACCCGGAAGGTGTGTATGTTATGTTCTGAACAACATTCCACAGTGTATTGTAGGACTTACCCAGATCTTAAGGCTAGACTTCCACAACTCATTGAACTAGGTAAGTGTCTCGTTTCCCTGAGCTCAAGACATTCTACTGAGGAATATGCTACTAAATTAAATATATGTTTTCAGTGCAAGACTGGTGTACATCATACAGCATTGTGTCCCAAGATCAGTGAAGTACAACCCAAAACTACAAGTGTGAATATGACCCTGACCACGGGAAACCCAATGCATACGCCGGCAGCTACTCCTACAGCCGAGGTTCAACTGATCAAAGGAAAAAAGGTTATGCCAGTCAAAGCACTCTTTGATACTAGAGCGCAAAAGACCTTCATTGCTGGAGACGTTGTTAGAGCCATGAATTTGCCAACAGGGGGAGAGTGAACATGGCAATAACTGGATTCTTGTCAAATTAGGAAACGCAAGCATTTGATGTGGTTAAACTCCTGATTAGATTAGGCAAATACAAATGTAAGGCAACTGCGGTGGTTAAGGGGAGCGTCCGGCTCATACACGTAATAGTGCTCAAAACGGCAATATTGCGCAACCCGATATATGGCATCATCACCCATCCCTCTGTCTTCAGTTAAAATCCTGAGGCAATATTCCGTCTGGAAGCATGTTATTTCTGGGCTAGTTTAAAGTTTCCGCGGGTCGCGGGTCGCGCAGACGCGTAGAAAATGCATTATGGGTTTCGGATCTGCAAAAAATAAAAAATAAAACCATGAATTTTTGGTGAAAATATGACGTTCTTAGATATTTTGCCTAACAGTATCTGGTACTCAACCCGGGTAACAACGAAGGGTGTGGTGGTGGTGGAGGAGAAAGAGCAGTGTGGTCCAAGCCGCGAGAGAGGTAGGGTGCGGCTGGCCGGCTGGCTTGCAACAGCTCTCGTGCCTTAGTACCTCACGTAAGAAAGTTCACTTGTCGGCGCAGTTCTGACGTAACCAAACATGCTACAACAATGTTTCTGGTGTCATTGGAAAGGGCATGAAATTCTCTACAACTCCACGTCGCCATTTGTTTTTATTTCTTTCCCATTTCGACACAGCACCCCGAGACATTTGTCACCTAATTTGTACCTAATTGTAAATGCCCTAATTCTACAATTAGATACAAAATGGAAAAAAGTATCAACGTACAATTGAAACTACACCTATTGTTAGTACCCCCAATGCATTAAAACAATCAAGCAACAACATTTAAATGAGATTTTGATTTTACAAAAAGTCATAAATTTACACACCTAACTCAAAAAATAATTGTCCTAGAGAATTAAAATTTTGGAAATTTCTTAGTTGTTAGGTCCCCTATACGTGTACAAAATCTTATGAAATACAGACAAAATCCACTGACACGTTCTAGAGTAAAAGCCTGACGCTCCCGGACGCTCCCCTTAAGGAAGACATGATGAAACGCAAGCATTTGATGTGGTTAAACTCCTGATTAGATTAGGCAAATACAAATGTAAGGCAACTGCGGTGGTTAAGGAAGACATGAACACTTCTGTGGTAAATAAGGGTTTGAAGGAAGCATCTGACTACTTAACAAAGAGTGGTGTCCATCTAGCAGATCGTATTATAGAGTCTGACGTAGTAGGTCCAATTCAACTGATCATCGGCTCCGACTACTTCTACGAAAAATGACTCGGAAACACGATATACAGCTAATTTCTTCATCAGGTGGATACATAATAATGGGATCTCTACCCACATGCGGCCCAAGTGAATCAGACAACCGGATGGATCCAGTCTTTGTGACTCCTGCACAATCTCTGGTGGTGGCTAGAATTGGTGCAGAATTAATTCTATCACAACTAGGAGACATTCTGGGGGAACAACAAAAATCTGTTCACAAACTTTGGGAACTTGACACTGTGGGTATAGAAGCAGATCTTCCCACCCCTGAAGACATCTTAACATATAACCACTACCTAGACACAGTTGAGTATAAGGATAGCCAGTACTACGTAGGACTTCCATGGAAGATAAATGCCCCTGAATTACCAACTAACTACCAGAGTTCAAGATGTCAACTGAATAAAATGATGGAGAGGTTGCGTCAACATCCTGAACGGCTGGAAACTTATAATATAATTCAAGAGCAGTTGGAAAATGACTTTGTTGAGGAGGTCCCAGGTGAATAAACCACAAAGAGGGTCATTACCTTCCTCATCATGCTGTAAGTAAGGACTCCAGTACTACCCCCATCAGAGTGGTATTTAACTTCAGTTCTCGAGCAACGAAGAATGAAGCAAGTCTAAATGATTGTCTTTATATAGGACCAATTCTGACCGAAATACTGGGTGATGTACTACTAAAACTCAGGACAAATTGATTTGGGTTTGTGGCGGACATCTCCAAAGCCTTTTTGAGAATAGGGTTAAAGGAGCAGGGCCGCAAATTCACGAAGTTCCTTTGGCCTGAAGATCCTTTTTAGCCTGGTGGGCGGATAAAAGAATACCGCTTTAGGTCAGTGTTATTTGGTTCCTGCTCTAGTCCTTTCTTGTTATGCAGCACTTTGAGATATCATTTCCAGAAGACAGAGAAACCGGAAATGGGCCAACTGTTTTACATGGATAATTTTCAGGGCGTTGCTGACAGTGGAGAAGAGGTGATTGAAATCTACAATTTGGCAAGGCAAGAATGTAATAAAGCCAATATGCCACTACAAAAATGGAATTCAAACTTATAATCTTTTGGACCAGATAAGAGGAGACTATCCTGACTACCAAATATCAGAATGTCAACCAGTACTAGGATTGCAGTGGAAAACGACTACTGATGAGATGTATCTAAAGCCCTTCAATGTTCTCGATGTAAAACTCACAAAATGCACGCTCTTAAGTCAGGTCTCTATGATGTTCGACTCATTGGGCATATTTAGTCCCATATCAATAATTAAAGGCAAGATTTTAGTTCAGGAAGCCTGGAGAGAAGCACTGAGTTGGGATACTCCATTACCTGAAAAGTATACAGAAGAGTGGAACAAATTGCAGGTGGAATATGAAAAGGTGTCATCAGTCAAGTTTCCTAGAAGATGTTATCCTACCTCTGATAATGAGTGTGCTCAATTGCATGTATTTTGTGATGCCTCATCTAAGGCGTATGGTGTAGTAGCTTATTGTGTCACTGAAGTCCGATCAACTTTGATTATGTCCAAGTCCCGAGTAGCGCCATTAAAACAACGTACCCGTCCACAGTTGGAGTTGACCGCTGTTGAATTGGGAACTAGGTTAGCTACTTATTTGAATGGTATGTTTCCCTTTGTAGGTGAGACGTATATATGGACAGATAATGAGATATGTTTGCACTGGATAGCTAAGGATGATAGTCACATAGTTTATGTGCGTAACAGAGTACACAAAATAACGGAACTACAAATGAACTATAAATTCATGCATGTTAAGTCCAAGGATAATCCGGCTGACTTGGTGAGCCGAGGTGTAAGTGTTAAGAAACTGATTAACAAAACTCTGTGGTTTCAGGGTCCGGTTTGGCTAAGTCAGAGTGATTGGCCAGAACAAAAATCATACCAGAAGGTTAATGATGATCAGGTTCATATGGACCCAATATCCCAGAGCCTTCAATGATTGACATCACCAAGTTCTCAAATTTGGACAAACTATTAACTGTAACTAAATTTGTGTTTAAGTTCCTGAGCAAGAAGGTAAAGATGGAGGAATTAGACCCAATTACCTACTGGATCAAAAGGACACAAGTTGAAAAAGTATGAGGAGGAATTGGCACAGCTACATAAACCCAATCCCAAGCCAACGAAAAGAATGAAGGATCTTGGGCTGTACCTAGACAATCAAGAATTAATATGTTGTCGAGGTCGTATTGGTAAAGCTGATCTACCCCTCAAAACTCGGCATCCGATCCTATTGCCCAAGGATTGCAACCTCACCAAATTGATGGTTTTAAAAGCGCATGAAACCATTAAACACGGTGGGGTAGCAGACACTCTAGCCTATATGCGGCAAAGCTATTGGATACCCCAGGTACGACAAGCTGTTAAACGCTGTATCAAGAATTACATTATTTGCAAAAGGTATACAGCTATAGCTATTCCTTACCCTGGCCCACCAGCTCTCCCTCTAGACCGTATTCACCAAAGGAAACCGTTTGAAGTAGCAGGTGTGTATTATACTGGGGCCATCACTCTCACAGGAGATGATGGACTGCCCAAGATGGTATATACTGTATATGTCTATTCACCTGTACCAGCACTTGGGCTATACATTTGGAGATAGCGGAGGACAGGAGCTCGGAAACCTTTATAAATTTGTTCAGAAGATTTGCCGCTCGACAAAGTTGTCCCAGACGGTTGATAAGTGACAATGGGACAAACTTTGTGGGCGCATCCCCGCTAGTTTCAGAATTATTAAAAACCAACGCGGTACAGCAAATGCTAGCTTCTAGAAATTGTTATTGGTCATTCACAGCTCCCCGAGCCCCTTGGCAAAATGGATTTACCGAGAGAATGATAGGCATCGTGAAATTGTGCCTGAAAAAGGTTCTTCACAAGTAGAGTGTCACCTTGGAGGAGTTAAGAACTGTTGTCACAGAGATTGAAACAAGAGTTAACAATAGACCTCTAACATATCAAGATGACTCCAATTTGGAAATTAAAGTCTTAACCCCGGCTCATTTGTCATATGGTAGACGACTAGTACCAGTACCCCGTTTGGACGTGACAGAGGAATTAGTGGATCCCACCGTTAATGAAGCAGATGCTCACTTGCGACGAAGCTACCAAGCACTTTCCAAGGTACTGGATGCTAGGAACAAGCAGTGGGCATCAGAATATATCTTGAGCCTACGGGAAAGGTATTATGGTGCAAATTCTGCTAGTAACCGTCGCAAACCTGAGATGGGAGACATGGTCTTGTTGAAAATGGACTAACCTCACTCCAAATGGCCCTTGGCAAAGATCCTAGAAGTCTATCCTGATCCCGAAGGAGTTATCAGAACAGTTAAAGTTTTATCTCGAGGACAAACAACTCTCCGAACTGTAGATCGGCTCATACCTATGGAGCTCACCATCCCACCAGAGGAAGAACAGCAACCCATAGTAATAGGGAGACCTAGACCACAACGAGCAGCTGCTGCGATCTAGAAAAAATTGGCGTGATTTGTTAGTAGCAGGTCACGTAACATGATGCAGCATATCATACATCGCCGGGCCCCAATCTGTGAGAAATAAATTGACTTCACCGGTATCTGGGAAGGGTTGGTAATACCCATTTCTTAGGGTAACCTCATTAGAGTGAATCATTTCCTACCAGGGCTTGGTGATTGTAAATATTGTAAAGAATAATTAATATTAAGTAATTTAGAACTATAAGATTACCTTGGCCAAGTTAATTTAGTTATAAAACCTCGTAAGATTAAAACTTAGAGTTACTGTCCATACTTAGTATCTAGTATGAACAGTCTCGAGGTTACGTAATCTGGGTTGAATTAGCGTTACGTATCTTTCCGTAGTCTTAAGTTGAACGCTTTCCATAGTCCTAAGTTGAACGCTTCCGTAGCCTTAGGTTGGACGTCCACAATTGGGAAGAATATATTATTTTGTAGTTGTATATGGGAAAGTATTGAAGGATTATAATTCCCATATATAGTTGTATTATTTATTAAGATTGTTCATAAGTATCTCATTGTATAAAGATGGGATACATTTTCCATATGCTATGCGCATGCGCGGATAGTCACGAGGGACACAAAGACGTGGCTCTCGTTCTCACTCTCCAACCAACCTCCGTCTCCGCTACAAACGCTAAGCCTTCTTCATAGTTCATATATTAGGTGTTTTTGCTTCACTATCATCTCATTTCATATAGTCACTACATCATCATCTTTGTTAGTTATCACAAAATGTAACGTAACTATCTAGCCTATCGTAGCCTATTCTAGCCTCTTTCCATACGCTTCTTTATCCTACTAACCTACTCAAGTCAACTAGCCTATCTTCCGCCATCTTTCAATCACCAACTGAGTTCATCATAAAAGGTAAATAAATATTCTATATGTGTTAATCTTCTAAATTAAATATATACAGTCCACTTTATCTAAATTAACCATATAAGTGGTCCTTCGACCTTTCGCTAGTTTGCCCCCCACCCCCTTTTTTTTTAGTGTTATTCGGCGGTCGGTAGGTGCCTTGCTTCGAGTGGGGCTAGCCTATCCCTGTTTTTTATCATGTGTCCTTTTGCGTCCTCATGGCCCTGGTCTTTTGGCGCCGTGGAGCTGGTGGACTATTTTTCGTCCGCTCTTTGCTCTGGCCGCCCCAGGTGCCTGGCCACCAGTAGGAATTTTCGGACAGGATGTGGAAACTAGTGGATGGGTCATCAGGCTGCGATGGGATATTTACCCAGAATGAAAGGCTATAAATCTGATCAAGTACAGTACTCAAAATATCAATAATTACTTTAAATGCTTTTTCGGGCTCATTAATTTATATTGAAACTACTTTAGCCCTAGAAAATATTGCACAATTGGCATTGCATTAGTATTCAATTATCCATACTGTACTGTAAACTAACTTTTCAAAAGTTAAGGTCATTCAATCTAGATCAAAATTATACTGTCAAATCACTGTTTTATTCATTCACATATCTTTCTAAATTCTACTCTCGTCGTGTGCCCTGAAGGCGGGGTAATATGATAGTTGATAGGCTGAGTGTGTGTTCATCCAACTCAAAACTTTTGTCCTTGTGACTTCCTGATATGAACTTTTCTTGTGTACAATTTCCACAATTATTAAATTAAATAATATAAAATTATCGGTACCCATTGAGTTTAGACTGATTAAATTACCCTATTGGCTCTCTCTCTCTTAAAATTCTTGAATTTATTATAACTTAAAATCGGTACCTCTTTTTTTGACATCTAGAGATTTTTGGCCTATACTGTATTGTACTAAGTTTCCCTCCCGGCTTTTCTTAAATTATGGTGTAATGATTCTATAATTTCTAAATCTAAATCAAAATTATTATGTAAGGAGTTAAATTGAAAGGCTCCAGACTGCTAGTCTACATTTGGGAAAAATTCTTATTCTGCATTTCGTGAGGGTGTTTTATTTTCAGCTCGTGATTTAATTTGATTTCCCGGAGTACTGTATTGTTGTCTGTAACTTATTCGGACTAGCATTGATAGTTTGATTTAACATCACTAAGTTTCCTTCCCCTATAATCATGGCTACAAGTTTACAACGATGTCTAGCGGGGCTTAAGGGCTCTTTGACGGTCTTGACCTCTGACATCGACGAATTCCTTGATTCGGCGTCTGGGGTGGTGGAGGCCAGGTTGCTCAGTATTCAAAAGCAAATTGACAAGTATGAGGTCACCCAAGAGGACCTGGCCGACATTTACGAGACAGACGCCGAGTATATCAAGGAATTAAGAGAGGATACCCTATATTTGGAGGGCATCCAAGTAATCGCTGCCACACTGAAGGGAATCTTGATTCCAGAGGTCAAGAACAAGGTCAAGAAGGAGCCAAAGAAGTCCACAGTCAAATTACCACATCTTACTCTTCCAAAATTTGAGGGTGATGCCACATTGTGGTCGGGATTTTGGGAAATGTTCAAGTGTACCATCCATGACAATCCCGACCTCACAGATATACAACACTTCACCTATCTGAAGGGTCAGCTTCTGGGTGATGCGCATAAGCTAGTCGAAGGATTCATTGTCGAAAGTGCAAGTTATGCCCCAGCGATAGATCTCCTGCAAGAGACATATGGGCATCCAGATGAATCAAGGCAGCTTCTGTTACCCAATTCAATCAATTAGCGTCACCCAAATACCAAACAGCTGACCTGAAGAACTTCTATGCCAATACAGAGAGTGTGATGAGGTCAATCATTAGCCATGGAATTTGTTTGGAGGAATTTTGTGTGGTGACTCTTGTCAATAAATTAGCATCACTAAAAGAAACCATAAAACGGGAAATGGGAGACTTGAGCCTGGATTATAAGAAATTCACCCATTGCTTCCAGGCTGAAGTGTACAATTTGGCATGTCAAAACAAAGTAGGGGGTACACCCATGGCTACGGCAACATTTACAGCCCAAAGTGAATAGAGGAAATTTAACTGTGGCCTGTGTAGTGGCACCAATCATTTGTGGTACAAGTGTATAAAGTATAAAGTTAAAAGAGCCCGTCAACTACGTCTCTGCACTGGGTGCTTGTCAAAAGAGCATGGCCATTCGGGTTGTACTAACCCTAACATAAGAAGCTGCAAGTTTTGTAAGGGCAAACACTTTCATTCCCTATGTACACAGAAACAAGGGAAGGAAAGTAGACCAGCGGAGGATAACACCAAGAGAGAGCATACTGCTGCTTCTTCGACTACAATGTTCGTTGCCACAGGTAAAAATACAGTAATCTTGCCCACCGTACAGCTGCCGGTAAAGGGTAAGGATAATAATTGTGTTAAAATCAGATCGCTACTTGATCAATGTTCTCAGAGGACCTTTGTGAAGTCTTCTGTTCTATCCTCCCTTTCCAACAATTCTAAAGGAACTGAGGAGTTATGTCTTCACGGATTTACCGGAAAACAAGCCTCTTGAGTCTAGGGAATATAATGTCGTGGCACTGCAATACAAACACAGAGGTAAATTTCATCATCTAGACACATACTGGTTGATGAATTGCCAGAACATAAAGGTGAACTTAGCCTGAAGTCTAAACTGGTAAGTTTACAAAGTAAAGGCATAAAATTGGCCGATCCTAATGCAACGGACACAGATCAGTTGGAGCTGCTCATCGGTGCAGATCACTACTACGATATAGTGCGACCTGGGTATAAAAGGTCAGGTAGCCTAATTCTGCTTCCTACCAAGTACGGGTACGCCATAAGTGGTTCATATGTGGCACAACATACCAGCTCCAACACTGAAGTAATTACTGTATTGAAAGTAGCAGTTACGCCAATGGACGAATACATGTCGACTGGTAATATTCCACCATGCAAAAATGACTTGAATGTTTTGTGGGAAATAGATCATATCGGGATAACCCCTAAGGAATACTCACAAGTTGAGCGTCAAGCACTATCGTCGTATGAGGATACCGTTACCTACGATCCTCACAGCTAACAATATAAAGTGAGACTACCCTGGAACAATTACAAGGATCAGCTGCCAACTAACAAGGGTTTGGCCATAGGCCGTCTTCAGGGTCTTCAGAGAAGATTCATCAAAGAGCCTGACTTTTGCGAGGAATACTCAAAAGTCATAAAGGAGCAGGTGTCCCGTGGTTTTATGGAAGAGGTGCCTTTTGACAATTCATATACCGGACATTACTTGGCTCATCATGGAGTGGTCAAGGAGAGGAAAACTACGCCAGTGCGTATCGTCTTCGACTGTTCAGCCAAGGTGAGTGATCGTCAGCCTAGTCTTAATGACTGCTTGCGTACTGGACCTTCACTGGTACCAGAATTAGCGCAGGTTTTACTCCGGTTTAGACTCGATAAGTATGCCTGGGTGTCTGATATCGAGAAGGCGTTTCTGATGTTAAAACTCCATGAAGACGACCAAGACTATACTCGGTTTATGTGGCCAAAATTTCCACGGCAGCTAGATTCCCCCCTCATTTGTTACAGATTCCGGGTGGTTTATTTGGCGCTTGTCAAATGTCACTTGTCAAATGTCAGTGCAGATCCGCAGGTTATTCATCAGATTCGGTAAGGGCTATACATCGACAATTTACTGGGTACAGGTAATGATGAAGATTTCCTGATTCATACCTATGGTGAAGTCCGAGAAATTATGAATGACGCCCATTTACATCTACGTGAATGGGCGACCCATAGTTCTGTTTTGCAGACTGTACTGCAACGGGATGGTGTGGCGGCGGTACAGCAGGAACATGTGAGGGTGCTGGGAGTGTTTTGGGAGACGGACACAGATACCCTCTCATTCGGCGTTCAGTACGCGCATTATTCGCAGATAACAAAACGGATTTGCTTGAGTATGACGGCTAAACTTTTTGACCCCCTAGGGATAGTTCTACCGGTGTCGATCAAATCAAGATTATTCCTTCAGCAATTATGGAGGATAAGATTAGGTTGGGATGAGGTTTTGACTGGCGATTTGGTTCAGGAGTGGGAAAACATTATTTCGGATCTTCGTCTCTGTAAGGGTTTTAATTTTCCTCGGAGAGTTGTCATGGACCATCCTGTTTCCATTCATGCCTTCTCAGACGCTAGCAAGGTCACGTACGGCACCGCCATATACTTGTTGACATAAGTGGCAGCTGTCTAGTCATGGCGAAGGCGAAAGTTGCCCCGATCAAATCCCTTTCCATCCCAAAATTAGAGCTAACTGCAGTTCTGTTGGCTGCTAGACTCGTACACTTTATCGAGGAAACTTTTAAAACTTTGCTAAACATCTCGGAGACAGTTATATGGAGTGACAGCCAAATTACGCTCTACTGGTTACATAGCCGAAAGAAGCTACCAGTGTACGTCACCAACCGTGTCGACGAAATTCATACCCTGCTCCCAACCGCACAGTTCCGGTATGTGTCTACCAAAGAGAATCCAAGTGACTGCATTACTCGTGGTGTATCTGCTAAATTTCTCAAATCTTCTGCGTTGTGGTGGAATGGCCTATGCTGGCTTAATAATCCCAATGAATGGCCAGAAAATATAGATTTGAGCGAGCAACACAGTGCTATTGTGGCACCGGTAATTGACACGGTGCCTGACGAAGACACACGGTTATGGGACTGGGATAGATTCAGCAGCTATGAGAAGTTACGTGTTACAGCATGGGTGATACGATTTGTAGAAAATGTAAAAGCAAAAATCAAAGGCACACCACCCACAGGTAGTGCTTACCTCAATGTAAAGGCGATCAGAATTGCAGATAAATCATTACATAAGTTCTGTCAACAAGAAATATATACGCAGGAATATAAATTACTGGTTAAGGGAGCAAAGTCCAGGAATAGCCTGATCAACCAGTTGGGCTTACACTTGAAGGGGGATTTTATACATTGCAGAGGCAGATTACGATTGGCAGCACTCTCTGAGGCAAGTAAGTATCCAATACTACTGCCCCCCAATCATCCCTTCACCCATCTTATCATCGATAGGTGTCACCGACTCTGTTGTCATTATGGGGTTGGTCATATAGTCACCTATGTCCGACAAAGATGGTGGGTGCCTAGAATCAGGCAGGTGGTCAAGAAAGTCCTACGCAAATGCTTAAAATATAGGCGGGTACAGGGAACACAATATAATCCCATCGTAATTCCTCCCTTACCAAACCTGCGAACCACCCCAGGTAACCCTTACAAAGTTACCGGGGTTGACTACAGTGGAGCAATCCCTGTGAAAGATTCACCCAATCTTAAGGTGTATATGATACTTTTCACCTGTGTCATTACCAGGTCAATTACCCTGGAACTGGTCACCAACCTCACTTGTGATAGCTTCCTACATGCCTTCAGAGGATTCTGCAGTAGACAGGGATATCCGCGTATCATGCTGAGTGACAATGCAAAAACTTTCATAGGGGCATCTACATATCTCAAAGAAATTAGCAACAATCCCAAGATTCAGATCTGCCTAGCGGATGTAAAATGCGAATGGCGTTTCATTCCCGCCAGAGCACCTTGGTTCGGCGCCATATGGGAAAGGGCCATAGGGCTCGTGAAGGCGGGTCTGAAGAAGGTGTTGGGTAGAGCTCTCATATCGATTGAGGAACTCAACACCATACTCTTGGAGATTGAAGCCACCGTAAATGATCGCCCTCTATACTATGCTTCTGGTGATTTGGAAGACCTTACCCCTATCACACCTTCAGTACTGGTACGTGGATACAGACTGCGGGATCTTCCTGAAGAATATGATGAGGATACTATGGAAGATCCAGACTACACAAGTAAGGACGTGATATTGGCCTGCTACAAATATATTCGTAAATTATCACGAGATATTTGACATCGCTGGTTGACAGAATATCTGGTGACTTTGAGAGAAGCGCAAAAAAGTAAACTAACACCATTAAATGGTTATTGGCCTAGGGTAGATGACGTGGTAACCATCCATGAAGAGGGCCCGCGCGCACTCTGGAAATTGGGTCAGATAGAGGAGTTGTTACCAGGTCGTGATGGTGAGGTTCGGGTAGCAAAAGTTCGCACCCGGACTGGAGTAATCACACGGCCAACAGTACAACTATATCCTCTTGAAGGTGACCTCGAACGCAAGGACACCCCCTCGGACCAGTTATCCATAGATGCCCCCTCCCTGGCACCGACTTCGACGCAGCCTGTTGACGCGTCCGGTGGACGCCCCAGTCGACAGGCGGCCCAGATATCCTCCCAAGATTGGCAGTATAAGATTGCCTCCGGGCAAATCTAATCATGTAAATTTTGTATATTTTCTGTTGGCGGGAATATGTCCATACTTAGTATCTAGTAAGAACAGTCTCGATGTTACGTAATCTTGGTTGATTTAGCGTTACGTATCTTTCCGTAGTCTTAAGTTGAACGCTTTCCATAGTCCTAAGTTGAACGCTTCCGTAACCTTAGGTTGGACGGCCACAATTGGGAAGAATATATTATTCTGTAGTTGTATATGGGAAAGTATTGTAGGATTATAATTCCCATATATATTTGTGTATTATTTATTAAGATTGTTCATAAGTATCTCATTGTATAAAGATGGGATACATTTTCCATATGCTATGCGCATGCGCAGATAGTCACGAGGGACACAAAGACGTGGCTCTCGTTCTCACTCTCCAACCAACCTCCGTCCTAGATACACACGCTAAGCCTTCTTCATAGTTCATATATTAGGTGTTTTTGCTTCACTATCATCTCATTTCATATAGTCACTACATCATCATCTTCGTTATTTATCACAAAATATAACATAAATATCTATCCTATCCAAGCCTATTCTAGCTTCTTTCCAAACGCTTCTTTATCTTACTAACCTACTCAAGTCAACTAGCCTATCTTCCGCCATCTTTCAATCACCAACTGAGTTCATCATAAAAGGTAAATAAATATTCTATATGTGTTAAGCTTCTAAATTAAATATATACAGTCCACTTTATCTAAATTAACCATAGGTACTGTATTAGGGATCAGTTGTGAAACTCCCGCGATCGCAGATGTTATCCACAATTTGTTGTGGTAACCTCAACCCTTGGATAATATGTTTACTAAATCATTGTGAAACGATATTTACATTGATATTTATATAATTAAACGCTTAATTTTCATTTGCATGATTAAGTGAAGAGGGAATGAACCCTTGGTAACAAGATTAGTACCGGTATATAATTTATTTAAGGGGAGGCTGAAGGCTCCCTGAGCCCAGATATCAAAATTTATAATTATTGTGTTCTTGTTCTATAATGCTCCTTTCAACATTGGAGAATAGCATAGGAAGGAACAAAAAAACATATCGCATCCATAACTCCCGGGGCCGGGGGTTCGACCTCGACCCCCGAAAAACTTAAAATATTTATTTCAGCCATCCAAAAAAAATATGGTGTCTGTAGAATAAAGGGCTGCTGCAAGCAATAGAAATGATCATATGAGGGCATAAACGCCCATATGACATCCCTAGGGCCCCCTCGGGGGGGCCCCAAAATCATGGATTTTGGTCAAAACTTGTCTCTTATATTCTTAGAACCATGCCCCTGACGAAAATTTTGTTTAGTTAGCCCATTACTCTCAATCTTCTATGTGCGCGCTATGATAGAAAACGGAAGCTTAGGAGGACAAAAAAAATTTTCTGTCCCAAAATTAATTTTCAGTGTTGAAAATCTTCGATTTTAGTTTGCCAGAGATGATATTTTGGCACTTATGAGATCATCTACTTTTGTGTTTATGGCTCAAATTCATTCCCCTTCCACACACTACATATAGGACTATATAGCTACTGGAAAATGCAGAGATAATGGCATTATCTCACATATTTGTCAAGATTCGACATTGTTTAGGTTCAAATGTTGGCTAAAAAAAACATATATATATATATTATATAGTTTTTTCAGCCCCTTCTACTATGCAATATGGTAACTTTGGTTCATTTTCTTGCAGGGGAATCAGGTAGAGTACGCCATGCAAAAGTTGCGGGAAATTTGAACAAGTTTGAGTGAGAAGAGGATTTTACAAATATTTCAATGAAATTCTACGCTCGTGCGCGCACATAGAGAGCTGATTTTTTCAGCGAGTCTTAGTATTTCCATTTGTAATAAGATGGTATAAGTGAAGAAAAACACTATCTCTTACACAGGCTGACTTGGGGGTCATGCCTTCAGCCTCTTAAGAGTCGGAAATTGAAGTTCCGACCAGACGGCATTAAACTTTTGAACTAGCAAGACGTGTCTCGTGACCTTCCACCACACTCCCCGCGCCCGGTCTGGAGTCTAGGACTTTAACCCTATAGACCGAAGCCGGAATCCATAGAAACAACGCCAGGACCCTAGTTATAGCTATGTCATTGATATACTGTATATGGCCATTTATACAATGTTTAGTTAGGGTATCGGTTAGATAGGCTATTATGGGTTAAGATATCAACTATTCCACCATCATCTTTTAATATCCATGTCATAAGGTAGTCTATCTAACAATGTTTTTGTTTTTTGTTTTTTTTTTATTGGTGTGGTAAAGGATATTCTTTTTGGCCATATAATCCTCCACAGTAGTAGACATTAAACTAAGATTCCTGTATTCTGTACTTAAACAATTTTTCTCATTTGATAGCATTTATATAATTTAGCAACAAGTTATTAAACACATAATCATTGATGGTTATCTTTTTTACATCATTTACAATAATAGATCTGTGTAATACGCAATAAATGCTTTTCTCTATAATATACATGAGAATTTTAGTTTAAAATCTTATATTCATCCAGTTAACTAAATGTCTAATTATCATCAATCCACAATATCTAGCTGTGTTTGCTCTCCCAGTACTTCATATTCATTATCTTCTTGACTGACTTATGATATCCAAGGGAAAACCCTTTTAATTTGATTACATCATTTTTAGATAGATTGAGACAGATATATATACATATGTATATTCAATAATTAAGTAAATATGATGTAAAATGGTACTCTCTTACGTCTATTCCTATTCGAAAATATTGTATACAGTATATACGGTATATATATATATATATATAAATACATATGTATATACTGTATATATATATATATATATGTATATATGTATATATATATACCGATGCTATCTTCATAGTCAGGCAGATACAGGAAAGATACCTACTAAAAGGCAGGGATCTTTACTTTGTGTTTGTGGACCTGGAGAAGGCCTTTGATAGGGTACCTAGAGATGTTGTACAGTGGGCTATGAGGAAACTTGGTGTGGAAGAGTGGCTGGTGCGTGTGATAATGAAGATGTATGAGGATTCGCGAAGTTCGGTGAGGGTGAAAGGTGTACTGAGTGATGAATTCGCAGTCCGTGTTGGAGTCCATCAGGGTTCAGTGTTAAGCCCCCTCCTCTTTATTATGGTCTTGGAGGCGCTGTCTAGAGTTTTTAGAGGCGGACTCCCGTTGGAACTGTTTTATGCAGACGATTTAGTCCTAATAGCTGACAGTATGCAGGATGCTGAGGCCAAATTCAGAAAGTGGAGAGAGGGCATGGCGAGCAAGGGTTTAAGAGTCAATATTAACAAAACCAAGGTTATGCATTGTAGTTTGAGACGAGGCAATGTGGAAAAGAGCGGTGCATACCCATGTGCAGTGTGTGGAAAGGGAGTGGGCGTTAACTCAATTCAATGTAGCATCTGTCGATGTTGGGTACACCATGGGAGTAAGCGCTGTAGTAGAATAAAGGGGCCCTGCCGAAGGATAAGTCAGAAATAGAGAAATTTGAGTGCGTAGTGTGCAAAGGCGAGCTTGTGTTAAGTGATGATCCTGTGGCTGTGAATTTTGGAAATGAGTCTTTGGAGCTGGTGAACCAGTTTTTGTTACCTAGGAGATACCATCTCTGCCGTGGTGGGGCCGAGGCTGCCACTGTTGCTAGAATTAGGTGTGGATGGTGTAAGTTCAGAGAATTGACGCCAATCCTGACCATGAAAAGAATGCCTCTCCCCCTGAAGGGAAAGGTGTATGCCTCATGTGTTAGAAGTGCAATGACGTATGCCTCAGAAACATGGGCCGTTAAAGTAGAGGATGTCAACAGAATGGAGCGTAATGAGATGAGAATGGTGAGATGGATGTGTGGGGCCATGCTACAGGATAGAATAACAAATGTTGAGCTGAGGAGACGTTTAGGTATAAAGAGTATTAGCGAGGTGATGCGTACAGGTAGACTGGGATGGTATGGACATGTGGAGAGAATGGATGAACAAAATTGGGTGAAAAAATGCAGGTCTGTGATTGTGGAGGGAGCTGCACCAAGGGGTGTACCGAGGAAGACCTGCTCGGACTATACGCGCCGATCTCAAATCCAAGAACTTGACAAGTGAAGCAGCCCTTAACAGGGTTGCCTGGAACGCCGCCATTAGGACAAGAGACTGAAACTGCACTTATGTGTGGAACACTCAGTCTTAAAATGTTATGTATGTATGTATGTATATATATATATATATATATATATATATACTGTATATACAGTATAGATAATATATACGGTATATACAGTTTATGTATATTTCTTTTTGTTTTTCTTTTTTCTATGTGAGTGAGGGAGACAAAAGGCAGAACTTCCTGTAGCGAGTGCCTCCCCCATAGTTGAAAGAGTGACAGGGCCATAATTAAGGGACGTTCGAGCCAAAATGCCTGGACACACGAGTTTGAAGCAATTTAAGTCATAGGAGAATGGAAAGACTGATTCTGGGAGAGAGTTCTAGAGCTTAGCTTTTGAATAGAAGAAAGACTGAGTAACGTTTCAACTCTTGGGTTGGAGAGTTGCAAGTGGGATTGTGTTGCAAGACGGGTATCACGTACCCTACGTAGAGGAGGTGGTATACAGTTTAGAAATTAAAGATTTGTGCCAGACTCTATCGAAGGCCTTCAATATGTCTAGTGCAATAGAAAAGGTCTCACCGAACTCCTACCCCGTGCTATCGCCAGACGCTGCAGACGCTCTGTCAACGCTCTCACGATATCGATCATAATTTGAGTATTAACTACTCATCCTCTTCATTCTTGTGCATGAAAGGTGGTTAAGAGCACGTTTAACCATCCTGTAGCTTAGTAAGTAACACTGCACGATATTTCGCTGTGTATTGACTGATAAACTTTGTGTTTATCACAAGACTCCGCTCGGAACTGGCGCCACTAGCGCCATCTATTGTTTTGTTTGCTTTGTAAACAAACGCGCTCTTATTACTATTTTATATAAAATCGTAGCCCCTAATTTTAACCCATTGCCTACTGTAGTAAGTATCTATTTACTGCCTTGTATGTAAGTAAAGCTTTGCATATTAATTTGCTAATAAACAATATTGTTTACTAACTAACCTGCCTACAGAGACTAACGCCTACGCCATTTTGTAGACAAACCTTTATGGGGATTATACATATTAAATTCCAGCAAATTTTGTACCAAATTTAAGTGCATTCATTTATCTTTTCCCCCTAGATAGATTTTTGACTTTTTCTCCTCAGACTGATTTTACTTTAAGCTAAGGGTGGTATTTGTACAAACTAACCTAGCCTAACCCAACCTGCCAAGCTTTTGACCTAACCCAAACCTAGCCTAGCCTATAACCACCAATCTGTTTTATTATTAACTCTTGTAGATATTGTATTTAGTATCCTACTGTACTATACAGTATATATCTGTAATTTTAGTTGTTGCTTGCACGATCTTGTAATAACCTTTGACTGATACACTTTTTTATCTAAAACGAGTAGGCTACTGCTTTACTAGGCTACAGTGATACCAGGGCCATCTGTTGACACAGTATATTAACCCCTTGTGTGCAGTCACACTTTATTTTTATATAATCTCTATTTGGTGAATTGTATATTTAGTTACATATTCTGTTATACATATATTTGTTTAAGGTTAGGTTATCACACCTGGTAGCCTATTTCTGCGAATTTCAATTTTATTATTCGGTTAGGCTATTCAACGCTGGTAGCCTATTATTGCGTATTTCAATTTTAAAAAAAAACTTTTGGTTAGGCTATCGCCCCTGCAAGCCTAATTCTGCGTATCTCAACATTTTTGTTTTCGGTTAGGCTATCACCCCTGATAACCTATTTCTGCGTATTTCAGCATATTTGTTTTCGGTTGAAGTGTTTGGAGTGTTTTTTAAAGTGAGTGAAGTGTTTTAAAGTGAGTGAATTGTTTTTTAAGTGAGTGAAGTGATCTGAAGAAAGTGACTGTCACCATGCCTCGCGCTTGTGCGAACTGCGCCGGTAGGTTTGGTGAGTCCATGTTTGCTACTATCGATCTTCAAGTCTGCCGGCTCTGCCAGCAACGAGAGAATTTTTCAGTGAAATTAGATGAAGCCTACACCAAGATCCCACGTCCCTCACCATGAAGCTGGAATCACTCCAAGAGTTTGTTAACCACTCAACGTTGGAGTACCACAAACTTCAAATTGTCAACCGCAACTCCAGCAGGGCCCCCCCCCGCCACCAACATCCCCAACGTCAACTGCCAACAATTCACGCCTACAGTAGCCAACTTCAGCTGATGTTTGCCGATACTCAAGATACAAATAGTTGACTCTCGCTCTTCCCCTCAAGAGCAACTTTCCGTGTCGTGAGGAACAACGTTTGCCCGCAAGACCAGGAAACACATACCGATTAACCGAGTGGTCAAGAAACCGTTTCCAGATACTCGCAGACTCAGATTGACGAAGATGAAATAGAAGAAGTCCGGCTCGTGGGAGA
>CM064578.1:42082264-42154584 GCA_032716605.1 Paralithodes platypus | reverse complement strand
GTATGTTGGTTGGTATGTAGATCTATGTATGTTACTGTATGTGGTGTATGTTGATCTATGTATGACTGTACTGTATGTGGTGTAATGTAGATCTTTTATGTAGTGTACTGATGTGGGTGTATGTAGATTCTATGTATGTATTACTGTATGTGTACAAAGGAGTACAAAGTAAATCAAGCAACAACAGAATTATGTGACCCTTCTAGGCTGCTTGTCCTCCAAAACACTGAGGATCAAGTGTCCAAACAGTGGTTTAGAGTGGGTAATGGAACATTGGAAAGGGAACTACTGCCCTGCCACTAACGTGGCAGGACTATGAGGGGACATATGGGTTAGTAACTGAAGGGAGGATAAAATAAAGTTATTCATTTACAAACGCAGTCAGTCGCGGGTTTGATGCGAGATATTTGTCTAGCAGGAATTTAAATGAATCAACGGTGCTGCAGTCTATTACATCTCGGGGAAGCCCATTCCACAAGTTGACAACTCGATTGAAGAAGAAATTCTTAGATTCGTGTGAGTTAAAAGATTTACCAATAAGTTTGCAACCGTTTCCCCGCGTGTAATTAGATTGGTCGATAGTGAAGTACTTACTACAGTTCATATTGTCGATGCCTCTGATGATTTT
This sequence comes from Paralithodes platypus, assembly GCA_032716605.1. NCBI lineage: Eukaryota > Metazoa > Arthropoda > Malacostraca > Decapoda > Lithodidae > Paralithodes > Paralithodes platypus. The sequence goes on along the minus strand of CM064578.1, from coordinate 42,153,956 downwards.
GAACACTTGAATTAAGTCACCTCTTAATCTGCGCTGGGTTAAAGGAAATAGATTTAATTCTCTAAGACGCTCTTCGTATGGTTTGTTCTTTAGGCTAGGTATCATTTTGGTAACTCTACGTTGAACTCGTTCTAGCTTGTTTATGTCTTTTTGGTAATAAGGGCACCAGCATTGAACGCAGTATTCCAGAAGAGGGCGGACTAAGGAATTGTAAAGGGTTAGGATTACGTCTTTGGATTTATGCTCAAATGATCTGCCTATAAAGCCAATTATTTTGTTTGCCTTCTTAACAACTTCTGAACATTGTTGACTCGGTTTTAGGTTACTCGATATTGTTACTCCCAGATCGGTTTCTCTGTTTACATTCTTAAACTGAGTGCCATTCATCGAATAGTTTGCTTTTCTCATTTAGGTATCCGATATGTAGTACTTTACATTTATCCGCATTGAAACTCATTTGCCAAATTTGGGCCCAATGTGACAATTTATCTAGATTGTGTTGCATATCGGCAACGTGATCTTTTGAGAGTACGCTATTTGCAATTTTTTGTATCGTCAGCAAATTTTGAGATTGTACAGGTGAGACCCTCATCTATGTCGTTGATGTAAATTAGAAAGAGAATTGGTCCTAGTACCGATCCCTGGGGTACCCCGCTACTTACATTGGGTCCATTTAGATGCCTTCACCGTTTATGACTACTCTTTGCTTTCTGTCGCTGAGCCAATTTTCTATCCATTTCAACGCACCGTCTTGTATTCCATGCGCTTTTAGTTTTTAGCAGTAAACGTTTGTGGGAACTTGTCAAAGGCCTTTTGAAAATCAAGGTATATAATATCTACAGCTTTACTCTCATCGTAGAGGTTGAGGATATCGTGGAAGAAGTCTAAGAGGTTTGTTAAACAGGAACGTTTTTTTACGAAAGCCGTGTTGAGTATCTTTAAGTATGTTATTTTCCTCTAAGTGATTTACGAGTCTGTCTCGTATGACCGTTTCTAGCATTTTACATACAACTGAGGTTAAGCTAATTGGACGATAGTTACTGGGTAGGGATTTGCTGCCTTTTTTAATATCGGTGTTACGTTGGCTATCTTCCACTGATCAGGCATAGTTCCAGACTGCAAGGATTTATTGAATAGTAATGTCAGTGGTTTGGAGAGCTCATCCTTAGCTTCCTTTAGAACTCTAGGCGAGATTTTATCAGGTCCAGGCGTTTTATTTACCTTGAGTTTATCTAAACAATTCAATACTTCTCTCTCTCTGTAACGGTGATATTGCTTAGAACATCTGAATTATCAATCTGAATCGGCGATGGTGTCGGGATATCACTGAGGTCTTCTGTTGTAAAAACTGATGCTCAAAGAAGGTATTGAGGGAATCACTCATTTGTACTTCGTCTTTGGTGTATTCTCCATTTTCATCGACTAACGGTCCAACAGTTGAAGTAACTACTTTTGGTTTTCTGATATAACTATAGAATTATTTCGGGTTTGTTTTACTTTGATTCGCAATATGTAACTATAGGGTCTTTTTACTTTGCTTAATTAACTTTTTGGCTTTGCGTCGTAGCTCTACAAATTTCACCCCGTTCTTCGTCATTTTGTGAGGATTTTAAATCTATCATTAGCACACTTTTTAGCAAGCAGGCAGTTTGAAATATCTTTATTTCCACCATTTGGGCTTATTATTAGGCCTGGACGCCGTATTTTCGATGGTATGCAGTCTTGCACTGCTTTTAGGTAGTGGTTTTCGAATAACTTCCAAGATGTATTTATGTCGTTATGTTAATTAAAAAGCTCCAGTCAGTTTCTTTAAACATAGCTCTAAGTTTATGAAAGTTTGCTTGTCTTGAAATTAGGGACTTTTTCGATGCTACTATTTGGTTCGTTACTAGTAAAGTTTAAAGTGAAAGTTATCGTACGATGGTCGCTGTTACTGAATTCATCACCAACATTCAAATTCTCTATTAATTCTTCTTTTGTTGTAAGTACAATGTCAAGAACGTTATTACCACGGATCGGTGTTCGAAACAATTGATAAAGCGAACTCTCTTGCAAGTTCGTATACAAGTCATGTCCGGAGTGTGAAGTAAGAGTATCGCCCCACTTGGTCACAGGTAAATTAAAGTCGCCAAAAAATACGGTATCTTGTGAGTTACTTACATCTGCAATTTGTTCATAAATTTCTCGGTCAGTTTGCACTGATTGAGCTGGAGGTCTGTATATTAATGCAAGTATTATTTTTGTACCTTTATTATTCTTTATTAGCACAAAAGATGTGTCGACGTTCACAATTTGAGGTTTTGACAAGAGGGTCGGGTTAAGACTTTCTTTGATATAAATACATAGATCTATGTGGTGTATGTAGATTTATGTATGTGGTGTATGTAGATCTATGTATGTATTGTATGTGGTGTATGTAGATCTTTATGTATGTACTGTATGTGGTGTATGTGGATCTATGTATGTACTGTATGTGGTGTATGTAGATCTTTATGTATGTACTGTATGTGGTGTATGTAGATTTTTATGTATGTACTGTATGTGGTGTATGTAGATCTATGTATGTACTGTATGTGGTGTATGTAGATCTATGTATGTACTGTATGTGGTGTATGTAGATCTATGTATGTACTGTATGTGGTGTATGTAGATCTATGTATGTACTGTATGTGGTGTGTGTAGATCTATGTATGTACTGTATGTGGTGGTGTATGTAGTATTTATGTATGTATGTATGTCTGATATGTATGTACTGTATGTGTATGTAGATCTTTATGTATGTACTGTATGTGGTGTATGTAGATCTATGTATGTACTGTATGTGGTGTATGTAGATCTATGTATGTACTGTATGTGGTGTATGTAGATCTATGTATGTACTGTATGTGGTGTATGTAGATCTATGTATGTACTGTATGTGGTGTATGTAGATCTATGTATGTAACTGTATGTGATGTATGTAGATCTATGTATGTACTGTATGTGGTGTATGTAGATCTATGTATGTACTGTATGTGGTGTATGTAGATCTATGTATGTACTGTATGTGGTGTATGTAGATCTTTATGTATGTACTGTATGTGGTGTATGTAGATCTATGTATGTACTGTATGTGGTGTATGTAGATCTATGTATGTACTGTATGTGGTGTATGTAGATCTATGTATGTACTGTATGTGGTGTATGTAGATCTATGTATGTACTGTATGTGGTGTATGTAGATCTATGTATGTACTGTATGTGGTGTATGTAGATCTATGTATGTACTGTATGTGGTGTATGTAGATCTATGTATGTGGTGTATGTAGATCTATGTATGTACTGTATGTGGTGTATGTAGATCTATGTATGTACTGTATGTGGTGTATGTAGATCTTTATGTATTTATGTATGTAGATCTATGTATGTACTGTATGTGGTGTATGTAGATCTATGTATGAACTGTATGTGGTGTATGTAGATCTATGTATGTACTGTATGTGGTGTATGTCGATCTATGTATTGTACTGTATGTGGTGTATGTAGATCTATGTATGTACTGTATGTGGTGTATGTAGATCTATGTATGAACTGTATGTGGTGTATGTAGATCTATGTATGTACTGTATGTGGTGTATGTAGATCTATGTATGAACTGTATGTGGTGTATGTAGATCTATGTATGTACTGTATGTGGTGTATGTAGATCTATGTATGTACTGTATGTGGTGTATGTAGATCTATGTATGTACTGTATGTGGTGTATGTAGATCTATGTATGTACTGTATGTGGTGTATGTAGATCTATGTATGTACTGTATGTGGTGTATGTAGATCTATGTATGTACTGTATGTGGTGTATGTAGATCTATGTATGAACTGTATGTGGTGTATGTAGATCTTTCGCTCATCAACATTCATTTATCCCCAGAACCTCTATTCTCTGGAATTCACTTCCTTGGAGTTGCTTTCCACAAATGTACAACCCACAACAGTTTTAAGTTCAATTGTTACAACAAAATAGAAATGGAGGTTGCCTTAAGGAACATGGATTTTTTTTTTTTTTTTTTTTTCCTTCATCTATTTATTATCTCTTAAGAGGGGATGGTTCACTTTTTGGTAAATTTTTTCATTGATGAATTATTTGTTCTAGTTTCCTCCCTAGACCTCTATTAAACATATAAAAACAACAACATCCATTAGATCCCCCTTCTAGATTTATTTATAAATTTTTCGATAGAAAAATGTTCCGGCCAAGGCCGGTTCTTTCAAAATTACAGGCTCACTATCGTTCGGCAGGAAAAAAATCGACACCTAAAGAAATGGGGTGAAAGGCCTTAAAATCGACAAAGTAATGGGGCAAACATCTTAAAATCTGAACACTAATGGGGCTAAACATGAGGGAGAAGGGGGTCTAGAAAAAAGGTTCATCTCCCCTTTTAGAAATATTAATGATAAGAATAATATAAACCCCAACCATGCTCTCCAACAACGATACTCGTGATCGTTGGCCAGAACCCGGGCCTGAGGATAAAGATCACCACCGAGGGCAGGAAAGGACGGCTCCACCACTGTTTACCCAACGCTCTTAAACTGTTGACTCTTACCTTTTTCCGTGGACTGAGAAGTTCCGTGTCTTACCTGTTGTGCTGGTGGCTTTTGAGGGTGGGCTGACTTGGTTCCTGCGATGCTTTGGATATATACAGTATATATATATATATATATATATATATATATATATATATATATATATATATATATATATATATATATATGGATATGCTTTACATCCACAGTGAATGACAAGTATATTAAAGTAAGTATAATTGATCAGAATCCATTGGATATTGTGAGTGATTGGCCTATACCAAACTGTGTAGGCTTGTGTGTGTGTGTGTAAGTGTGTAAGGGCGTGTGTATGTCAGAGAGTGTGTTTCCATATTAGTAAGTGCGTGTGTGTATGAGAGAGAGCGTATTGGGTGTATGTGCATGGGTGTGTATATACTGTATGTGTGTGTGTCTGTGAGAGAGAGAGAGTGGGTGGTTTGGTGTGTGTGTGTGATAGAGAGAGAGAGAGAGAGTGTATGAGAGTCCGTGTGTATGTTTGAATGTGTGTGTGTGCCTGTATGTACGTATGTGTATGTGTGTGTGTACGTGTGAGTGTAGTGGACGGGAGGGGACCATTTCCACTCGTATGGCTTACAAAACACGTTTCTTCGTTAGTGTAGGGTCAATATTTGGCCCATGGTGAGAGAGAGCGAGCGAGAGAGATAGAGAGAGAGTGTGTTAATGAAAGTGAGAGAGAGAGAGAGAGAGAGAGAGAGAGAGAGAGAGAGAGAGAGAGAGAGAGAGAGGGGGGGGGGGGGCAGGAGGGAGTACAAAGTACAAAGGCAGTCAAGCAACATCAGTTCTAGGGACCCCTTGAGGCTGCTTGCCCTCCAAATCACTGTTGTTCAAAGTGTCCTACAGTGGTTCAGAGTGGGTAAGGGACAATTGGGAAGGGAAGCACTGCCTTAAGACCAAAGTCCTTGGCAGGAGATGTTAGTAGGGAACAATTTGGGTTAATAACCTAACATAGCTACAAGTGATCCTCGATGTTTCTGAGAAAAAAGTAATTCATTTACAAATGCAATCAGTTGCCGGTTTAAGGCGAGGTGCTTGTCTAGGCGATGGTTAAAGGAATCAACGGTTCTGCAGTCTATAACATCTCGAGGAAGCCCATTCCACAAGTTCACATCTCGATTGAAGAAGCATTTTTAAGACTCGTGCGAGTTAAAACATTTACCAATAATGCAACCATTTCCCCGCGTGTAGTTTGATTGGTCGATCGTAAAGTACTTAGTACGGTTAATATTGTCGATGCCTATAATGATTTTGAAGACTTGAATTAGGTCACCTCTTAGCTGCGCTGGGTTAAAGGAAATAAACATATGTTTTTTCTTTTCTTAGATTAGGTATAATTTTGGTAACTCTACGTTGAACTCGTTCAAGTTTAGCAATATCTTTTTGGTAATAGGGGCACCATGTTTGAAAACAATATTCCAGAAGAGGACGGACTAGGGAATTGTAAAGAGAGAGAGAGAGAGAGAGAGAGAGAGAGAGAGAGAGAGAGAGAGAGAGAGAGAGAGAGAGAGAGAGAGAGAGAGAGAGAGAGAGAGAGAGAGAGAGAGAGAGAGAGAGAGAGAGAGAGAGAGAGTCTGTCTTGTTGACCAATGGCAACGGTGTCCTTGGCCTTGATCTTACTCTAATTACAGACCTCACGTGATAGTTTAAGGGGGTACTACTCGCTTTTCCTGGACCCCCTTCTCCCTCATGTTTAGCATATTAGTTTTGAGATTTTAAGACGTTCGTTCCGTCAGTTTGGCGATTTTTGTTGTCAATATTAAAACTGTTCGTGCCCTTTAGGTGTCGATTTTTTCCAGGCGAGCGATAGCGAGCTTCTGCTTGTAGAAGGAACCGGCCCTACCGAAAAATGCACAAATTTATCTTGAAAGTGTCTAGAGTATTTTGTTTTTGTTTAAGCTTCATGGAGGTCTAGCGAGGAAACTCAAACATAAATTAATATATATACCGGTATATAATTATATATATATATATATATATATATATATATATATATATATATATATATATACCAAAAACCAAGCACTACCCCCTTAAGTGATCACCATTCCTTATCATTTATTGAATCAGTTTATTTTTATTTACTCTTATCTTTGAGGCATTATCTTGAAAATTATCATCTAGTTTGTCGGTTTCTCTTCACTATCTTTTATCTTTTAGGCATTATCTTGAAAATTATCATCTAGTTTGTCGGTTTCTCTTCATTTACTCTCATCTTTTAGGCATTATCTTGAAAATTATCATCTAGTTTGTCGGTTTCTCTTCATTTACTCTCATCTTTTAGGCATTATCTTGAAAATTATCATCTAGTTTGTCGGTTTCTCTTCCCTTACTCTTATCTTTGAGGCATTATCTTGAAAATTATCATCTAGTTTGTCGGTTTCTCTTCACTATCTTTTAGGCATTATCTTGAAAATCGTCATCTAGTTTGTCTGTTTCTTCTCATTTACTATTATCATATTTGTCATTATCATAATTTGTCCTATTAACCCTTTGTCTGCGGCCATGTTTGGGCTATTTAGGGCATATACAGGCACTCCTGAATGATAAATCAAGCATCTGCATTAAATGAAGTGTATTCTGCCGAAAACTAGGCGAGAATAGCTTAAAAATGACACCAGAACGGGCCCCGTACGTGGTCTGGTTCACCCGCAGTGGTGCCAGTGAAACGCGGGAAACCCGCTATTATGTAACACTCGCTCGCTTGGCTACACTGTTGAGAGAGACAGAGAGAGACCCGCGCGAGACACAGTCAACCTCAGTGAGCCGGTCGGAGGTGGGCCCCTCATGCTCCCACCCACTGACACTCGATTTTTACGGTTTTTACAGGCTTTTAAAGCCTGGAAATTGCTGTAACTTGCCAGGACGTTCCAGAATGTCACCCGCAGTGAAAGGGTTAATAGTATATGTATCTTCATCATTAAGGGGGGTGACCTGCTTTTTGTTATTTCTGTCCTTTTCTCTCTTTCTCTGGCTTGTATCCATTCGGCCCCATTCAGCCAACTATTTTAAGACTTTTATCCCCATCTAGGTGTCGATTTCTTCCTGGCGAGCGATAGCGAGCCAGCATTATATGAAGAAATCTGGCTTTGCCGGAGACATTTTTCTATCGAAAAATATACAAATTTAGCCTGCTGTCAAACAAAACTACAAAATATGCTGGCTCGCTACCGCTCACCAGTAAAAAATTGACACCTGGATGGGGATAAACGTCTTAAAACAGTAGGCTGAATGGGGCCAAATGGATACAAGCCAGAGAAAGATAGAAAAGGACAGAACAAAAACAGGTCACCCCCCCTTAAGCCACCTTTTGTTATCATCTAGTGGGTCTGTTTCTTCGATATCACAATACTCTTGTTTGTCAGTATCATCACTATTCCTATTAATACTATAAGTACTATCATTATTATCATCTATGTTAGTTATTACCAGTTTATCATCATTGGCAGTAATATCATTTTGTCATTGTCATCATTTTCCGATATCACCACCTTCCTGTATTATGAAAATACTAGGTTGACATTTTAGGTATTTCCAAAGAGAGAGAGAGAGAGAGAGAGAGAGAGAGAGAGAGAGAGAGAGAGAGTTACACAGAGTTACGCACAGATACTTAGACCACACAGACCTTGCGGTTCCAACTAGGTTGTCCGGCCTTAACACTACTAGACAGGAACAGTTTATAGTGGAAGAATAGGACAGCAAAGTAGAAGGCTTTCTCCCCACCCTCCGCTTCCTTCGGCTAAAACGCCGTACCGGAAAATAGGATGAAGTGTAACCTCATGGATCAGGAAATGCCCACAAGGAAAGTTTATATATAGCATAGGAAGAAATGAGTTTGAAAGGGAAATTACACATACCTACTGATTAATTCATATTAATCCAACCTTCATCAGATAATCGTCCAATCTTTTCTTAAACGTATCAATTAAATTACTGTCGACCACCTCCCTTGGTAAACTATTGCACTCTTTAACCACCTTGTATGGGAAGATTTTTTTTTTTTTTTTTTTTTTTTTTTTGATAGAGAGAGTGAGTACAAAGGAGTACAAAGGAAATCAAGCAACAACAGGTCTAGTGACCCTTCTAGGTTGCTTGTCCTCCAAAACACTGAGGATCAAGTGTCCAAACAGTGGTTTAGAGTGGGTAAGGGAACATTGGAAAGGGAACTACTGCCCTGCCACTAACGTGGCTGCCCTGCCACTAACGTGGCAGGACTAGGAAGTTAGTAGGGGACATATGGGTTAGTAACTGAGGGGAGGGATAAAAGTTATTCATTTACAATACGCTAGTCAGCGCGGGTTTGATGCGAAGATAGTTTGTCTAGGGCGGGAAATTTAAATGATATCAGAGGTGCTGCATGTCTATAACGTCTCGCGGGAAAGGCCCATTCCACAAGTTGGACAACTCGATTGAAGAAGAAATTATTAGATTCGTTCGCGAGTTAAAAGATTTTACCAATAATTTTGCAAACCGTTTTCCCCGCGTGTAATTAGATTGGTCGATACGTGAAAAAAAGTACTTACTACAGAGTTCATATTGTCGATGCCCTGATGATTTTGAACACTTGAATTAAGTCGCCTCTTAATCTGCGCGGGGTTAAAGGAAATAGATTTAATTCTCTAAGGAACGCTCTTCGTATGGTTTGTTCTTTAGGCTAGGTATCATATTTGGTAACTCTACGTTGAACTCGTTTCTAGCTTGTTTATATCTTTTTGGTAATAAGGGCACCAGGAATTGAACGCAGTATTCCAGAAACGGAGGGCGCGGGACTAAGGAATTGTAAAGGGTTAGGATAACTTCTTTGTGATTTATGCTCAAATGATACCTGCCTATAAAGCAGCCCAACTTATTTGGTTTGCATTCTTAACAACTTCTGAACATTGTTGGACTCGGTTTTTAGGTACTCGCTATTGTTAACTCCCAGATCAGTTTCTCTGTTTACATTTTTTTCTTAAGCTGAGTGCCATTCATTTTTTTTTTTTTTTTTCGGGAATAGTTTGCTTTCTCCATTTAGGTATCCGATACTGTAAGTACTTTACACTTTATCTCGCATTGAAAACTCATTTGCCAAATTGGGAGGCCAAAAATGACGAATTTATCTAGACTTGTGTGCATATCGTCAACTTGTTCTTTTGAGTGACGTACGCTATTTGCAAGTTTTTGTATCGTCAGCAAATTTTGAGATTGTGCAGGTGAGACCCTCGATACTATGTCGTTGATGTAAATTAGAAATGAGGAATTGCGTCCCTAGTAACCGATCCCTGGGGTAGCCCCGCTACTTACATTGGTCCATTTTAGGATGCCTTAACGTTTATGCATACCCTTTGCTTTCTGTTGCTGAGCCAATGTTCTATCCATTTCAAACACACCGTTCTTGTATTCCAGTATTGCGCCTGTTTTAGTTTTAACAGCAGTAAACGTATGTGGGGAAAACTTTGTCAAAGGCCTTTTGAAAATCAGGTATATAATTATCTAACAGCTTTACTCTCATCGTAGAGGTTGAGGATATCGTTGGACAGAAGTCTAAGAGGTTTGTTACAACAGGAAAAACGTTTTTTACGAAAGCTCCGTGTTGAGTAGCTTTAAGTATGTTATTTTATTCCTCTAAGTGAGTTACGAGTCTGTCTCTCGTATGACCGTTTCTAGCATTTTACATTACAAACTGAGGTTAAAGCTAATTGGAACGATAGTTTACTGGGTAGGGATTTGCTGCCGTTTTTTAATAATCGGTGTTACGTTGGCTAGCTTCCACTGGAATTCAGGCAATAGTTCAAGACTGCGAAGGATTTATTGAATAGTAATTGTTCAATGGTGGTTGGAAGAGCTAATTCTTAGCTTCCTTTAGGAACTCTAGGCCGAGATTGTATCAGGTCCTGGCGTTTTATTCCTACCTTGAGTTTATCTAAAACAATTCAATACTTCTCTCTCTGTAACGGTGATATGCTTAGAACATCTGAATATCAATCTGAACATCGAGCGATGTGGTTGGGGGAATGGAGTGAGAGTGAGAGTGGGTGAGTGAGTTAGGTAGAGTATAGAAACCAGGAACACATTTCACCCAGATCCAATACGCATTTATTTTCTGTTTCCGGCTATTATTTGACGATTTTATTCAGATTAGGAAGGGTATATGTAAGTGAGAGGGTTAATTGAGATGGTCTTTACCCATATATTTCCCACAGGTCCTTCTTAAGCTGTATAATGTCGTCTAATGATAGCCAGATCAAACCGTCTAAATGCGTCACGATCTTCCAAAGGTTAAGAAGAGGTGTGGGCGTGCAAGAGAGCCTATATACGCCCCCCTGAAGGCTACACATGGGCGGTCATGGGCGGCGGGCGGGGCAGTGTGGGTAAAACGAGTGACTGACGCGGTGTAATGGCCGGAACACACACACTCACGCACTCACACACACACTCACTCACTCACTCACACACAAACTCTCACACATACTCACTCATGCACACACACACACTCACTCACTCATACACACACACACATACACACTCACTCACTCATACACACACACACACACACACACTCACTCACTCACTCACTCACTCACTCACTCACTCACACACACACACACACACACACACACACACACACACACACACACAGATACAGACACACACACTATTTCTCTCTCTCTCTCTCTCTCAAGAACTACCAGGTGTGTCCGATATTAATGGCAGGTGGGTAGAGTTATATCAGGTGTGTAGGGGGATATATCAGGTGTGTAGAGGTGTGTCTGGTATTAATGGCAAGTGTGTGGGTGTGTGTAGGGGGGTGTCAGGTATTAATTGCAGGTGTTTTGGGTGTGTCGGTGGCTAAATAAGGTGTGTAGGGGTGTGTCAGGGGCTATATCAGGTGTGTACAAGGTTGGATCAGGTGTGTTGAGGTGTGTTAGGTATTAATGGCAGGTGTGTGGGGTGTTACGAGCAGGTGTGTGAGGTGCTAGATCAAGCCTGTACCTAATCTGGCTTGAGTATGGGGAAGGGTTGACTTGAAGGGTGTTAAATTGTATTGTAAGTCTACCAAGTATTATATAGAGCTAATGTGAAGTGAGAGAATGGGTAACCCTTTATTCAACTTTATATGTGTGTATTGTATATAGAGCTAATGTAAAGTGAGAGAATGGTCAATACAGGAGTAAACCCTTTATTTAACTTTATATGTGTGTGTATATAGAGCTAATGTAAAGTGAGAGAATGGTTAAAAGAGGAGTGAACCCTTTATTTAACTTTATATGTGTGTATATAGAGCTAATGTAAAGTGAGAAAATGGTTAATACAGGAGTGAACCCTTTATTAATGTTAGCTTTATATATGTGTGTGTGTGTGTGTGTGTGTGTAGAGTGGAGTGGGAGGCTTGATGTGGAGTGGAAGCCGTTGTTCCAGATCTGTTGTTCCGAGCAGTGGGTAGGTGGATGGCGGTGCAGGGGGGGGGGGGGGGGGGGGGGGGGCGGGGGGGGGGGGGGGGGGGGGGGGGTGGCGGATAGTGGGTGTGCGTGGGGGGGGGGGTTTGCTATCAAGAGGGTGTGTATGAGGAGGCACACCACCCATTCTCCGGCAATACATAAAGGGTTAACTGTTATTTATTTTATTGCGTAGGGCTGTCAAATAATCGAGTTTCTCCATGGAATTTATTATCATCAGTATTTAATCATTTACTCATATAATAATCAACGTAATGAAATGTTAACACGAAAGTGGAAAATCAGAATGAATCATCAGTACAAATATAAAAACCCAGCGGTGTGGAAATTCGAGACAGTAGCTCAAGCTTAGAAAGTGTATCGAACGAGATGGATGTGATATGTATACATTAACTTTCACATTTACCTTTATCAATCAACTTTTCAGATATTTTGTATTTGCCTGGACATATATTGGTTCTATGGCGCGTGTGTTGTAGCCAATACACTTTTTAACCCTGCCAAGATCCAACACCCATTTTTTGTTCTGTGTTCCGGCTATTATTAGACGATTTTGGAATATACCATATATATAAATAAATACACATATATACAGTATATACCATGTATATACTGTATATATAACAGTATATATATATCTATATATATATATATAATAATATATATATATAATATATATAATATATATACTATATATATATATATATATATATATATTTTTTTTTTTATATATATATATATATATATTTGAGAGAGAGAGAGAGATAGAGAGATAGAGATAGAGATTATTTACTCATCTCAAACATTACTATCTCCTCACCATATACCAGTCGTACAACTACCGACCCAAGTGAAGACATCCAGTATTTATCACATTTTATATTGCGAGGGATTAATTAAAACACTATTGTTATACATTTGCCTACCTCATTCATCTGACAGACGTTACTGAAGTGGAGAGCTAGCTAAGTCAACTGTAACCTACATTATTTACATTGTACAGGAAGCCACTAAGTAATCATATATATAATACTCGCAGCTTAAGGGGAGATGGGTCGTTTTTCTGGTCCCCCTTCTTCCTCATGTTTAACCCCATTAGTTTTCAGATTATAAGACGTTCGCCCCATTAGTTTGTCGATATAAATACCTTTCGTCCCATTTCTATATCATTATCAAGATCTTTCGTGCCATTTAGGTGTCGGTTTTGTTTCCTGGCGAGCGATAACGAGCTTGTAATTTTAAGAAAAACCGGCCTTCGGCCGGGAAATTTTTCTATCGAAAAATTTACAATTTTATCTTGAAAGGAGGTATAGGAAGTGTTTTTTAAGCTTGGTGAAGGTCTAGCGAGGAAACTATAAAACAATGAATATATACATAAATATACTGTATATACATAAATATACTGTATAAACATAAATATACTGTATATACATAAATATACTGTATATACATAAATATACTGTATAAACATAAATATACTGTATATACATAAATATACTGTATAAACATAAATATACTGTATATACATAAATATACTGTATATACATAAATATACTGTATACATAAATATACTGTATAAAACCTATACTGTATAAACATAAATATACTGTATATACATAAATATACGGTATATAAATATACTGTATAAACAAATATACTGTATATACATAAATATACTGTATATACATAAATATACTGTATATACATAAATATACTGTATATACATAAATATACTGTATAAACAAATATACTGTATATGCATAAATATACTGTACAGTATATACATAAATATACTGTATATACATAAATATACAGTATATACATAAATATACTGTATACATAAATATACAGAAAACATAAATATACTGTATATACATAAATAATATACTGTATATACATAAATAATATACTGTATATACATAAATAAACTACTGTATATACATAAATAAACTACTGTATATACATAAATAAACTACTGTATATACATAAATAAACTACTGTATATACATAAATATACTGTATATACATAAATATACTGTATATATACATAAATATACTGTATATACATAAATATACTGTATATACATAAATATACTGTATATACATAAATATACTGTATATACATAAATATACTGTATATACATAAATATACTGTATATACATAAATATATTGTATATATACATAAATATACTGTATATACATAAATATACTGTATATATACATAAATATACTGTATATACATAAATATACTGTATATACATAAATATACTGTATATACATATTTTGTATATACATAAATATACTGTATATACATAATATACTGTATATACATAAATATACTGTATATACATAAATATACTGTATATACATAAATATACTGTATATACATAAATATACTGTATATACATAAATATATTGTATATATACATAAATATACTGTATATACATAAATATACTGTATATACATAAATATACTGTATAGATAATAAATATACTGTATAAAAATATACTGTATATACATAAATATACGTATCTACATAAATATACTGTATATACATAAATATACTGTATATACATAAATATACTGTATATACATAAATATACTGTATATACATAAATATACTGTATAAACATAAATATACTGTATATACATAAATATACTGTATATACATAAATATACCCCAACAAATAACCACTGTCACCTTAACACCTTCAACCAGAATACAGTATCTTGTGTCTACTAATGCTACCCGCAGATGATTTACTTAGCTGAGGAAGGACCTATTGACAACAAAGGGCTAAGGATGATAGCGATAAACTATTTAACTCTGACGGGTGTTCTTTAAGGGGAGGTATTTAGTTTGTTCCCTACGTGTTCATAAAGCTTAAAATTACACCCCCTAGACCCCCTTTCAAGATAAGTTTGTACATTTTTCGGTAGAAAAATGTCCTGGCCGGAGGCCAATTGCTCTTAAATTACAGGCTCGCTATCGCTCGCCAGGAAAAAATCGACACCTTAATGGCACGAAAGGTCTTCAAATTGACAGAAATGGGGCAACATGTCTTAAAATGTCTAAACTACTAGGGCGAACGTCTTAAAATCTCAAAAGCAATGGGGCTAAACATGAGGGAGAAAGGAGTCCAGAAAAAAAAAATCCCTCAAGTGGAAATCTTCCCTTAAGTTGAATAAAAGCATAAATAGGTAGCTAGCATCGAAACAAAATCAGAACCACCTGATTGAAAGGGTACATTTTGCTAAACATTACACCAGAAGATGATAGCCATAAAGAATACAGCACAATTACAGGCGGTGTTTCTGGCCCTCTTCTCTCTCTCGTGTTTAGCCCCATTGGTGTATTAGATTTTAAGATGTTCGGCCCATTATTTTGGCGATTTTAAGACTTTTGTCAAGCCACATTTTTTTGTCAATATTATAGCATTTTAGGTGTCTTTTTTGTTTCCTGGCGAGCGAAAGCGAGCCTGCAATTTTAAGAGTAATCGGCCTTTGGCCGGGACATTTTTCTACCGAAAAATGTACAAATGTATCTTGAATGGGGGTCTAGGGGATGTTTTTTACAACTTGATGGAGGTCTATGGAGTACATTAAAAAAATACTAGAAAGATAAAACAATAATAAAATATATACGCCCCCCCCCCCCCCCTCCCCCCTCCTTAAGAATACATGACCGTTACAGCCGTATATGGTTACAAGAATGTCTGTGCGGTAGTTCAGAGTGTCATGCCTCAACACCTGAGAGACGGAGGGAAGGGCCCGAGAACTGAAGGAGGGTTGGAGGGTGGGGGAGAGAGGCTGAGAGGTGTGGGTAGGTGTAAAGAGAGTGAGAGAGTGAGAGTGAGAGTAAGAGAGAGGCTGAGAGGTGTGGGTAGGTGTAAAGAGAGAGAGAGTGAGAGTGAGAGTAAGAGAGAAGCTGAGAGGTGTTGATAGATGTAAAGAGAGAGTGAGAGTAAGAGAGAGGCTGAGAGGTGTGGGTAGGTGTAAAGAGAGAGAGAGTGAGAATGAAAGTAAGAGAGAGGCTGAGAGGTGTTGATAGATATAAAGAGAGAGAGAGAGTGTGAGTTGAAGGTGGATTGGAGGGTGTAGGGAATAAGAAAGAGGCGGGTGTGATAAGTTGTGTGTGTGTGTGTGTGTGTGTGTGTTGGGGGGAGTGGGGTATTGTGAGAGAGGTAGTGAAGTGTAGCGGAAAGGGTAGAGTGAGAAAGGGAAGGTGTAAGGGGTAAGTGGCCTCTGAAGTGGACATATGATGAAGAGAGAGAGAGAGCTGGGGAGGGAGGGGTGTGTGTTTGAGGAGGGGTAAGTGGCCTATGAAGTGGAACGTATTATAATGCCAAGTGTCACGATAAATGGAAGGTAGAGAAAGAGTGGGAGAGAGAGAGAGCAATTATATACATGTATATATAGTTAGTATTTTTTTGTTCTATGTGTATGAAGGAGACAAAAGGCAGGTTGCCTGTAACGAGTGTCTCCCCCAAAGCCAAAGGAGTGACAGAGCCAAATTCAAGGGACGTTGGAGTCAAAATGCCTGGACACTCGAAGTATAAAGCATTTTAAGGCATAGGATGAAGGAAAGATATATTGAGGGAGAGCGTTCCAGAGCGCACATGTTGAGTAGAAGAAAGACTGAGAAAATTTGCCAATTCTTGGGTTAGAGAGCTGGACAGAATAGGAGAGGGACTGTGTTGAAAGGCGGGTGCCTTGCACTCGCCGCAAGGGAGAGGGTATGCACTGAGAGAGCTCTGAAGAACACTGATAGTTGTAATAGCGATAGAAGAGTGAAATAGATGCAACATTGCAGCGTGTAGAAAGAGATTGTAGGGAACTAGTAAGAGGAAGTGAGTTGATGAGGCGAAATGCTTTTGATTCTACTCGTTCGAGAAGTGTGGTATGGGTGTAGCCTCCCCACACATGTGAACAACACTCAATACAGGGGCGCACTGTGCCCCTGTATTGAGCAAGAAGCTGTGTGGGGGTGAAGAATCAACGGAGACGGTTGAGCACACCTAACTTTTGAGAAGCTGTTTTAGCAAGTGTGGTAATATGATCTTTCCAAGAAAGGTCGGATGAAAAAGATACACCTAGAATATTGAGAGAAGATAAAGGATTGAGTTGTGTATTGTTAAAGACTAGTTGATAGTCTTGTGGAAGATTGTGATGGAGAGATAGAGGGAGAAGCTGGGTCTTAGAGGCATTGAAAGTAGCAAGATTTTCTCTGCCCTAATAAAAAATGATTGATAGATCAGAAGAATGGCGTTATATGGCCTCGTCATGTTTGTTTTGGACTGCTTGAATGCTGGGTTGATGCAAAAAACTAGTTGAATAGTGTAAGGTAGAGTCGTCTGCATATGAGTGGATAGGACAAGAGGTATACCGGTAGTTGAGTAAATCATTAATGAATATTAGAAAGAGAATTGGAGACAGGACAGAACCCTGAGTAACACCGGAGTTAATAGGTTGAGGAAGTGAGCGATGGCCATGGCAGCTATGGAGCGGTCTGAGAGGAAATTAGACACAAAGGCACAGCTAGAGGGATAGAAACCGAAGGAGGATAGTTTAGACATTAGAGATCTGTGCTAGACTATCGAAGGCTTTCGATATGTCTAGCACAATAGAAAAAGTCTCACCGAAGTTCCGAAAGGAGGATGACCCAGAATTAGTAAGATAGGCAAGAAGATCACCAGCAGAGCAACCTTTAAGAAAACCGTACTGTCGATCTGAAAGTAGATTATGGGAAGACAGGTAAATTCATGAGAAATTTGGATTGAGATAAGAATAGTTTCGAAAACTTTAGAGATGCAAGAAATTAGAGCAATTGGACGATAATTGGAGGGTTGGGAGTGATCACTCTTCTTTGGGACAGGTTGAATAAGAGAAAACTTCCAGCAAGAAGGAAAAACGTTAGAGAAACGACAGAGACAAACGAGTTTTCCTAGGCAGGAAGTATATATATATATATATATATATATATATATATATATATATATATATATATATTATACACACAGTATATACCATTATTAACTAGGGAGATAGTAGACGCCAATCGAGCAGGACAGTACCCAGGGTAAGCCTCATATGCAAGTGATAAGGAGTTGCTGGAACCCATGTTTCCTTTGTCTGGCCTCCCTCTCTGTTTCTGTTTGTGTCTCAGCTACTCAGAGAGTAATCCAGCTAGTTCTCACAAACACCTCCTTCTTCTATCCATTTAGCTACACACCACACTTTTTTTCCATTACACAAAAACAAAAAAATATATATACAGTATATGGCTCACTTTCAACATATGGGGAGACACTTGTAACTGGCAGCTTTGCTTTTGGTCTCCTTCATACGGATAGAAAACAAACACATACTGTATATATATATATATATATATATATATATATATATATATATATATATATATATATTTATATATATATATGATATCTTTCCCCCACACCCCAAATCTTTCCCCCACACCCCAAATCTTTCCCCCACGCCTCACCATTCATATACAGTATCTATCTTTCCCCCACACCCCAAATCTATCTTTCCCCCCACACCCCAGATCTTTCTTTCCCCCACACCTCACCATTCAATCCCAACTGGTGACCTATATATACACCTTCACTTTCTAGTCATCTCATCGTTCCATTTCTAGATCTGGTTTCCTTATTATAGTCTTCTCAGGTTTTCTTCACGTAACATTTCTTTATTTGTCTTGATTTGTTTCGTTATTATACTTTTCACACGTTTTCTTCACCTAACATGTCTTTATTCGTCTGTATTTGTTTCGTCATTTCTTTATTTGTCTTGATTGGTTTCGTTATTTTAGTGTTTACACTTTTTCTTCACCTAACATGTTTTTATTCGTCTGTATTTGTTTCGTCATTTCTTTATTTGTCTTGATTGGTTTCGTTATTTTAGTGTTTACACTTTTTCTTCGCCTAACATGTTTT
Source organism: Paralithodes platypus (assembly GCA_032716605.1). Taxonomy (NCBI): domain Eukaryota; kingdom Metazoa; phylum Arthropoda; class Malacostraca; order Decapoda; family Lithodidae; genus Paralithodes; species Paralithodes platypus. Next base: position 42,134,960 of record CM064578.1, on the reverse strand, counting down.
TACTCGTCTGTATTTGTTTCGTCATTTCTTTATTTGTCTTGATTGGTTTCGTTATTTTAGTGTTTACACTTTTTCTTCACCTTACATGTCTTTATTCGTCTGTATTTGTTTCGTCATTTCTTTATTTGTCTTGATTGGTTTCGTTATTTTAGTGTTTACACTTTTTCTTCGCCTAACATGTTTTTATTCGTCTGTATTTGTTTCGTCATTTCTTTATTTGTCTTGATTGGTTTCGTTATTTTAGTGTTTACACTTTTTCTTCGCCTAACATGTCTTTATTCGTCTGTATTTGTTTCGTCATTTCTTTATTTGTCTTGATTGGTTTCGTTATTTTAGTGTTTACACTTTTTCTTCGCCTAACATGTCTTTATTCGTCTGTATTTGTTTCGTCATTTCTTTATTTGTCTTGATTGGTTTCGTTATTTTAGTGTTTACACTTTTTCTTCACCTTACATGTCTTTACTTGTCTTGATGTTGTTCCCTTGTTCCACCGTGGGTCTATGGATGGTACAGTCTTGGACAGGAGTATCTGGACACTTTTTGGAGGTACAATTAACCCTTTGTGTTCCAGCCACGTCTGTTTTCATTTGATATCAGCTATATTTAGATGATTATATTAAGGGAGGTGACCTGCTTTTTGTTATTTCTGTCCTTTTCTCTCTTTCTCTGGCTTGTATCCATTCGGCCCCATTCAGCCAACTATTTTAAGACGTTTATCCCCATCTAGGTGTCGATTTCTTCCTGGCGAGCGATAGCGAGCCAGCATTATATGAAGAAATCCGGCTTCGCCGGAGACATTTTTCTATCGAAAAATGTACAAATTTAGCCTGCTGTCAAACAAAAATAAAAAATATGCTGGCTCGCTACCGCTCACCAGTAAAAAAATTGACACCTGGATGGGGATAAACGTTTTAAAACAGTAGGCTGAATGGGGCCAAATGGATACAAGCCCGAGAAAGATAGAAAAGGAGAGAACAAAAACAGGTGACCCCCCTTAACAGGTCACCCCCCTTAACAGGTCACCCCCCTTAACAGGTGACCCCCCTTAACAGGTGACCCCCCTTAACAGGTCACCCCCCTTAACAGGTGACCCCCCTTAACAGGTCACCCCCCTTAACAGGTCACCCCCCTTAACAGGTCACCCCCCTTAACAGGTGACCCCCCTTAACAGGTGACCCCCCTTAACAGGTGACCCCCCTTAACAGGTGACCCCCTTTAACAGGTGACCCCCCTTAACAGGTGACCCCCCTTAACAGGTGACCCCCCTTAACAGGTGACCCCCCTTAACAGGTGACCCACCTTAACAGGTGACCCCCCTTAACAGGTCACCCCCCTTAACAGGTGACCCCCCTTAACAGGTCACCCCCCTTAACAGGTGACCCCCCTTAACAGGTGACCCCCCTTAACAGGTGACCCCCCTTAACAGGTGACCCCCCTTAACAGGTCACCCCCCTTAACAGGTCACCCCCCTTAACAGGTGACCCCCTTAACAGGTCACCCCCCTTAACAGGTGACCCCCCTTAACAGGTGACCCCCTTTAAGCCACCTGGGCGATGTATTATGGTAAACTCTCAGGCCGTAATGAAGGAGTTAACCCCTTCGGTACCGGCGACGTCTTTTTACTTTATCCTAGCTACTATATTAGCCGATTGTATTCAGCTTCAAAAAGGGCCTCCAGCAACAACCAGGCATCCAACTATCTCACTTAACCCATTTTATTACTACAGAGCCTTCTTAACCCTCTCCGACATATGACGCAATTTTGAGCCTATTAGGGATACTTTAAAGCCTTTGTTACCATCAGGGGTATTTACAAACCTTTAGTTTAGTTACTTCAACCTCTGCAGTTGTCTTTGAGTTAGCTGTGGGCAGAAAACTAATTTTGGAGAGGTAATTATAAGAGTGAGAGAACTCTATTTCTTATTGCTAATCTGGCAACCTCTGTGTCATATGAGTCTGAAGGGGTTAAACTGCACAAAAACGACTACATTTAGCTAGAATATAATCAAGACACGTCGCCGGTACAGAAGGGGTTAATTGACCACTTGCGAGTTTCAGGCCGTAAGGAAGTTGGAGCCGTAAACATTGCTATTAAACGGAAATGCGATAATAATGTAGGTTGCTGATGAGTACACAGTATGCTGAATTGGGTTACATGTTTATATAAATATTTAAGTATCCTACTCGACGAGACAGAGAAACGGGCGAGAGAACGCGAAAGTGGTCCCGGACCTTGAAAATAGGAACTTTAAATGTTGTTTCTGTTCGGGCTCTGTCTCGTGTCGGCCACCCCCAGCAATGGGGTATGTGCCTGAGTAAATACATACATACATACATACAGTACATACATACATAAATTATATACTGTACATACATACATACATACATACATACATACATACATACATACATACATACATCCATACTTACAATACATACATACATACATACATACATACATACATACATACAGTACATATATACATACATACAATACATACATACAGTACATACATACATACATACATACATACATACATCCATATAAATGTACTGAAACTGTATTTTAGCTGGTGTAATTCTGGTAAGTGTCGATGTCTAAAGCTCCAATTTCCGTATACAATGGAACTCGTACTAAAACCGTATTATAGCTGATAATTCTGCTAAATGTGCCCCAGATCACAAATATCCTACTCCAGTACTTAGCTGCTAGTGTGTGTGTGTGTGTGTGTGTGTGTGTGTGTGTGTGTGTGTGTGTGTGTGTGTGTGTGTGTGTGTGTATGGCACCAGGCTACGTGACCACGAGTCGGAGCGGTTGGTGGTGGATGAAATTGATTCCAAATGAAGCCATTACTTTTAAGCTCCATTGTGTTCTAGTTAAGATGTTGGAGTGCTGCATTACTGGCCTGGGTTCGACCCCTGGTTGGGTCATGTCACACAAAGATTTAGTATCGATGTCTACAGCTCCAACTTCCTTATAGAGTTAAATTACAAGTGTTCATTTTCCACTGAGCTGCCATCCACTGACCATCGCTACACTATACAGTACCCTCCCCCCCCCCCCCCCCCCCCCCCCCCCCCCCCACCCCCACCCCCCCTCCTCCTGCTGGCCACCCTGCTATTGAAGAGCGAGGTGCGTGGCGTTACATTCACTGCTTTCTCTCTCTCTCTCTCTCTCTCTCTCTCTCTCTCTCTCTCTCTCTCTCTCTCTCTCTCTCTCTCTCTCTCTCTCTCTCTCTCTCTCTCTCTCTCTCTCTCTCTCTCTCTCTCTATCTCTCTCTCTCTCTCTCTCTCTCTCTCTCTCTCTCTCTCTCTCTCTCTCTTTTAACTCGCACGAATCTAAGAATTTCTTCTTCAATCGAGTTGTTAACTTGTGGAATGGGCTTCCCCGAGCCGTTATAGACTGCAGCAAACTGACCGTTGATTCATTTAAACTCCGCCTAGACAAATATCTCGCATCAAACCCGCGACTGACTGCGTTTGTAAATGAATAACTTTATTTTATCCCCCCCTCAGTTACTAACCCATCTGTCCCCTACTAACGTCCTAATCCTGCCACGGACAGTAGTTCCCTTTCCAATGTTCCCTTACCCAGTACCCACTCTAAACCACTGTTTGGACACTTGATTCTCAGTGTTTTGGAGGACAAGCAGCCTAGAAGGGTCACTTGGACTGTTGTTGCTTGATTTCCTTTGTACTCTCTCTCTCTCTCAATCTTTTACTCTATTTTAACTATTCTCATAATATGGTTTATCTGTTCTATTCTTCTTCTGCTAGTTCTTCAGATATCCATTTTTCTTCTCACAATGTTTTCTCTTGTCTTTTACTTCTCCTTTGTCTGCTGGTTCTTCTTCGTATATCCTTTTTTCTTTTTTCACAATGCTTTTTATTTTGTATTCTTCTATTTCTTCTTTGTCTTTGTTTATTCTTTTCTGTATCGTCTTCGTTTTCTTCCTATCTTCCCCCTTGCCTTGTTATTGTTGTTGTTGTTGTTGTTCTTCTTCTTCTTCATTTTCTTCTTCTTCTTCTTCTTCTTCTTCTTCGTTTTTCCCCTTTCTTCTTCTTCTTCTTCTTCTTCTTCTTCTTCTTCTTCTTCTTCTTCTTCTTCTTCTTCTATACAGCGTGACGTCACACTGGAGGACGGAGGTTCCAATATTATTTCGGTGGGTTAACTTGTAGTATGTACGGTATGTATACTTTGACAACCACCACCACCACCACCACCTCCACCTCACCGGACCACAACCCTGGTATAGTGGTATTAATTCACACGCCCCACCTGTTTTGTTTTAACCTCATGGTAAATTGTCATGTCCTCATATTGAGTACTTAGCCATTACGAAGATTTTGTAACGAAAAGTGTTGTTAATTATGAAAACTTGGGATTTATATAATGCAGATATATAAAAGTTTCACATTTATCTAGGAGAGGAGATGGGCCTTTTTTTTTTTTTTTTTTTTTTTTTTTTTTTTTTTTTTTTTGACAACGAAATGGGGTGAAAGGTGTTAAAATCGCTCAACTAATGGGCCGAACGTCTTATAATATCAAAACAAATGGGGCATCACACGAGGGAGAAAGGGGACAAAAAAAAAACGGCCCATCTCCCCATAAGTAGGCATAACACAGCTGCTAATAAGGCATTGTATTTGCCATCAGCAGGTAATGACCAGAGTAGCCAACCCGGTTTAAGGGGGGTGACCTGTTTTGGTTCTGTCCTTTTCTATCTTTCTCTGGCTTGTATCCATTTGGCCCCATTCAGCCTACTGTTTTAAGACGTTTGTCCCCATCCAGGTGTCAATATTTTACTGGTGAGCGGTAGCGAGCCATTATATTTTTTATTTTTGTTAGACAGCAGGCTAAATTTGTAAATTTTTCGATAGAAAAATGTCTCCGGCGAAGCCGGATTTCTTCATATAATGCTGGCTCGCTATCGCTCGCCAGGAAGAAATCGACACCTAGATGGGGATAAACGTCTTAAAATAGTTGGCTGAATGGGGCCGAATGGATACAAGCCAGAGAAAGAGAGAAAAGGACAGAAATAACAAAAAGCAGATCACCCCCCTTAACACACACCTGGTCCCGAGAGGTGCTGCTGCGCCTGTTGTGTATATTGGATCTTCTTCTTCTCCCCCCCCCCCCCATTCCTCTTAAGGGGAGAGGGGTCGTTTTTCTATATCCCCTTTCCCTTCATGTTTAGCCCCGTGAGTTTTCAGATTTTAAGATGTTTGCCCCGTTAGTTTGTCGATTTTAAGACCTTCCGCCTCATTTCCTTGTCAGTATGAAGACCTTTCGTTCTATTTAGGGGTCGATTTTGTTCATGTCGAACGATAGTGAGCCTGTAATTTTCGAAGAAACGGCCTTCGGCCGGAACATTTATCTACCGAAAAATGTACAAATTAATCTAGAAAGGAGATCTAATGATTTTTTTTTTTTTTTTTTTAAGTTTGATGGAGGTCTAGGGAGGAAACTAGAAAAATAATTAATGAATGAAAAAATCGACCAAAAAGTGAACCATTTCCCTTTAATTGTCTTCGTGTTTTTCCTCCTCATTGATCTTCTGTCTTTTTCGTCTTCTTATTGTCGTTCTTCTTCCCACTACACAACCCTGGTATAGTGGCACTCCTAGTTACCTGTCGTGTTATTGGTTCACACGATCCACCTACTTCTGTTTCTTCTTCCCCTCCTGTTCCTCTTCCTTCTTCATCTTCCTCTTCTTCTGCTTCTGTTTCTTCTTCTCCTCTTCCTCCTTCTCCTCCTCCTCCTTCTCCTCCTCCTCCTCCTCCTTCTTCTTCTCTATCGTTTTATTGATTCACACGCTCCACCTAGTTCTTCTTCATCATCTTCTGCTGCTTTTTCTTCTCCTCCTCCTCCTCCTCCTCCTCTTTCTTCCTCCTCCTCCTTCTCTTCTTCCTCTTCCTCTTCCTCTTTCCTCTTCCTCTTCCTCCTCCTTCTTCTTCTTCTTCCCTATCGTGTTCTTGATACACGCTCCACCTACAGTACAACCCGGTTTCCACACCTGGTTTCTCGGGTAGCTTCTTCTTGTTGTCTTTATCTCTGCCGCTCACCTGTACAGTATATTCTACTGTCTTGACTTTGTTTAGTTGATGTTTCATGTAAATGTATAATAACCTCGTTGTGGATCTGGCATTTCCTAGTTCACGGAAGCCTTTTTACTTAAGGGGACCGACCTGCTTTTTGTTATTTCTGTCCTTTTCTCTCTTTCTCTGGCTTGTATCCATTTGGCCCCATTCAACCTACTGTTTTAAGACGTTTATCCCCATCTAGTTGTCGATTTCTTCCTGGCGAGCGATATCGAGCCAGCATTATATGAAGAAATCTGGCTTCGCCGGAGAAATTTTTCTATCAAAAAATGTACAAATTTAGCCTGCTGTCAAACAAAAATAAAAAATATGCTGGCTCGCTACCGCTCACCAGTAAAAAATTGACACCTGGATGGGGATAAACGTCTTAAAACAGTAGGTTGAATGGGGCCAAATGGACACAAGCCAGAGAAAGATAGAAAAGGACAGAACAAAAAACAGGTCACCCCCCTTAATAAAGCAGATTACAGTGACTGGGGAATACAATTAGTACTACGATCGGGTTGTAGGGGTTAAATTTGAATGTGACACTTGCAAAATAAACAAACCGAAACTGGGACGACACCAAAGTACTAATCAAGATCGGTATGTGTAAATAACTCTGTAATCAAATAACTCTTTAATCAAATAACTCTTTAATCAAATAACTCTTTAATCAAATAACTCTTTAATCAAATAACTCTTTAATCAAATAACTCTTTAATCAAATAACTCTGTAATCAAATAACTCTTTAATCAAATAACTATGTAATCAAATAACTCTTTAATCAAATAACTCTTTAATCAAATAACTCTTTAATCAAATAACTCTTTAATCAAATAACTCTTTAACCAAATAACTCTTTAATCAAATAACTCTTTAATCAAATAACTCTTTAATCAAATAACTTTAATCAAATAACTCTTTAATCAAATAACTCTGTAATCAAATAACTCTGTAATCAAATAACTCTTTAATCAAATAACTCTTTAATCAAATAACTCTTTAATCAAATAACTTTAATCAAATAACTCTTTAACCAAATAACTCTTTAATCAAATAACTCTTTATTCAAATAACTCTTTATTCAAATAACTCTTTAATCAAATAACTCTTTATTCAAATAACTCTTTAATCAAATAACTCTTTAATCAAATAACTCTTTAATCAAATAACTCTTTAACCAAATAACTCTTTAATCAAATAACTCTTTAATCAAATAACTCTTTAATCAAATAACTTTAATCAAATAACTCTTTAATCAAATAACTCTGTAATCAAATAACTCTGTAATCAAATAACTCTTTAATCAAATAACTCTTTAATCAAATAACTCTTTAATCAAATAACTTTAATCAAATAACTCTTTAACCAAATAACTCTTTAATCAAATAACTCTTTATTCAAATAACTCTTTATTCAAATAACTCTTTAATCAAATAACTCTTTAATCAAATACATATAAATACATACAGGAATACATAACCACCACAAAGGGTGTACATTATATGAGCAAGTTTAAGGGGAGATTTCCACTTGAGGGATTTTCTTCTGAACCCCTTTCTGCCTCATGTTTAGCCCCATTGCTTTTGATATTTTAAGATGTTCGCCCCATTATTTTGACGATTTTAAGAACCTTCAACCCATTTCTGTCAATTTTAAGACCTTTCGTGCCATTTTGGTGTCGATTTTATCCTGGCGAGCGATAGCGAGCCTGTAATTTAAGAGGAACCGGCTTTCAGCCGGGACATTTTTCTACCGAAAAATGTACAAATTTATCTTGAAAGGGGCTCAAAGGGGTGTAATCTTAAGCTTGATGGATATCTAGAGACCAAACTAAAAACCTCCCCTTAATCTGTTGCCCAAGCAAACCAATCGCTCACACAACAATGCACTATCGTCACGTTCAAGGAATTAGTCAATTTGGGAAGTTCAGGACGTTTTGGTAAATTGTATTAGGTTATGCATGACTAAAGAAACTAAAATGTGTTACAATTGTATATTAAAGCACGTTTGTAATTTGACAAGATCTTAACAATAGTACAACATACATATATCACTCACTAACAATAGTACAACATACATATATCACTCACTAACAATAGTACAACATACATATATCACTCACTAACAATAGTACAACATACATATATCACTCACTAACGATAGTACACAATACATATATATATCACTAACGATAGTACAAAATACATATATCACTCACTAACGATAGTACAACATACATATATCACTCACTAACGATAGTACAACATACATATATCACTCACTAACAATAGTACAAAATACATATATCACTCACTAACGATAGTACAACATACATATATCACTCACTAACGATAGTACAACATACATATATCACTCACTAACAATAGTACAACATACATATATCACTCACTAACAATAGTACAACATACATATATCACTCACTAACAATAGTACAACATACATATATCACTCACTAACAATAGTACAACATACATATATCACTCACTAACAATAGTACAAAATACATATATCACTCACTAACGATAGTACAACATACATATATCACTCACTAACGATAGTACAACATACATATATCACTCACTAACAATAGTACAAAATACATATATCACTCACTAACGATAGTACAACATACATATATCACTCACTAACGATAGTACAACATACATATATCACTCACTAACAATAGTACAACATACATATATCACTCACTAACAATAGTACAACATACATATATCACTCACTAACAATAGTACAACATACATATATCACTCACTAACAATAGTACAACATACATATATCACTCACTAACGATAGTACAACATACATATATCACTCACTAACGATAGTACAAAATACATATATCACTCACTAACGATAGTACAACATACATATATCACTCACTAACGATATATATCACTAACGATAGTACACAATACATATATATATCACTAACGATAGTACAAAATACATATATCACTCACTAACGATAGTACAAAATACATATATCACTCACTAACGATAGTACAAAATACATATATCACTCACTAACAATAGTACAACATACATGTATCACTCACTAACGATAGTACAAAATACATATATCACTCACTAACAATAGTACAACATACATATATCACTCACTAACGATAGTACAACATACATATATCACTCACTAACGATAGTACAACATACATATATCACTCACTAACAATAGTGTTATCGGGTGTAGGTACCTGTAAGCATAGCATGGACAGTTGACCTCTACCAATTACTACCCTACAAATAGCCTACATTTATCGGACAAATAAACTAAGGATATCACAAAGGCAAGTAATTGATCCTATCAAAAGTGAATAGATACAATAATATAATCGTATAACAGCAAACTATGAAGCAACAACAGATTTAAACAAAGACTACTCTTTTAACAAGAACAATACTTTTTAGAAATAAATAATAACAATAGAAAAAATAAACAATTAATACATACAGACTAAAAGTAAGCAGAGGTTATGCGAGAAGCTTCAAGTTAAAAAGGCTTGATTAAAATTATTGATATCAAATTTTAGAATACAGTCACAATAATTGGCCATAAAAAGATTAAATTTATGTAACAATTTACTTGCATCAAAACCTGTCTACTGAGAGTCTGTGTATTAACCTAGCTCTAGCCCAAGTCATCAACTTAAGTGCAAATTTTACAAACAATTATTAGCTGGGAATAAAAACAATTGTAAGTTATTTCAATATCGATATTACTACAAGGGAAAGCAAAGTTTATTACGTTAACATTAAATCGTCAACTTTAAGTATGCACTGTTCATTAACAATCTATATATTTATATCAGGAAATTTTTCAACTTAATCATTTGCATTACCCTGTGTGAGGGGGATGGAATTAGGATAAATAAGTTTAGCGACTTTATTAAAATTTAACATATTGCAAACGAGAATATCATCGGTATATCTACTACTATTACTTAACAATTTAGCAAGAGCTAATTATTTGTGGATGTTATTATTCTTGCTATTGTCAACTAAGTATTATATATACATTTAAATTCTAAGGTAAGCAAGACTATATCTGCAATTAAAGGGCTAGCATTTCCACCCATAGGAATTCCTATTATTTTGTTAAAAATGTAAGGCCCGAATCTAGCATAAGTATTGAAAAGGAGGTATTTATGGGCATCTTGAAGTTTAGCTTTATCAAAATATACTGAACTAGTGGGAGTAGAGCTAAGCGACGCATTATTTAAATATGAATAAACATTTATGAAATCATTACCTTTCCTAACAAATCTATAATAAAGCAAAGTTCTGAAAATACTAAATCTAAAGGCAAATTGGTACACAAAGTTGAACAGTCGAAGCTAATGTACCGAGGTAACTTTCGGTATGGTAATAAGTTTATCAATAACTTAAAATTAATTGTCAATACGCCAATAATAGTTAATTAATTCATATTTGTTTTCACCAACCCACAATATCGTTTATGAGTACTTTTAAACCTTTCACGCATTTATGACGCAGAAGTTGCCAGATTAGCAATAAGAAATAGAGTTCGCTCACTCTTATAATTACCTCTCCAAAATTTGTGTTCTGCCCACAGCTAACTCAAAAGACGACTGCAGAGGTTGAAGTAACTAAACTAAAGGTTTCTAAATACCCCTGATGGTAACAAAGGCTTTAAAGTATCCCCAATAGGCTCAAAATCGCGTCATATGCGTGAAAGGGTTAAGGGGAGGTATTTAGTTTGTTCGCTACTTTTTCATCAAGCTTAAAATTACATTCCCTAGACCCCCTTTCAATATAAATTTGTACATTTTTCGGTAGAAAAATGTCCCGGCCGGAGGCCGGTTGCTCTTAAATTACAGGCTCGCTATCGCTCGCCAGGAAAAAATCGACACCTTAATGGCACGAAAGGTCTTAAAATTGACAGAAATGGGGCAAAATGTCTTAAAATATCCAAACTACTAGGGCGAAGGTCTTAAAATATCAAAAGCAATGGGGCTAAACATGAGGGAGAAAGGGATCCAGAAAATAATCCCTTTAGTGGAAATCTCCCCTTAATGTATTATAAACAATGTACGACCTGTTCTGACAAAGTTTTAATGGTAGCAAATTGAGTAACATGTATAATTTTGCAATGCACTTATTCTTATCAGAAAGTTGAATATCAAATGTTATATTTTTATTAGTGTGTGCATTTTTATTAGTGTGTGCATTAATTAAGGTATCAATCATTTTAATTATCTTGAATTTCATAAACAGAATGACCACAAATATTGTTATGTAATTTGTTACCTCTAATGCCTAATTCTTTTGTCATGTTTTCTATATAAAATATCTTAAATGTGAAGCTATAATTATTGCTGGTTGTCTTGATAGCCTAGTGCTTAAGTGTGCGGAATTTCGGTGTGAGTATCCTAGGTTCGAGTCCTTGGAGTACCAAATGTATTCATTACTTTAATTGGTTTCACTAGTTAGGTTTATTTGTAAATTAATTGGCGAGTTTGTGAAAACAAATAAGAATTTATCTACTGCCGTGATTCCAAAATGGGTATGTAAATTTATTAAGGGGGGTGACCTGTTTTTGTTTTGTCCTTTTCTATCTTTCTCTGGCTTGCATGCATTTGGCCCCATTCAGCCTACTGTTTTAAGACGTTTATCCCCATCTAGGTGTCGATGTTTTACTGGTGAGCGGTAGCGAGCCAGCATATTTTTTATTTTTGTTTGACAGCAGGCTAAATTTGTAAATTTTTCGATAGAAAAATTTCTCCGGCGAAGCCGGATTTCTTCATATAATGCTGGCTCGCTATTGCTCGCCAGGAAGAAATCGACACCTAGATGGGGATAAACGTCTTAAAATAGTTGGCTGAATGGGGCCGAATGGTAACAAGCCAGAGAAAGAGAGAAAAGGACAGAAATAACAAAAAGCAGGTCACCGCCCTTAAACCCAATTTAAGCTTATTATAAATAATAGTCTACACAATCCGAAAGATTAAATTCATTTGTAAAGAGACATTTGTATTTCTAATTAATTTAATCAATAATGTTGACCATGCTTCTAGCTCCGTGTAACTTTAATATTCCCCATTCTATATTCAAACCCCAGACAGGTGGTGGTGCATTATGATACACACATGATATACATTGACAGGTAATTATCAAGGACCGGTTTGCTTCACCTTATTAACACAAACAGATGAACTACTTGACAAACAAAATCAAACCTGTTGAGCTTCGTTCAGCAAGTGGGATATGTAGCACAGTGGTTAGAGTGGTTAGGGAACCTGCTGTGTGCGGGCAAACTCCATGGTTTGGATGCATGAAAAGGGGTCTCGTAAAAACATATGATACACTTGTATGTGATATATGCAGTATATATATATATATATATATATATATATATATATATATATATATATATATATATATATATATATATATATATATATATATATATACAGACCAACATGGTGAAACACTACAATAGCACTGGATATATCAAAGGCATTTGATAGAGTCTGGCATCAATCCTTATTGTCGAAGATGTCACACTACGGCCTTGCATCATTAGTTCCACTAATTTCTTCTTATCTTCATAACAGAAAAATATGTGTAATGGTAGATGGCCTTTATTCTCAATTTCACTCAATAAATGCTGGTGTTCCCAAGGGATCAGTTTTGGCCCCAACTCTGTTCCTCATTCATATCAATGATCTAATATCTACCACTCATAATCCAATACATTCCTACGCAGATGACTCAACACTCCACAGTTCCTTCACATTTACCAATTTTTTCACCCAACCCGATCTTATAACTTCAAAAATAAACACTGCAATTTCTCTGAACCAGGACCTTTCTAGAATTAATGAATGGGGACAAAAGAATCTAGTTTCCTTTAATGCACAGAAAACCAAGTATATTCAATTTTCTAACCGACAGACTCTCACTGACTCCCATATATTTTTTAATGATGTAAATATTCCCACTTCCCCTAGTATTGACATTCTCGGTGTAACATTAACTACTAACTTGAGCTGGACACATTATGTTAGAAGCATTGCTAAGAATGCCTCTAAAAACCTGGGACTCCTGTACAGAGTTCGAGAATTCTTCACTGATGAGCAGTTGGCCGTGATATATAAAAGTCATGTGCCTTCTCAGATGGATTACTGTTCACCTCTGTGGGGTGGAAGTGGAGTGGTTGCATTGAGGCAGTTGGACAAAATTCAAAATAAAGCTATTAGATTAATCAATAACCCTGCAATCACACAGGACCTTCCTACATTAGCCATACGAAGAAACGTTGCATCCCTTGCATTATTCTACAGATATTTTCACAGCAATTGTTCCGAGGAACTTGCTTCAATTGTGCCTCCTCTCCACATCTTTCCCCGTAGAACTAGGGCAGCTGAGAGCGCCCATGAATTTACACTTTCTCCTCCACAATGCAGAACTTCTGCTTATCAGAATTCATTTATCCCCAGAGCTACTACTCTTTGGAATTCACTTCCCTCGAATTGCTTTCCACAAACTTACAATCTACAAATGTTTAAATCCAGTTGTTACAAACATTTTATGAATGGAGGATGCCTTTAGGCACATGGACCTTTTTGTTTTTTGTGTTTTTCCTTCCTCCGTTCATTGTCTCAAAAAAAAAAAATATATATATATATATATATATATATACGGTATATATATATATATATATATATATATATACGGTATATATATATATATATATATATATATATATATATATATATATATAGATATACTGTATATAGGGTACTTGGCGTTGGGTGGCTAACTAATAAGGATATGTTACAGGTTAATTGCCGCGGAACTAGCCCTGCATTGGTTACGAAACGCGAGGCTCTAAGTCTAACCGCGAGTGTGTTCGATCCTCTAGCAGTGTTGCTACCGGTAACCATCCGGGCGCGGAGGTTCGTACAGGACTTGTGGAGATTAGAGTGTGGGTGGGATGTCTCCATTCCAGATGACATGAGAGCTAACTGGCAGGGTTTTTATGACGATATGATAGATAGTACAGGTATCATGTTTCCCCGTCAGGTCACTAATTCTAAGAGGGTTACGCTGCACCTATTTAGTGACGCTAGCTCAGTAGCATATGGTGTAGCGGCCTATGCGGTTGGTGATGAGGTGAGTAGGTTAGTAATGGCCAAAGCTAAGGTGGCGCCTATTAAGTCCCTCACCATACCTAAGATGGAGTTGACTGCTGTTCTTCTCGCAGCTCGTCTCGCATGTTATATATGTGAGGCCTACGCGGACGAGCTGATTATAGAGAATGTATACCTCTGGTCGGACAGCCAGATAACCCTATGCTGGTTGTCTAGTAAAAAGATTTTGCCTATATATGTTCAAAATAGAGTTGATGAGATAAAGTCATTAGTCCCCAGCGCTCATTTTCGTTATGTGTCCACAGAGGACAACCCCAGTGATCTAGTTACCAGAGGCATTTCTTATGTGTCCTTACTTGCTTCTTCGCTTTGGTGGGGAGGGCCCACCTGGCTACCTCACCAAATGCTATGGCCTGATCATGGCCCAATAGGGGGCTCAATAAGAGGGGACACCACTGTGGGTTGTAACGTGAGTCAAGAAGGAACCCTGTCATTGCCGGTACCGGTTGCCCCTACTGCCATATTGATTTGGGACCGGTATGGCTCATATATGAAGTCATGGCATGTAATGGCATGGGTCCTTAGGTTTATTAGGACTCTTAAAGAGAAGACACAAGGGAACTATCAGGCAAAGCCAGCATACTTGACGGTGCCGGAATTAAGAGCAGCAGAGTCAGCCATGATTAAGGTAGCTCAGGGAGAAGCTTACTCTGAGGAACACCACTATTTGTCGAAAGGACAGGGCACACCAAGCAATATAGTGAAGCAGTTAGGCCTCTATATGGAGGGAGGCATGATACGCTGTAGAGGTAGGCTACACCTTTCAGCTTTACATGATAGTGCCAAGTACCCTATCCTTATCCCTAATAAACATCGTATAGCCACTCTCCTTAGTAATTACTGCCACACAGTGTGTAACCATAGTGGTGTTAGTTATGTTGTAAATTACATAAGGCAAAGATGGTGGATCCCCAAGATTAGACAGGTAGTAAAGAAAGCCTTACGGGATGTATCATATGCAAGAGATTGCAAGGTACTTCATACCGTGCTGTACAGGCCCCTCCGTTGCCGGAGTTTAGGGTTCAGGAGGTGAGTCCTTTCCAGGTAACGGGGGTTGACTACACAGGTGCCTTGCCAGTAAAAGAGAAGGGGGGTGCTGTAAGTAAACTATATGTAGTCTTATTCACCTGTGCAGTTACTAGAGCGGTCCATGTAGAAACGGTGTCTAACCTCTCCTGCGAATCATTTTTGCATGCGTTCCGTAGGTTTAGTAGCAGGAGGGGTTACCCTGAGATTATGATGAGTGATAATGCCACCACATTTGTTAGCGGAGCCAGTACATTACGGGAGTTGATGGATGATGCAAGGTTAAAAGGTACTCTAGCGGAATTCAAGTGCGAGTGGCGGTTTATACCGGCCAGGGCGCCATAGTTCGGTGCCATATGGGAACGGGTCATTGGCATCCTAAAGGCTGGCTTGAAGAAGGTACTGGGTCGAGCATTGGTTACCACAGAGGAACTGAATACGGTATTACTGGAGCTCGAGGCCACAGTCAATGATCGCCCGCTTGGTTACAGCTACAGTGATCTTGAAGACCCTCTAACCATCACTCCTTCACAACTGGTTCATGGGAGGCGGATCAGAAGCTTTCCAAGGTGGAAAGTCACGGAGGAAGATCTCAGGGACACGACTTGGCGTAACAATGATTCCGTCAACCAACGTTTCCAATATGTTACGAAGCTCTCACATGACCTGTGGAAAAGGTGGAGCACTGATTATCTAATATCACTCAGGGAGCAACATCGTCACTTAATGGTAAAAAAAGGGATAGCATCGCCGCAAGTTGGGGACGTCGTTCTAGTACATGATGACGGCCCCCGACTTTTTTGGCGTATAGGTCGGATAATGAAACTTCTTTGTGGTCCTGGCCACGAATGTAGGGTAGTTCAGGTAAAAACAGGAGCCGGTTTGACCACCAGACGGTGGTTAAGCTATACCCACTAGAGATAGATTTAGAGGTAGTGGATGGCGACAGCAAACCGAACTCTGATAATATCCTTCCTGCTACTGGA
Source organism: Paralithodes platypus (assembly GCA_032716605.1). Lineage (NCBI taxonomy): Eukaryota > Metazoa > Arthropoda > Malacostraca > Decapoda > Lithodidae > Paralithodes > Paralithodes platypus. The sequence goes on along the minus strand of CM064578.1, from coordinate 42,118,626 downwards.
GCGGACCGAGGTGATACCCCTCAGAGGCTGTCACGTCGGGCTGCTTTGGGTTCCTCCCAGTTGTGGCGATCCATGATCGGGACGGGACAATTGTAAATACTTTGTATATAACTGGTGGCGGAGTATGTCGTGAATCCTAGCTGGTATATATACCGTAGTTTGAATTTCCCGGGTTCACGACAGCTGGTTCCTTTTTGTTTATACACATTACTTTATTTATCTTTGTGGATAAATATTACTGTGGTTGCACCAATTATATCTTAGTTTATTTTCCCTTATTATTTAATCACGGGAGACAATATAGAACCCTTACATATATTTATATTGTTACGATAAAAGGATATCTCAGTACACTTCACACAGAGACATCGTCCCGTACACAACAACCACCAGTTGCTGCCACATTACAACAGAACTTCACTGAACTACACCTACCGACATGTCCATCACCTAACCTACACTCTTTGCATCACAGCTAAGTTCCTTTAATACTAGAAGTATTTCATAGATATTACTGGGACTACCACAGATAACCTACACATACATGTTTACAAGTAAGTCAAACGCCGACCCGGTATCATATTTATAGCCTAGGCCATTTCATCTTCCCAGGTCTAATTATTTACTTTATATCCGTTTCTCCTCTACCCCCTAGGAATAATATTCAGGATATAATTGGTGCCGTGATTATCTAATATCACTCAGGGAGCAACATCGTCACTTAATATATATATATATACTCAGCGAGGTGCTTTAAGGGGGGTGACCTGCTTTTTGTTATTTCTGTCCTTTTCTCTCTTTCTCTGGCTTGTATCCATTCGGCCCCATTCAGCCAACTATTTTAAGACGTTTATCCCCATCTAGGTGCCGATTTCTTCCTGGCGAGCGATAGCGGGCCAGCATTATATGACGAAATCCGGCTTCGCCGGAGACATATTTCTATCGAAAAATTTACAAATTTAGCCTGCTGTCAAACAAAAATAAAAAATATGTTGGCTCGCTACCGCTCACCAGTAAAAAAATGACACCTGGATGGGGATAAACGTCTTAAAACAGTAGGCTGAATGGGGCCAAATGGATACAAGCCAGAGAAAGAGAGAAAAGGACAGAACATGCTCTAACCAACTTTACCACGGCGTGATAAAGGATACCGGTACCGGTAGTTAACCAATTCCCATTTATATTAAGGGGGTAGTACTCGGTTAGGAAGACCCCCATTGAGGTGGAGAGATTGTGTAAGAAAAGCTTTGGATGATAGAGGAATGACTATAGATCAGCCAGGGGAAGTGGTGGTGGACAGGAGTGAATGGAGAATGCTTGTGAATAGTTGAGTGAACACGTGGTCATTTGGAGTAAGGGGTCGGGCGTAAGTTGGACTAGATAATAGTCCATCAGGCGCCTGGCCCGGGGAGACGATTAATATGAAGGGTGCGGCTGGAAGTGTGGTGGGAGGGCTTGTGGCTTTGGCTCCGCTGCATGTCTGCCTGCCGAGATCGGAACCTCTCTGGGTGGTCGGAGGAGTACTGGAGCGACCTTGGTGACTCTGGTCTCTGGGTCTTCTCCTGGGTGACCTGGATATGTGTGAGTTTGTGCTGTTTATCTGTGTTTATTTGTTGTTTTATGTTGTTTTTGTGTTTTCCCTGTTCTTGCTCTGTCTTGAGTCGGCTACCCCCAAAATGGGGATTTGGCCTGAGCATATAGATAGATAGATAGATGGACTCAGTTTTTATGGACCCCCTTCTCCTTCATGTTTAGCATAATAGTTTTTTGAGATTTTAAGACGTTCGTTCCATTAGGCCTAATTTGGCAATTTTGAGACCTTTCGACCCATTACTTTGTCAATATTAAGACCTTTCGTGCCATTTAGGTGTCGAGTTTTTCCTGGCGAGCGATAGCGAGCCTGTAATTTTAGAAGGAACCGGCCTTCCGCCCGGAAATTTTTCTACCAACAAATGGGGGTGTTTTTTTAAGCTTGATGGAGGTCTAGCTAGGAAACTAAAAATAGTAGTGGTGATGGTGTACTAGGACCGTTGAGGGTGATGTAGGTGGTGATGATAATGATGGTAGTGATAGTGATGCTAATAGTAGTGGTGATGGTGTACTAGGACCGTTGAGGGTGATGTAGGTGATAATGATAGTGGTGATGATAATGATGGTAGTGATAGTGATGCTAATAGTAGTGGTGATGGTGTACTAGGACCGTTGAGGGTGATGTAGGTGATAATGATAGTGGTGATGATAATGATGGTAGTGATAGTGATGATAATAGTAGTGGTGATGGTGTACTAGGACCGTTGAGGGTGATGTAGGTGATAATGATAGTGGTGATGATAATGATGGTAGTGATAGTGATGCTAATAGTAGTGGTGATGGTGTACTAGGACCGTTGAGGGTGATGTAGGTGATAATGATAGTGGTGATGATAATGATGGTAGTGATAGTGATGCTAATAGTAGTGGTGATGGTTTACTAGGACCGTTGAGGGTGATGTAGGTGATAATGATAGTGGTGATGATAATGATGGTAGTGATAGTGATGCTAATAGTAGTGGTGATGGTTTACTAGGACCGTTGAGGGTGATGTAGGTGATAATGATAGTGGTGATGATAATGATGGTAGTGATAGTGATGCTAATAGTAGTGGTGATGGTTTACTAGGACCGTTGAGGGTGATGTAGGTGATAATGATAGTGGTGATGGTAGTGATGGTAGTGATAGTGATGCTAATAGTAGTGGTGATGGTGTACTAGGACCGTTGAGGGTGATGTAGGTGATAATGATAGTGGTGATGATAATGATGGTAGTGATAGTGATGCTAATAGTAGTGATGATGGTGTACTAGGACCGTTGAGGGTGATGTAGGTGATAATGATAGTGGTGATGATAATGATGGTACAAAGGAGTACAAAGGAAATCAAGCAACAACAGATCTAGTGACCCTTCTAGGCTGCTTGTCCTCCAAAACACTGAGGATCAAGTGTCCAAACAGTGGTTTAGAGTGGGTAAGGGAACATTGGAAAGGGAACTACTGCCCTGCCACTAACGTGGCAGGACTAGGAAGTTAGTAGGGGACATATGGGTTAGTAACTGAGGGGAGGATAAAGTTATTCATTTACAAACGCAGTCAGTCTTGGGTTTGATGCGAGATATTTGTCTAGGCGGAATTTAAATGAATCAACGGTGCTGCAGTCTATAACGTCTCGGGGAAGCCCATTCCACAAGTTGACAACTCGATTGAAGAAGAAATTCTTAGATTCGTGTGAGTTAAAAGATTTACCAATAATTTTGCAACCGATTCCCCGCGTGTAATTAGATTGGTCGATAGTGAAGTACTTACTACAGTTCATATTGTCGATGCCTTTGATGATTTTGAACACTTGAATTAAGTCACCTCTTAATCTGCGCTGGGTTAAAGGAAATAGATTTAATTCTCTAAGACGCTCTTCGTATGGTTTGTTCTTTAGGCTAGGTATCATTTTGGTAACTCTACGTTGAACTCGTTCTAGCTTGTTTATGTCTTTTTGGTAATAAGGGCACCAGCATTGAACGCAGTATTCCAGAAGAGGGCGGACTAAGGAATTGTAAAGGGTTAGGATTACGTCTTTGGATTTATACTCAAATGATCTGCCTATAAAGCCAATTATTTTGTTTGCCTTCTTAACAACTTCTGAACATTGTTGACTCGGTTTTAGGTTACTCGATATTGTTACTCCCAGATCGGTTTCTCGGTTTACATTCTTAAGCTGAGTGTCATTCATCGAATAGTTTGCTTTCTCATTTAGGTATCCGATATGTAGTACTTTACATTTATCCGCATTGAAACTCATTTGCCAAATTTGGGCCCAATGTGACAATTTATCTAGATTGTGTTGCATATCGTCAACTTCATCTTTTGAGAGTACGCTATTTGCAATTTTTGTATCGTCAGCAAATTTTGAGATTTTACAGGTGAGACCCTCATCTATGTCGTTGATGTAAATTAGAAAGAGAATTGGTCCTAGTACCGATCCCTGGGGTACCCCGCTACTTACATTGGTCCATTTAGATGCCTTACCGTTTATTACTACTCTTTGTTTTCTGTCGCTGTGCCAATTTTCTATCCATTTCAACACACCATCTTGTATTCCATGCGCTTTTAGTTTTAGCAGTAAACGTTTGTGGGGAACTTTGTCAAAGGCCTTTTGAAAATCAAGGTATATAATATCTACAGCTTTACTCTCATCGTAGAGGTTGAGGATATCGTGGAAGAAGTCTAAGAGGTTTGTTAAACAGGAACGTTTTTTTACGAAAGCCGTGTTGAGTATCTTTAAGTAAGTTATTTTCCTCTAAGTGATTTACGAGTCTGTCTCTTACGAGCGTTTCTAGCATTTGCATACAACTGAGGTTAAGCTAATTGGACGATAGTTACTAGGTAGGGATTTGCTGCCTTTTTTGAATATCGGTGTTACGTTGGCTATCTTCCACTGATCAGGCATAGTTCCAGACTGCAAGGATTTATTGAATAGTAATGTCAGTGGTTTGGAGAGCTCATCCTTAGCTTCCTTTAGAACTCTAGGCAAGATTGTATCAGGTCCAGGCGTTTTATTTACCTTGAGTTTATCTAAACAATTCAATACTTCTCTCTCTGTAACGGTGATATTGCTTAGAACATCTGAATTATCAATCTGAATCGGCGTGATGTAGTGATAGTGATGCTAATAGTAGTGGTGATGGTGTACTAGGACCGTTGATGGTGATGTAGGTGATAATGATAGTGGTGATGATAATGATGGTAGTGATAGTGATGCTAATAGTAGTGGTGATGGTGTACTAGGACCGTTGATGGTGATGTAGGTGATAATGATAGTGGTGATGATAATGATGGTAGTGATAGTGATGCTAATAGTAGTGGTGATGGTGTACTAGGACCGTTGAGGGTGATGTAGGTGATAATGATAGTGGTGATGATAATGATGGTAGTGATAGTGATGCTAATAGTAGTGGTGATGGTGTACTAGGACCGTTGAGGGTGATGTAGGTGATAATGATAGTGGTGATGATAATGATGGTAGTGATAGTGATGCTAATAGTAGTGGTGATGGTGTACTAGGACCGTTGAGGGTGATGTAGGTGATAATGATAGTGGTGATGATAATGATGGTAGTGATAGTGATGCTAATAGTAGTGGTGATGGTGTACTAGGACCGTTGAGGGTGATGTAGGTGATAATGATAGTGGTGATGATAATGATGGTAGTGATAGTGATGATAATAGTAGTGGTGATGGTGTACTAGGACCGTTGAGGGTGATGTAGGTGATAATGATAGTGGTGATGATAATGGTAGTGATAGTGATGATAATAGTAGTGGTGATGGTGTACTAGGACCGTTGAGGGTGATGTAGGTGATAATGATAGTGGTGATGATAATGATGGTAGTGATAGTGATGCTAATAGTAGTGGTGATGGTGTACTAGGACCGTTGAGGGTGATGTAGGTGATAATGATAGTGGTGATGATAATGATGGTAGTGATAGTGATGCTAATAGTAGTGGTGATGGTGTACTAGGACCGTTGAGGGTGATATAGGTGATAATGATAGTGGTGATGATAATGATGGTAGTGATAGTGATGCTAATAGTAGTGGTGATGGTGTACTAGGACCGTTGAGGGTGATGTAGGTGATAATGATAGTGGTGATGATAATGATGGTAGTGATAGTGATGCTAATAGTAGTGGTGATGGCGTACTAGGACCGTTGAGGGTGATGTAGGTGATAATGATAGTGGTGATAATAATGATGGTAGTGATAGTGATGATAATAGTAGTGGTGATGGTGTACTAGGACCGTTGAGGGTGATGTAGGTGATAATGATAGTGGTGATGATAATGATGGTAGTGATAGTGATGCTAATAGTAGTGGTGATGGTGTACTAGGACCGTTGAGGGTGATGTAGGTGATAATGATAGTGGTGATGATAATGATGGTAGTGATAGTGATGCTAATAGTAGTGGTGATGGTGTACTAGGACCGTTGAGGGTGATGTAGGTGATAATGATAGTGGTGATGATAATGATGGTAGTGATAGTGATGCTAATAGTAGTGGTGATGGTGTACTAGGACCGTTGAGGGTGATGTAGGTGATAATGATAGTGGTGATGATAATGATGGTAGTGATAGTGATGCTAATAGTAGTGGTGATGGTGTACTAGGACCGTTGAGGGTGATCATAGTGTACGTAGGACCGTTGAGGGTTATAATAATGGTGATGATAATAGTGGTGATAATGATGATAATGGTGGTGATGATAGTGATAATAATGGTGGTGATAATGATGATAGTGATGATAATGATGGTGATGATAGTGATAATAATGGTGGTGATGATGATGATAGTGATGATAATGGTGATAGTGATAATGGTGGTGATGTTAGTGATAATAATAATGGTGGTGATGATGATGATGATGGTGTACTAGGACCGTTGAGGGTGATGTAGGTTATCTCAGGCATCTCCATCACGACTGTATTACCGCGACCCTCTCACCCCCCCCCCCCCCAACCCCTCCTTACCCCTTTCCCCTCCTTTCAATCTACTTCACCCGACCCCCCTCCTTTCAATCTACTTCACCCGACCCCCCTCCTCTAAATACCCCTCCCTTCCATCTACCTCAACCGACCCTCTCCTCTATCTAGTTTATCTCTATTTAGTACCCCCCCCCCCCTTCTAGTAATCTACCTCAGTCGACCTCCCTACAGGCTCATCCCCCTCCTCTATCTACCTCACTACAGTAACCCCTTCTCGCAGTCTACCCTCTCCACGTCTACTGTAACCATCCCCCCCCACTACAATACCCCCTCAGTCTGTTCTCTCCCCTCCCTCTCTTAATATAATATTGTATATAGTCAATTTAGCTAGAGTTAACAATTATCTTCAATATTTATGTATAATTTAGCTATGTATAATTTAGCTATGTATAATTTAGCTATGTATAATTTAGCTATGTATAATTTAGCTATGTATAATTTAGCTATGTATAATTTAGCTATGTATAATTTAGCTATGTATAATTTAGCTATGTATAATTTAGCTATGTATAATTTAGCTATGTATAATTTAGCTATGTATAATTTATCTAATAGTGTACAATTATTCATGTAATGACATAGTTTAAGGGGAGATCTCCACTTAAGGGATTTTTTTCTTGACCCCTTTCTCCCTCATGTTTAGCCCCATTGCTTTTGATATTATAAAACGTTTGCCCCATTAGTTTAGCGATTTTAAGAACTTTCACCCCATATTAAGACCTTTCGTGCCATTCAGGTGTCAATTTTATCCTGGCGAGCGATAGCGAGCCTATAATTTAAGAGGAACCGGCCTTCGGCCGGGACATTTTTCTACCGAAAAATTTACAAATATATCTTGTAAGGGACTCAAGGGGGTGTAATTTTAAGCTTGATGGAGGTCTAGGGAACAAATTAAATACCTCCCCTTAATCTAGAATTAGGGTGAAGATGCGTATGCTCCTTCGCCCTTTGGAATTTATGTAATTACGATAACTTGTGTAACATTTATATTTCTCTCAATAAAACAATCCAATCAAATAAACACCATCCCCCCCCCCCCCACCTCCCCCTTCCTCCTACAATACTAACCTCTCATAACTCAAAATATACTTCATTGTGTTAGTTATACCATTTGGGAAAGGTCAGCCAGGGGATAGGTGTGGGTGGACAGTGGATTTAAGGTGGTGTCACACGAGCGGTTTTTCCGGCAATTTTCGATGAGCGTGTTTTTTATCGTGATATTTTGAGGCTTTTGTACACTGGGATCGGAAACTAGACCGACGGTAGATTATGTTAGGTGGCAGATTTATGATGTAACTGAAATTTTGAGCCTGCCAGACTGCACTTGCTCCTAAAAATTGATGGAAAAGTCGCTTGTGTGACACCGCCTTTACTGTAGCCCTTTTTGAGTTACGAGAGGTTGGAGTACAGATGTCTGGTCTATTTATAATGAACAGGGTGTAGTGCATATGCTGCATACCTTTGCAACATATAGATTGGGTAAGCTAGTCTTCCAACGGGACATATTCAAATTCCACTCACTTTTCCACCTTCACCCTCATATCCCCTTCCACTCTCACCTACCCCCCCCCCCCTACCCCCTCCCTATCCCCCCCCCCCCCCCTACCCCGAACAGTTGAACTTTTCAGAATTGATAACCAGGTTAAGGGGAGGCAGACCGTTTTTCTGGACCTCCTTCTCCCTCATGTTTAGCTCCATTTTGTTTAGATTATAAGACGTTCGGCCCATTAGTTTGGCGATTTTAGCACCTTTCGCCCCATTTAGTTGTCAATTTTAAGACCCTTCGTACCATTTAGGTGTCGATTATTTCCTGGCGAGCGATAGCAAGCCTGAAATTTTAAGAGGAACCGGCCTTAGGCCGGGACATTTTTCTACCGAAAAATGTACAAATTTATCTTGAAGGGGGGTCTAGGGGGTGTTTTTCTAAGCTTGATGGGGGTCTAGCGAGAAAACTAAGGAATACATGAATTAATAGACCAAAAAAAACAAAAAAACAAAAAAACGGTCTGCCTCCCCTTAAGAAGTTGATCGTGAGAGAAACTACCGAGATAATTTCATTTGTATGCCCTTGAATAACGAACAAATAAGGTCATTTCTCCAAATGTACGGTCGCGCTAATAAGTCATGTCCCAGCTGTCATTACGTTTGCCTCACTCTGCGCTGTATTAATGTCTGTCAGATGTTGAATAGGGTGGGTAAGTGTAGGAACATGTTTGTATATTTCACTCGATATGAAGAAATGAAGCTTAGATATTGTTGTTACCAATTATTGATCAAAACATACTTGGTGCCGAGACATCACTTATTAGCGCGACTGTACAACATTTTCAAGGAACACGACAAGATAAAAATCTCTAAATGATTCTCCATTGATTAATTTAATTATTAGTGACCATATAATAAAGAGGGAACGGTTGTAGTCTCCTTTTAATAGACTCTAATTAATCAGATAAACGTTATGAACCCACTATTATAATTTTATGATTAATTTTCCCATTCATGATTCACTTTTTTGCCTTGCTTATAAGAAAGGCAAACGATTCATAGTTTTTATTATGATAAGAATTATGACCCTTATTGGTTCATTGAATTATTATTATTATTATTATTATTATTTTTATTATTATCATTATTATATATTGTTTATAGAATATCAAATAGGTTCAATTCAATTAGTTTAATTTTTGAATTATGTTACAGTTACTTTCTTCACCTTACTTAAGGGGAGGTATTCAGTTTGTTCCCTAGACCTCCATCAAGCTTAAAATTACACCCCCTTGACCCCTTTCAAGATAAATTTGTACATTTTTCGATAGAAAAATGTCCAGGCCGATGGCCGGCTCCTCTTAAATTACAGGCTCGCTATCGCTCGCCAGGAAAAGATTGACACCTATATGGCACGAAAGGTCTTAACATTGACATAAATGGGGCGAAAGTTCTTAAAATCGCCAAACTAATGGGGCGAACGTGTTAAAATCTCAAAACAATGGGGCTAAAGATGAAGGAGAAAGGGGTCCAGAAAAAAAATCCCTCCAGTGGAAATCTCCCCTTAATTTATATTTTCGTCTAATTAGGGGGAGATATATATTTATCTGTTTATCTATTTATTACTATTTGATTAACCCTATTATTTAAGGGGTAGAGTTTCTTATTTGGTCTATTTATATATTTATTTATAAATGATTTAGTTTCCTATCTATACCTCCATCAAGTTAATAATAATAATAATAATAATAATAATAATAATTCAGTTAGCAATTTACAGAGTTGGTACCACATAGTATGTTACAAATATGACATGTACCAGCCTTGCATAATTCCAACTAAGGATAGCCCAATAAGGCCGTTAGGCGTATTTCCATTGGGGTCCTTGTGGGATTAGGTTAAACAAAAAATAAAAACCAAGACCCCCTTCAAGGTAAATTTGTAAGTTTTTCGGTAGAAATATGTTCCGGCTGAAGGCTGGTTCCTCCTAAACTACAGACTCTAAGGTACTCATAACAATTACAGACTCTAAGGTACTCATAACAATTACAGACTCTAAGGTACTCATAACAATTACAGACTCTAAGGTACTCATAACAATTACAGACTCTAAGGTACTCATAACAATTACAGACTCTAAGGTACTCATAACAATTACAGACTCTAAGGTACTCATAACAATTACAGACTCTAAGGTACTCATAACAATTACAGACTCTAAGGTACTCATAACAATTACAGACTCTAAGGTACTCATAACAATTACTGACTCTAAGGTACTCATAACAATTACAGACTCTAAGGTACTCATAACAATTACAGACTCTAAGGTACTCATAACAATTACAGACTCTAAGGTACTCATAACAATTACAGACTCTAAGGTACTCATAACAATTACTGACTCTAAGGTACTCATAAGAATTACAGACTCTAAGGTACTCATAACAATTACAGACTCTAAGGTACTCATAACAATTACAGACTCTAAGGTACTCATAACAATTACAGACTCTAAGGTACTCATAACAATTACAGACTCTAAGGTACTCATAACAATTACAGACTCTAAGGTACTCATAACAATTACTGACTCTAAGGTACTCATAACAATTACAGACTCTAAGGTACTCATAACAATTACAGACTCTAAGGTACTCATAACAATTACTGACTCTAAGGTACTCATAACAATTACAGACTCTAAGGTACTCATAACAATTACAGACTCTAAGGTACTCATAACAATTACAGACTCTAAGGTACTCATAACAATTACTGACTCTAAGGTACTCATAAGAATTACAGACTCTAAGGTACTCATAACAATTACAGACTCTAAGGTACTCATAACAATTACAGACTCTAAGGTACTCATAACAATTACAGACTCTAAGGTACTCATAACAATTAGCGGACCTCACCTATTTCTAGTTACCGTTTTTTTTTTTTTTTTTTTTTTTTTTTTCTATATTCCAACTTACTTCCTCTCGGGCATAGGCTGAGAGCCTTAACATTCACCGCTTTACAATGAACAGTGAAATATATGAAATATATGAAAGTATATATCTGAAAACTGGTTTATGAATATAATGTACTCTATGTATCAACAACAAAACTGTATATACTATTTATTGAAAAGTAATGCCCATCCAATAATTAAGACAGATAGTTATATTTGCAACAAGAAAATCATTGGGGGTCCACAACTTTATGTAGGTAACTGTACAATCTAGACCCAAAGGCCAAACTATATATTATTTATTATTTTGTATCATTATTGCGGATGTTTAATATCTATCTATCTATCTATCTATCTATCTATTTGCTCAGGCCCATTCCCCATTTTTTTTTTTTTTTTTTTTTTTTTTTTTTTTTTTGTTACTGGTGATGGCCGACTCGAGACAGAGCCCGAATGTTTATTATGGGTAGAGATATATTTGAGTGTAAAGAGAGCCTCACACTATAGGTTATTGTTTTTTCCAGCTGATAGAACATTTAATACTTTACCATCTGATGTCACGATTCTTAGTGGACACATATGACACTGCTTTGTCTCTGCGTCATATCATTGCCAAGTTGTCTTAACCCCTTCTGTACCGGTGACGTCTTTTTTATTTAATGTATAGCAAGATTTAGACGATTTTATGAAGCTTAGGAGGGATATATTGTACCTAAATGCATTAATCGAGATAGACTATATTTTTTATAATATATATTTTTTTTTTTTTTTTTTTTTTTTTTTTTATAATGGTTAGACATCCTTCCTATGCTGAAAAAATCGTCTAATACTTGGCAGAATATAATGAAAAGTACATCACCGGTACAGCAGGGGTTAACTATCAACATATTTCGCTACACAATCTCGGTAATAGCCGAGATAGCAATTTAACATCAACTGAAAAGACAACAAATAAATAAACAGACTATAGTGGTTCCAAGATGGCGGAGGTTGGCCGATCGCTGTTACTATAGGGTTCTTAAGGGCAGAATTCCACTTGGGGAATTTTTTCCCTCCCCCCCCCCCTTTCTTCCTCATGTTTAGCCCCATTAATTTTGAGATTTTAAGACGTTCACCCCATCAGTTTGGCCATTTTAAGAACTTTCGCCCCATTTGTGTCAATTTTAAGACCTTTCATGCCATTTAGGTGTAGATTTTTTCCTGGCGAGCGATAGCAAGCCTGTAATTTATGAGGAACCATTATATTCTGGCAACTATTAGACAGTTTTGTTCAGCTTAGGAAGGCTGTCTACTCAATAAAAGGCTGCAGACTATCTCAATTAATCTTGTTTAGCTTCCATATATATCCTTCCTAAGCTTCATAAAATCATGTAAATGTAGCCGAAATCAAATACCAAAGACGTCGCCGGTACAGAAGGGGCTAAGTTGAGACCTGCCAGACTGACCCCTCTCGACCTCTAACCCTTCCCTTACCTCTCCCAACCTATACCTTTTGTCCCACCCTCCCTCACTCTCACTCTCACTATCTTTCCCGCACTCTCACATACTATCTCTCTCTCTCTCTCTCTCTCTCTCTCTCTCTCTCTCTCTCTCTCTCTCTCTAACTCTCTCTCTCTCTCTCTCTCTCTCTCTCACACACACACACATACATTTAGTTAGCAGTACATTTTTGTCTTTCCTCTCCTTATCTCTAGTTTTGAATCCGTGTTTTTCTTCTATTCTTCTCATACAGATATCCGTTCCCTTACGTCTAATCCACACAACGTCAAGGTCAATAAAAGGTGGTGGCTGGTGGTTTATGGTTGTGCACTTGTTATTACGAATGTATAGTTTATATTACGATGTTTTTTAGAGACAAATATTAATCATATATTCTTGTACAGTCGCGCTAATAAGTGATGTCTCGGCACCAAGAATGTTTTGATCAATAATTGGTATCAGCAATATCTAGACTTGAGTTCTTTATATCGAGTGAAATATACAAACACGTTACTACACTTACCCACTCTATTCAACATCTGACAGACATAAATACAGCACAGAACAAGCCAAACGTAATGATAGCTGGGACATGACTTATTAGCGCGACCGTACTTACTCTCAGTACTTTACACCAGCTTGCCATATAAACACCTTTGTTGTTTTTTGTAATACCGGTACTCCTGCAGTAGAAATATAATGAAATTGTATATGTATTTCCTAAGTACATCTGTTGGCCGAAATTTGATCCTGTGGACTTTGCTAAGTAGGCAAAGATGCTGTGGCTGCATATTTATCTCTATCTCTATATACATATCAAGCAATCAATCAATCAATCAATCTTTATACTCTCACCCAGGGTCAAACCACCGACAGTCAGGACTTGTGTCCATGGTTTAATCAACTCGACCACTACTCGTCCTGACTATCGGGGGTTTGAGCCAGGCTGAGAGTATAAAATGACATAGTAGCTCACGTGTAGGCCTAGGCCTATGTGTGATATATATATATATATATATATATATATATATATATATATATATATATATATATATATATATAGCTGGTACGTGATTAATACAAAGTATATTTAAATAGAATGATGGTGAACTAAGAATATACATGGTGTGGTTTTCATTGGATCGTGTATTTGTGTACATTGAAATTTCCTTTTAAATCGTGACAAGACAAACATTGTTTTCCGAAGAACCAATTGTATGCCTTTTTGTTGGTCTGAAAACATAATTCGGGTTTGATGTTTTAACACGTTTGTATAATCTGTATTACTAATCAAATAGGTATAAGGATAATCTGTATTACTAATCAAATAGGTATAAGGATAATCTGTATAACTAATCAAATAGGTGTAAGGATAATCTTACAGTATACATTTGTTTACGTTTTTCTTCTTCTTTCTTTTCTCGATCATATTAGCCTACATGTCATACAAACATATCGGTTCTATTTGCTGCCCTAACGGTCCTAAACTTACTTAACCCCTTTTTTTTTATCCTCCCCCTCCTTCTTCTGCTCCCCCTCCCCCTCCCCCTCCCCCTCCCCCCATCTCCTAGTATCTCCTCTTCTTCCCTCTCCCCCCCCCCCTCCCCCACTATCACAATCACGTATTTGTCATCATATTCTGATTACCATTAGACGATTTTCTTTAGTTTATCATCTGCCTTTACGGTTCAAATGGGTAAATACGATCTACATGTTTCTTCTTAAATTGCATAAAATTATCTATTTTTATCCAGAATCAAAGGTAAAAAGGCGTCATCGTCTTGAAGGGGTTAAGACCGTATTATTAATCTTGTACATCTTATTTTTTGCTAGATCCTAATCAATACAAAGAAAACCCAAACAAATCTCTCAAAATAATAGGATAAGTTGTACCGAGTTACAGAGGCCAATACTATTCCCCGCTAAAGCTATTCGTGTCACGTTGCGTTTACTACTCTCTCTCTCTCTCTCTCTGGTGGTGGGTGGGGAGAGAGCCTTCTGCATTGCTATCCTTACCTTCCACTTGGTTGCAACAAATTTTACAATTAAGTCCGGATTGCCTAGTAGGGGCCGCAAGGTCTGTGCAGTCTGTGTATCTATGTAACTATATGTATGTAATTCTATGTATGCAACTAACTCTAACTCTCTCTCTCTCTTTCTCTCTCTCTCTCTCTTTCTCTCTCTCTCTCCTCTCCTCTCCTCTCTCTCTCTCTCTCTCTCTCTCTCTCTCTCTCTCTCTCTCTCTCTCTCTCTCTCCAGAACAGAATTTATTGGTTGCCTGTCGACGAGAAATAAATCCCGAGAATGGAAAGGGGTGATGTTGGGGGGGGGGGGGGGGGGGGGGGGGGCTATGGGTCCGTGAAGGTCTGCTGGGGAAGGGAAGAGGATAGAAGGGGAAGGAAGAGAATGGAAGAGGTGGGAAGAGGAAGGAACAGGAGGGAAGAGAATGGAAGAGGTGGGAAGAGGAAGGAACAGGAAGGAACAGAAGGGAAAAGGAAGGAACAGGTGGGAAGAGGAAGGAACAGGAGGGGAGAGGAAGGAAGAGGTGGGAAGAGGAAGGAAGAGGAAGGAACAGGAGGGAAGAGGAAAAAAGAAGAGAGAAGAGGAAGGAAAAGGAAGCTGGGTATGTTTGTCTTCGGGTATATATTCCTGTCCATTCTCTTTCTCTGTCTTTTCCTTCCATCTTCTTCTCAATTTTGCTTCTAGTTTGAAAGAATGGGAATAAGAGGTTTGATGTAATATCCTTCTATTGTTCTCTCCCTTCTCTTCTCTTTCTTATTCTTTGGTCCTTTCATTTTCTTCTATTTCTGTTTTGCTTCTTTTTGTTTGAGTTTCAGGAGGGTAATATGCTTTTTTTCCTCTCCTTTTCTCTCTTTGTCTGGCTTGTATCCATTTGGCCCCATTCCGCCTACTGTTTTAAGACGTTTATCCACATCCAGGTGTCGATTTCTTACTGGCGAGCGAGAGCGAGCCAGCCTTGTATAAAGAAATCCGGCTTCGCCGGAGACATTTTGCTATCGAAAAATGTACAAATTTAGCCTGCTGTCAAACACATTTTAAAAAGTGTGCTGGCTCGCTACCGCACATGGATGGGGATAAACGTCTTAAAACAGTAGGCTGAATTGGGTCAAATGGATACAACCCAGAGAAAGAAGACAAAATCGAGGTGAGAGGTTTGATATTGTCTTCTTCGGGTTATATTCTTGTCCCTTCCCTTTCTTGTCTTCCTTTTCTCTTTCATTTTCTTTTATTTCTTCTTTTTGTTTGAAATAATAAGTATGAGAGGGTTAATATAGTCTTCTGCTTATTGTTCTGTCCATTTCCAGATCTTATTTTATTCCATTTCCTTTTTGCTTCTCCCCCATGCTTAGCCCCATTAGTGTTCAGATTTTATGACGTTCGGTCCATTATTTTAGCGATTTTAAGACCATTCACCCCATTATTTGTTTTCAATATCAAGAGCGTTCGTGCCATTTAGGTGTCATTTTTTTCCTAGCGAGCGAAAGCGAGCCTGTAATTTAGGTGGAATCGGCCTTAGGCCGGAAATTTTTTCTACCGAAAAATGTATAAGTTTATCTAGGAGGATCTTTGGGATTTTTGTTAAGCTTGATGGAGGTCTATAATAGGGAGGAAACTATAAAAAAATATATTAATAAATAAATCAACCCATAAATAAACCCTTCCCCCTTAATTCTTTATCTAATATTTACATTCCGGAGGTTCGTTTTGTTGTTCGAGGCTTCATAAAGGTTCGTTTTGTTGGTCGAGGCTTCATAAAGGTTCATTTTGTTGTTCGAGGGTTCATAAAGGGTCATTTTGTTGTTCGAGGGTTCATAAAGGGTCATTTTGTTGTTCGAGGGTTCATAAAGGGTCATTTTGTTGTTCGAGGGTTCATAAAGGGTCATTTTGCTGTTCGAGGGTTCATAAAGGGTCATTTTGTTGTTCGAGGGTTCATAAAGGGTCATTTTGTTCGAGGGTTATAAGGGTCATTTTGTTGTTCGAGGGTTCATAAAGGGTCATTTTGCTGTTCGAGGGTTCATAAAGGGTCATTTAGTTGTTCGAGGGTTCAGAAAGGGTCATTTGTGTTCGAGGTTCATAAAGGGTCATTTTGCTGGTCGAGGGTTCATAAAGGGTCATTTTGTTGTTCGAGGGTTCATAAAGGGTCATTTTGCTGGTCGAGGGTTCATAAAGGGTCATTTTGTTGTTCGAGGGTTCATAAAGGGTCATTTTGTGTTGTGTTTCATAAAGGGTCATTTTGTTGTTCGAGGGTTCATAAAGGGTCATTTTGTTGTTCGAGGGTTCATAAAGGGTCATTTTGTTGTTCGAGGGTTCATAAAGGGTCATTTTGCTGTGTGCGGGCTTTCATAAAGGGTCATTTTGTTGTTCGAGGGTTCATAAAGGGTCATTTTGCTGGTCGAGGGTTCATAAAGGGTCATTTTGTTGTTCGAGGGTTCATAAAGGGTCATTTTGTTGTTCGAGGGTTCATAAAGGGTCATTTTGTTGTTCGAGGGTTCATAAAGGGTCATTTTGTTGTTCGAGGGTTCATAAAGGGTCATTTTGCTGGTCGAGGGTTCATAAGCATTTTGTTGTGTGAGGGTTCATAAATGGTCATTTTGTTGGTCGAGGGTTCATAAAGGGTCATTTTTTGTTCGAGGGTTCATAAAGGGTCATTTTGTTGTTCGAGGGTTCATAAAGGGTAATTTTGCTGTTCGAGGGTTCATAAAGGGTCATTTTGTTGGTCGAGGGTTCATAAAGGGTAATTTTGTTGTTGTTCGAGGGTTCATAAAGGGTCATTTTGTTGTTCGAGGGTTCATAAAGGGTCATTTTGTTGTTCGAGGGTTCATAAAGGGTAATTTTGCTGTTCGAGGGTTCATAAAGGGTCATTTTGTTGGTCGAGGTTTGGGTAATGTCATGTTGTTGTTGGTCGAGGGTTCATAAAGGGTAATTTTGTTGTTCGAGGGTTCATAAATGGTCATTTTGTTGGTCGAGGGTTCATAAAGGGTCATTTAGGTGGCGATTTTCTCCTGGCGAGCGATAGCGAGCCTGTAATTTAAGAGGAACCGGTCTTCGACCGGGAAATTTTTCTGTCGAAAAATGTACACATTTATCTTGAAGGAGGGTATTGGGGGTGTTTTTTTAAAAGCTTGATGGAGGTCTAGGGAGGAAGCTAAAGCAATGATGAAAATAGATATAATAGATCAAATAAATACGCCCATCCCCCCTTAAGAATACGCCCATCCCCCCTTAAGAATACGCCCATCCCCCCTTAAGAATACGGCCATCCCCCCTTAAGAATACGGCCATCCCCCCTTAAGAATACGGCCATCCCCCCTTAAGAATACGGCCATCCCCCCTTAAGAATACGGCCATTCCCCCTTAAGAATACGGCCATTAGATGTACTATATTTTAGCTGGCGAGAAAATGGCTTGTTCCCATCTTAGGTACTCAGCTATTGTTATATTTGTATCGCCTAATGTGTTGTTCATTGTCAAATCTAGGCATTAAGGGGAGGTTTTTAGTGTGTTTCCTAGACTTCCATCAAACTTGAAAATACACCCTCTAGACCCCCTTTCAAGATAAATTTGTACATTTTTCGGTAGAAAAATGTCACGGCCGGACGCCGGTTGCTCTTAAATTACAGGCTCGCTATCGCTCGCCAGGAAAAATCGACACCTTAATGGCACGAAAGGTCTTGAAATTGACAGAAATTGGGCAAAATGTCTTAAAATGTCAAAGCTACTAGGGCGAACGTCTTAAAATCTCAAAAGCAATGGGACTAACCATGAGGGAGAAAGGGGTAAAGAAAAAAATCCCTCAAGTAGAAATCTCCCCTTAACCCCTTCAGACTCATATGACGCAGAGGTTGCCGGATTAGCAATAAGAAATAGAGTTCTCTCACTCTTATAATTACCTCTCCAAAATTAGTTTTCTGCCCACAGCTAACTCAAAGACAACTTCTGAAGTAACTAAACTAAAGGATTCTAAATACACCTGATGGTAACAAAGGCTTTAAAGTATCCCTAATAGGCTCAAAATTGCGTCATATGTCGGAGAGGGTTAATATGAAACAGAGACATAGCATTTTCTGGTTTTTCCCATTTAGTGTCGAGAAATCACCTGCAAATTGAGCTTACTTTTCGCCAAGTTAAGATAAATCGAGTATAGTCTAAAGGAGAAGCAAAATAAGGGAGAGTGAAAGATAACTAGAGATGAGTGAAAGATAAGGTAGAGAGTGAAAGATAACTAGAGATGAGTGAAAGATAAGGTAGGATATAAGAGAGAAATAAGGGAGAGTGAAAGATAACTAGAGATGAGTGAAAGATAAGGTAGAGAGTGAAAGATAACTAGATATGAGTGAAAGATAAGGTAGGATATAAGAGAGAAATGCGGGAGAGTGAAAGATAACTAGAGATGAGTGAAAGAAAAGGTAGAGAGTGAAAGATAACTAGATATGAGTACAAAGGAGTACAAAGGAGTACAAAGGAAATCAAGCAACAACAGATCTAGTGACCCTTCTAGGTTGCTTGTCCTCCAAAACACTGAGGATCAAGTGTCCAAACAGTGGTTTAGAGTGGGTAAGGGAACATTGGAAAGGGAATTACTGCCCTGGAACTAATGTCCGTGGCAGGATTAGGAAGTTAGTAGGGGACAGATGGGTTAGTAACTGAGGGGGGGATAAAATAAAGTTATTCATTTACAAACGCAGTCAGTCGCGGGTTTGATGCGAGATATTTGTCTAGGCGGAGTTTAAATGAATCAACGGTGATGCAGTCTATAACGTTTCGGGGAAGCCCATTCCACAAGTTGACAACTCGATTGAAGAAGAAATTCTTAGATTCGTGCGAGTTAAAAGATTTACCAATAATTTTGCAACCGTTTCCCCGCGTGTAATTAGATTGGTCGATAGTGAAGTACTTACTACAGTTCATATTGTCGATGCCTTTGATGATTTTGAA
Source organism: Paralithodes platypus (assembly GCA_032716605.1). NCBI lineage: Eukaryota > Metazoa > Arthropoda > Malacostraca > Decapoda > Lithodidae > Paralithodes > Paralithodes platypus. The sequence goes on along the minus strand of CM064578.1, from coordinate 42,099,179 downwards.
CACTTGAATTAAGTCGCCTCTTAATCTGCGCTGGGTTAAAGGAAATAGATTTAATTCTCTAAGACGCTCTTCGTATGGTTTGTTCTTTAGGCTAGGTATCATTTTGGTAACTCTACGTTGAACTCGTTCTAGCTTGTTTATATCTTTTTGGTAATAAGGGCACCAGGATTGAACGCAGTATTCCAGAAGAGGGCGGACTAAGGAATTGTAAAGGGTTAGGATAACTTCTTTGGATTTATGCTCAAATGACCTGCCTTTAAAGCCAATTATTTTGTTTGCCTTCTTAACAACTTCTGAACATTGTTGACTCGGTTTTAGGTTACTCGATATTGTTACTCCCAGATCGGTTTCTCTGTTTACATTCTTAAGCGGAGTGCCATTCATCGAATAGTTTGCTTTCTCATTTAGGTATCCGATATGTAGTACTTTACATTTATCCGCATTGAAACTCATTTGCCAAATTTGGGCCCAACATGACAATTTATCTAGATTGTGTTGCATATCGTCAACTTGTTCTTTTGAGATTACGCTATTTGCAATTTTTGTATCGTCAGCAAATTTTGAGATTGTACAGGTGAGACCCTCATCTATGTCGTTGATGTAAATTAGAAAGAGAATTGGTCCTAGTACCGATCCCTGGGGTACCCCGCTACTTACATTGGTCCATTTTGATGCCTTACCGTTTATGACTACTCTGAAAGATAGTGAAAGATAAGGTAGGATATAAGAGAGAAATAAGGGAGAGTGAAAGATAACTAGAGATGAGTGAAAGATAAGGTAGAGAGTGAAAGATAACTAGATATGAGTGAAAGATAAGGTAGGATATAAGAGAGAAATGCGGGAGAGTGAAAGATAACTAGAGATGAGTGAAAGATAAGGTAGAGAGTGAAAGATAACTAGATATGAGTGAAAGATAAGGTAGGATATAAGAGAGAAATAAGGGAGAGTGAAAGATAACTAGAGATGAGTGAAAGATAAGGTAGGGTGTAAGGGATAGGGGCCGTGGGCTGACCTTCAACACACTCACGATCACGTTTGAATCTACCAAGACACTGAGAGAGAGAGAGAGAGAGAGAGAGAGAGAGAGAGAGAGAGAGAGAGAGAGAGAGAGAGAGAGAGAGAGAGAGAGAGAGAGAGAGAGAGAGATTAATTAAATAAGCGTGACTAAAGTAAAGGGCGCAAAGAAAAGAATTTGGCAAAATTAAATTTAACCCAGGGAATGTCCTACATACAGTACGTGTGAAATCCAATACATTTAATAATTCCATAATGGATATCATTATATGTACTGTATACAATACCTAATAAATGTAATTGAAAATTCAAGACAATATGATAGCTTGCATCAATTAATAAAATAAATATCACATCAATTGCATAATATATATATATACAGTATATTTATGTATATATAATTATATATATATATATATATATATATATATATATATATATATATATATTTAATTATTTATTTATTTACATACATATATTTGTATAATATATGGTATTTATTCTACAAGGTGCCGTTGTAAAGGCTTATCCCTCAATGCCTTCACCTGACCTTATTCTAATATATCTCTTAGCACTGACTTGATATATTGGGTGGGTAAAACAAATGGTGCTAGTGAGAGGTGTTTCATGCAGTGTGGGTATACACCGTGGGAGAGACGGTTACCCGGGGCTGACACGGTGCATAGGGCCGGGTCCACGGGTCCACGGGTTCTGGTCTACGGGTCGTGAGGTATTAGAGCGACAGACAGTTTTCAGGGGTTTGCCATGTAAGAGATTTTGATATTGAGTTGTTTTTCTTTTCTTTCTTGTGGCTCCTTGACCTCCTTTAGACTAAAAGAAGTAACCCCTCCCCCAGATTCCTCCTTTAAGGTTAAAAAAAAAAAAAAAGAAAAAAAAAAAAAAGAATAATAATAATAATAATATTAATAATAATAATAATAATAAATAAATCAACACTCTCCTTGAACTAGATTACTATTGCACTTTGTCTACCTAAAAATGTCCTTAATGTAGGCCGTTTTCCCAAATATTGCAGGCTCTGGATCGCACGCCAGAAATATATAGATCGAAACCTGAATGGCGCGAAACTTCTTATAATCGCCAAATAAATGGCGCAAAGCGTCTTAGACCGACTAAATGAATGGGGTTAAACTTTTTTCAATCGCCAAATAAATGGGTCGAAACGTCTTAAAATCGCCAAATACATGGGGCAAAACGTCACTAAATCGACAAATATAATGGTATATATTAGCCGAATCGTGGTGTCGGGAGGTTTATCGTGAGTTATTATTTCTGTCGGGTTGGTAGGGCACAGGTTTGAATTTGAATAATTTTGGTGGGTGCCTTGGGAGGACGGTTAAGGGCAGGCTTGGTTTTGCTGGACCCCCTTCTCCCTCATGTTTAGCCACATTAGTTGGGCGATTTTAAGACCTTTTGTGTCATTTAGGTGTCGATTTTAAGACCTTTTGTGTCACTTAGGTGTCGATTTTAAGACCTTTTGTGTCACTTAGGTGTCGATTTTAAGACCTTTTGTGTCATTTAGGTGTCGATTTTAAGACCTTTTGTGTTATTTAGGTGTCGATTTTAAGACCTTTTGTGTCATTTAGGTGTCGATTTTAAGACATTTTGTGTCATTTAGTTGTCGATTTTTTTTTCTGGCGAACGATAGCGAACCTGTAATTTAGGAGATATTTTGCTACCGAAAAATATACAAATCTGTCTCGAAGGGGGGGGGGGGGGGGTGTCTTGGGGATATATTTGTTTAAGGGGGATGACCTGCTTTTTTCTGTCCTTTTCTATCTTTTTCTGGCTTGTATCCATTTGGCCCCATTCAGCCTACTGTTTTAAGACTTTTATCCCCATCCAGTTGTCAATTTTTTACTGGTGAGCGGTAGCGAGCCAGCATATTTTTTTTATTTTTGTTTGACAGCAGGCTAAATATGTACATTTTTCGATAGAAAAATTTCTCCGGCGAAGCCGGATTTCTTCATATAATGCTGGCTCGCTATCGCTCGCCAGGAAGATATCGACACCTAGATGGGTTTAAACATCTTAAAATAGTTGGCTGAATGGGGCCGAATGGATACAAGCCAAAGAACTAGAGAAAAGGACAGACATAACAAAACGCAGGTCACCCCCCTTAAACTCGAAAGATGTCTCGGGAATAAACTAAAAATAATAAATTAATATATGAATGAGCAAACACCAACACGTTTATAATAATCTCCACCTTAACCCTTTCAGTACCATGACGTATTGTTACCTTAGACTCTGGCTAAACCTAGACGACCTTGTGCAGCTTGGGAAGGACCTGTTTGGACACTTGATCCTCAGTGTTTTGGAGGACAAGCAACCTAGAAGGGTCACTAGATCTGTTGTTGCTTGATTTCCTTTGTACTCCTTTGTACTTTGGACCTATGTTACTGAGAGGGTATATTATTCTTCAGAGCGTATTTACCCCTTTGAGTCGTGGAGCTTGATTATAAGCTCAAGAAAATCGCCTCATGGTAACCCGAATATGATGAAAGTTACGTCATGGTGGTGAAGGGGTTAACCCTTTGAGTACCAGCGACGTGTGTCATGTTGTATTCTAGCAAAAAAAAACAAAAATCTATATTCCAACTTACTTCCTCTCGGGCATAGGCTGAGAGCCTTAACATTCACCGCTTTACAATGAACAGTGAAGCCCGTGAGGTCTTGTTCCAGTCTAGGGAGTGAGACATGTGAAGCACGTAGAGTACAACGAGCACCTGTCATCTTGCCTTCACATGAGGCACGGTGCTCACTCATGGCCCGAAATGACCCCATCTCTGAAGCCACCTCGTTCCCGTGCTGCACTGTCTCACCCCCTACACTCGGACTCTCACACTTACACACACAACGCCACCTGTTGAGCAGATAACTCACCAGGCATTGCACCCCTATAGCATATTTTGAATATGGGAATATTCATACAGTGCTATTTAATCAGGGAACAATGAGGGTATTTTATTGACGTTTCGGTGGGCTTGTGGTAATGCACTGATACCAGGTACAGCACAAATTCCATCCCAATAATATCTTCCTATTGATACATCGGGATTTGAACCCGGGACCTTTGGATTACCAGGCCAGTGGCAAGACCACTCCACCACACCTCCCCTGTAGACGGTGTTATGCAGGTTAGGAAGGATCTGTGGTAGCTAAAAGGATGAACTGAGATAGTCTGCAGCCTTTGTATGGGTAGCCGTCCTCTTAAGGGGAGATTTCCACTTGAGGGACTTTTTTCTTGACCCCTTTCTCCCTCATGTCTAGCCCCATTGCTTTTGAGAGATTTTAAGACGTTTGCCCCATTAGTTTGGTGATTTTAAGAATTTCCGCCCCATTCTGTCAAATTTAAGACCTTTCGTGCCATTTAGGTGTCGATTTTATCCTGGCGAGCGATAGCAAGCCTGTAATTAAAGAGTAACCGTCATTTTTCTACCGAAAAATGTACAAATTTATCTTGAAAGGGGGTCAAGGGGGTGAAATGTTAAGATTGCTGAAGGAGTAGGAAACAAACTAAAAACCTCCCCTTAAGTTGAATAAAATCGTCTAATGCGTGTCCGATTATAATGAAAAGGACCACCGGTACTGAAAGGGTTAACCCCTTCTGTACCGGTGACGTCATTTTAACTTTTTCTGACTAAGACTAGACGATTTTATTCGGTCTAAAAAGAGCTTCCAGTAATTCACAGGCTTCGAACTATCTCACTCAATATCTATCTCAATCGAGTTGTCAACTTGTGGAATGGGCTTCCCCGAGACGTTATAGACTGCAGCACCGTTGATTCATTTAAACTCCGCCTAGACAAATATCTCGCATCAAACCCGCGACTGACTGCGTTTGTAAATGAATAACTTTATTTTATCCTCCCCTCAGTTACTAACCCATATGTCCCCTACTAACTTCCTAATCCTGCCACGGACATTAGTTCCAAGGCAGTAGTTCCCTTTCCAATGTTCCCTTACCCACTCTAAACCAACGTTTGGACACTTGATCCTCAGTGTTTTGGAGGACAAGCAGCCTAGAAGGGTCACTAGACCTGTTGTTGCTTGATTTCCTTTGTACTCCTTTGTACTCCTTTGTACCTCAACCACTTTACTACCAGAGCTCCTTCTTAAACTGCAAAACATTGTCTAAATATAGCTAGAATACAACTAAAAAGACGTCGTCGGTACAGAAGGGGTTAAGGAGGAGTACAAAGGAGTACAAATGAGTACAAAGGGAAATCAAGCCTTCTAGGCTGCTTGTCCTCCCAAAACACTGAGGATCAAGTGTCCAAACAGTGGTTTAGAGTGGGTAAGGGAACATTGGAAAGGGAACTACTGCCTTGGAACTAATGTCCGTGTCAGGATTAGGAAGTTAGTAGGGGACAGATGGGTTAGTAACTGAGGGGAGGATAAAATAAAGTCATTCATTTACAAACGCAGTCAGTCGCGGGTTTGATGCGAGATATTTGTCTAGGTGGAGTTTAAATGAATCAACGGTGGTGCAGTCTATAACGTCTCGGGGAAGCCCATTCCACAAGTTGACAACTCGATTGAAGAAGAAATTCTTAGATTCGTGTGAGTTAAAAGATTTACCAATAATTTTGCAACCGTTTCCCCGCGTGTAATTAGATTGGTCGATAGTGAAGTACTTACTACAGTTCATATTGTCGATGCCTTTGATGATTTTGAACACTTGAATTAAGTCGCCTCTTAATCTGCGCTGGGTTAAAGGAAATAGTTTTAATTCTATAAGATGCTCTTCGTATGGTTTGTTCTTTAGGCTAGGTATCATTTTGGTAACTCTACGTTGAACTCGTTCTAGCTTGTTTATATCTTTTTGGTAATAAGGGCACCAGGATTGAACGCAGTATTCCAGAAGAGGGCGGACTAAGGAATTGTAAAGGGTTAGGATAACTTCTTTGGATTTATGCTCAAATGACCTGCCTATAAAGCCAATTATTTTGTTTGCCTTCTTAACAACTTCTGAACATTGTTGACTCGGTTTTAGGTTACTCGATATTGTTACTCCCAGATCGGTTTTTCTGTTTACATTCTTAAGCTGAGTGCCATTCATCGAATAGTTTGCTTTCTCATTTAGGTATCCGATATGTAGTACTTTACATTTATCCGCATTGAAACTCATTTGCCAAATTTGGGCCCAATGTGACAATTTATCTAGATTGTGTTGCATATCGTCAACTTGATCTTTTGAGAGTACGCTATTTGCAATTTTTGTATCGTCAGCAAATTTTGAGATTATACAGGTGAGACCCTCATCTATGTCGTTGATGTAGATTAGAAAGAGAATTGGTCCTAGTAATACGAAGGAAGGAAGGAGGATGGGGTAAGGGTACAATGCATTCTAGATAATATTTCCATCGTTCCTTCATATATGATTAATAAGAGGGACTAGAGCAAATGGGCTGTAAATGTCCACACTTATTCCCTGGCTGACCCTTCCCAAATGGGCTGTAATTGTCCACACTTATTCCCTGACTAGCTCTTTCCAAATGGTGAAACTACTATACCCGGTTCCAAATTCGTAGTCCAGGAATCGTGAACTCTAACCTCTGTAACTCAAAAAGGGCTAGAGCAAATGGCCTGTAAATTTGAACCCCTATTCCCTGGCTGACCCTTCCCAAATGGTAGCAATATTAGCTGGATTATTCAAGTCGTTTGTGAGTTATAGAGATTAATGTTCAATAATTCTGGCCTACTTACTTGGAATAGGGTATAGCTCGATTTCTTCTTATTCCTGCTTATATGTTTAAGGGGAGATCTCCACTCGAGGGATTGTTTTCTTGACCCCTTTCTCCCTCATGTTTAGCCTCATTGCTTTTTATATTATAAAACGTTTGCCCCATTAGTTTAGCGATTTTAAGAACTTTCACCCCATATTAAGACCTTTCGTGCAATTCAGGTGTCTATTTTATCCTGGCGAGCGATAGCGAGCCTGTAATTTAAGAGGAACCGGCCTTCGGCCGGGACATTTTTCTACCGAAAAATGTACAAATTTATCTTGAAAGGGACTCGAGGGGGTGTAATTTTAAGGTTGATGGAGGTCTAGGGAACAAACTAAATACCTCCCCTTAAGGGGGGTGACCTGCTTTTTTTTCTCTCATTCTCTGGCTTGTATCTATTCGGCCCCATTCAGTCTACAGTTTTAAGACGTTTATCCCCATCCAGGTGTCAATTGTTTTCCTGGCGAGCGATAGCGAGCCAACATTTTATGGAAAAATCCGGCTTTAGACATGTTTCTATAGATATATGTACAAATTTAGCCAGCTGTCTAACACATTATACAAACTATGGGAGCTCGCTATCGCTCGCTAGGTATATATCGGCACCTGGATAAGGATAAACGTCTTAAAATAGTAGGCTGAATGGGGCCGAATGGATACAACCCAGGGAGAGAAAAAAAGCAGGTGACCCTCTTTAATAAGAGCGCTGCAGTTTTGAATTTGAATCCTTTTGGGTGCCTTTAAAGGAGGGTTAGGGACGAAGATGGGGTGAGAGGGTAAAGTGTTTTCTAGATAATAGTTCTATCCGCCTTTCTTATATATTATACACACACACACACACACACACACACACGGGCGTGGAAGAGACATTTGGGCAAGTCTCCTAACGGTGTAGCCTCTGTTCACCTAGCAGTATAAATAGGAACATGGAATAAGTGGACGAAGTTGTGACGTCCCATCTGGGATTGGTGATCGGTTACAAGGTGAGATGGGTATCGTACTGGTCAACCTAAGCTACTGGTCAACCTAAGCCTTCGGGTGAGACTGGTACCGTAGTGAGAATGGTACCGTACAGATTAACCCTAAGCCTTTGTTTCCAGATGTCGCCAATTGGCTAAAAATACAGACTACACACACATCCACAGCCATTCCAACGATACATAAAACACTTAACATGCCTTTCGCACAATACATTCCCAGTTAAGGAGGCGCGATAATAATGAGCTTAGCTCGCATTGAGTGGATTCCCCTTGACGAACAAGTAAGTGAATAACACACACACACACACACACACACACACACACACACACACACACACATTAATCTATTATATATAAAGAATATTGTGTGTGCTTAACCGTGTGTGTGTTTGTTAATTATAATATACTCTATGTGTGTGTATTTGTGTGTGTGTGTATGTGTGTGTGTGTGTGTGTGTGTGTGTGTGTGTGTGTGTGTGTGTGTGTGTGTGTGTGTATTTGTGTGTGTTCAGTTCTGTTAAGATGATAATGAATTTTAGTAAATATAAAATTATGAACGTTTATTGGAATTGTTAGTTAATATTATATTGTGGTTAACTCTAGATGATTTGTGTTAACCCCTTCACCACCAGTAAGTAATGTTCGTCATATTCTGGTTACTATTAGACGATTTCCATAAATTTGTAATCTAACTATACGATTCAAATGGGTAAACACGATCTCCATAAACCCTCTTAGTAACATAGGTCCTTCTGAAACTGCATAAAATCATCTAAAGTTAGCCAAAAGTGTAGGTAAAAAAGGCATGTCATGGTACTGAAGGGGTTGATTAATTGAATTACCTTCTTATTTTCTTCTTCCGCAGGTAAGCCACTGACGACACCGCCACCTATATAATCTGTTCCAAGTGGGCGGGCCAAAACCCTTGAACAATAAACCCTATAACTCCAAAGGGGCTAGAGCTAATGGGCTGTACATTTCCTGACCTGTTCCCTGGCTGACCCTTCTATTAGCTGGGTTACTCTAGTCGTTTGTGAGAGGTTAAGGGGAGATCTCCACTCGAGGGATTTTTTTTCTTTACCCCTTTCTCCCTCATGTTTAGCCCCATTGCTTTTGAGATTTTAAGACGTTCGCCCCATTAGTTTGGCAATTTTAAAAACTTTCACCCCATTTATATCACTTTTAAGACCTTTCGTCCCATTTAGGTGTCGATTTTTTCGTGGCGAGCGATAGCGAGCCTGTAATTTAAGAGGAACCGGCCTTCGGCCGGGAAATTTTTCTACCGAAAAATTTACAAATTTATCTTGAAAGGGGGTCAAAGGGGTGTAATTTCAAGTTGGATGGAAGTCTAGGAAACACACTAAAAACCTGCCCTTAAGGTTCAAGATGTTTGGCCTACATGCTTGGAACAGGGTACAGCAGACAGACAGAGTTCACACAGTACGGGTCTACGGTAAGAATGGTCACTATTATTCGTATATGTCTTTTTCGTGATCGTGTACTCAACCTTTAAGAGGGGGGGTGACCTGTTTTTGTTCTGTCCTTTTCTATCTTTCTCTGGCTTGTATCCATTTGGCCCCATTCAGCCTACTGTTTTAAGACGTTTATCCCCATCCAGGTGTCAATTTTTTACTGGTGAGCGGTAGCGAGCCCGCATATTTTTTTTTTTTTTTTGACAGCAGGCTAAATTTGTACATTTTTCGGTCGAAAAATGTCTCCGGCGAAGCCGGATTTCTTCATATAATGCTGGCTCGCTATCGCTCTCCAGGAAGAAATCGACACCTAGATGGGGATAAACGTCTTAAAATAGTTGGCTGAATGGGGCCCAATGGATGCAAGCCAGAGAAAGAGAGAAAAGGACAGAAATAACAAAAAGCAAGTCACCGCCCTTAACCTGAATAATATAATCTAATGGTAGCCTTGGTTCGAAGCCTTATAATGGCTGGAGGCTCTTTTGAACTGAACACTATCGTCTACCAGCAAACAGAGAAGAAGTGGGTCATCGATCCTCAGAGGGTTAATTAAGGGGGCTGACCTGTTTTTGTCTCTCTCTGGGTTGTATCCATTTGGCCTCATTCAGCCTACTGTTTTAAGACGTTTATCCCCATCCAGGTGTCGATTTATGCCTGGCGAGCGATAGCGAGCCTTCATATTTTGGATAATGAGTTAGACGGCTGGCTAAATTTGTAAATTTTTCGATAGAAAAATTTCTCCGGCAAAGCCGGATTTCTCCATAAAATGCTGGCTCGCTTTCGCTCGCCAGGAAAAATTGACACCTGGGTGGGGATATATGTCTTAAAACAGTGGGCTAAGTGGGGCCGAATGGATACAACCAAGAAAGAGAGAAAAAAAAAGCAGGTCACCCCCCTTGAGGAAAAGTTAGCTAAAAATGTACAGGTTTTCTAAATAAGCAAGGATCGTCGACGAACTGTGAATAATGATTGCATAGATAATCTCCTATTTGTCTTTAAGGGCAGATTTCCACTCGAGGGATTTTTTTTTCTGGACCCCTTTCTACCTCATGTTTAGCCCCATTGATTTTGAGATTTGAAGATGTTCGTCCCATTAGTTTAGCAATTTTAAAAACTTTCTACCCATTTCTGTCAATTTTAAGATCTGTTCCACCATTTAAGCGTAATTTAAGAGGAACCGGCCTTCAGCCGGAACATTTTTCTGCCGAAAAAATGTACAAATATATCTTGAAAGTGGGTCTAGGGGGTGTATTTTAAAGCTTGATGGAGGTCTAGAGGGTGACTTTAAAACTTGATGGAGGTCTAGGGGGTGTATTTTAAAGCTTGATGGAGGTCTAGGGGGTGTATTTTAAAGCTTGATGGAGGTCTAGGGGGTGTACTTTAAAGCTTGATGGAGGTCTAGGGGGTGTATTTTAAAGCTTGATGGAGGTCTAGGGGGTGTATTTTAAAGCTTGATGGAGGTCTAGGGGGTGTACTTTAAAGCTTGATGGAGGTCTAGGGGGTGTACTTTAAAGCTTGATGGAGGTCTAGGGGTGTATTTTAAAGCTTGATGGAGGTCTAGGGGGTGTACTTTAAAGCTTGATGAAGGTCTAGGGGGTGTTTTTTAAAGCTTGATGGAGGTCTAGGGGGTGTACTTTAAAGCTTGATGGGGTCTAGGGGGTGTACTTTAAAGCTTGATGGAGGTCTAGGGGATGTATTTTAAAGCTTGATGGAGGTCTAGGGGGTGTATTTTAAAGCTTGATGGAGGTCTAGGGGGTATATTTTAAAGCTTGATGGAGGTCTTGGGGTGTATTTTAAAGCTTGATGGAGGTCTAGGGGGGAAATATAAAGCTTGATGGAGGTCTAGGGGGGAAATATAAAGCTTGATGGAGGTCTAGGGGGGAAATATAAAGCTTGATGGAGGTCTAGGGGGGTGTATTTTAAAGCTTGATGGAGGTCTATCTTGAAGGGGGTGTATTTTAAAGCTTGATGGAGGTCTATCTTGAAGGGGGTGTATTTTAAAGCTTGATGGAGGTCTTGGGGGTGTACTTTAAAGCTTGATGGAGGTCTAGGGGGTGTATTTTTAAGCTTGATGGAGGTCTAGGGGATGTACTTTTAAGCTTGATGGAGGTCTAGGGGATGTACTTTTAAGCTTGATGGAGGTCTAGGGGGTGTATTTTTAAGCTTGATGGAGGTCTAGGGGATGTACTTTTAAGCTTGATGGAGGTCTAGGGGGTGTATTGTTAAGCTGATGGAGGTCTAGGGGGTGTATTGTTAAGCTGATGGAGGTCTAGGGGGTGTATTGTTAAGCTGATGGAGGTCTAGGGGGTGTACTTTTAAGCTTGATGGAGGTCTAGGGGGTGTATTTTTAAAGCTTGATGGAGGCCTAGGGGGGTTTTTAAAGCTTGATGGGGTCTAGGGGTTGTACTTTAAAGCTTGATGGAGGTCTAGGGGAGTATTTTAAAGCTTGATGGAGGTCTATCTTGAAGGGGGTGTATTTTAAAGCTTGATGGAGGTCTAGGGGGTGTATTTTAAAGCTTGATGGAGGTCTAGGGGGTGTACTTTAAAGCTTGATGGGGTCTAGGGGGTGTACTTTAAAGCTTGATGGAGGTCTAGGGGGTGTATTTTAAAGCTTGATGGAGGTGTAGGGGGTGTATTATAAAGCTTGATGGGGTCTAGGGGGCGTACTTTAAAGCTTGATGGAGGTCTAGGGGGTATATTTTAAAGCTTGATGGAGGTCTAGGGGTGTATTTTAAAGCTTGATGGAGGTCTAGGGGGTGTACTTTAAAGCTTGATGGAGGTCTAGGGGGTGTACTATAAAGCTTGATGGAGGTCTAGGGGGTGTACTTTAAAGCTTGATGGAGGTCTAGGGAACAAACTAACCTCCTCCCCTTAACCTCCTCACCTTCAAACAACTCGCACCAACCCACTGATCATCCCCTCTATTACACACTGGAGATCAGGAACACTTGAACACCTGGTAATCAGAAAAACAAGACGGTGGACATTAAGGAGGGTCACCTGCTTTTTGTTATTTCTGTCCTTTTCTCTCTTTCTCTGGCTTGTATCCATTCGGCCCCATTCAGCCAACTATTTTAAGACGTTTATCCCCATCTAGGTGTCGATTTCTTCCTGGTGAGCCAGCATTATATGAAGAAATCCGACTTCGCCGGAGACATTTTTCTACCGAAAAATTTACAAATTTAGCCTACTGTCAAACAAAAATAAAAAAATGCTGGCTCGCTACCGCTCACCAGTAAAAAATTTACACTTGGATGGGGATAAACGTCTTAAAACAGTAGGCTGAATGGGGCCAAACGGATACAAGCCAGGGAAAGATAGAAAAGGACAGAACAAAAACAGGTCACCCCCCTTAAGGGGAGATGAGTTTTTTTTGTTGGTCTATTAATTCATATACTTTTTAGTTTCCTCGCTAGACCTCCCTCAAACATAGAAAAGCACCCCCTAGAACCCCCCCCCCACCCCCCTCAAGGTAAATTTGTACATATTTCGGTAGAAAAACGTCCCGGCCAATGGTCGGTTCCTCTTAAATTTACAGGCTTGCTATCGCTCGCCAGGAAGAAATCGACACCTAAATGGCACGATAGGTCTTAAAATTGACAACGAAATGGAGCTGAAGGTGTTAAGATCGTCAACTAATGGGCTGAACGTCTTAAAATGTCAAAACGAATGAGGCTAAACACGAGGGAGATAGGGGTCCAAAAAAAACGGCCATCCCCCCCCCCCCTCCCCTTTCAAACCCCCCCGTGATAGATACGTTGTCAGCGTGGCTCAAGCAGGTTCTCCAAACAGCTCGTCACATACATACATATATACACGTTTAAGGAGGAGGTAGTCGGGTTTTTTTTTACCCCTTCTCCCTCATGTTTAGCCACATTAGGTTTGGCGATTTTATAAAGTTCGCTCTATTAGTTTGGCGATTTTGAGACCTTTCATCCCATTTCTTTGTCAATGTTAAGACCTTTCGTGGCGTTTAGGTGTCGATTTTTCCCTGGCGAGCGAAAGCGAGCCTGTAATTTTAGGAAGAACCGAAGGCCGGAACATTTTAGGAAGAACCGAAGGCCGGAACATTTTAGGAAGAACCGAAGGCCGGAACATTTTAGGAAGAACCGAAGGCCGGAACATTTTAGGAAGAACCGAAGGCCGGAACATTTTTCTACCGAAAAATGTACACATTAATCTTGACAGGGGGTCTAGGGGGTGTTATTTTAAGCTTGATGGAGGTCTAGTGAGGAAACTAAAAAAATACATTAATAAGTAAATATATAGACCAAAACAAGCACTAGCCCCTTAATGGACGAGCTCACACGTAGCACAAGTCCGCAATATTCTGTCCGATTAGTTATATTGATGGCTTGATATAGGCCTTAGCGGACACTCCAACAAATCCGCAATAGACCGCAATGTTCTGTCCGATTAGTTATGATTGATGGTTAGACATGGGCCTTAGCGGACACTCCAACAAATCCGCAATAGTCCGCAATGTTCTGTTTGATTAGTTATGATTGATGGTTAGACATGGGCCTTAGCGGACACTCCAACAAATCCGCAATAGTCCGCAATGTTCTGTTTGATTAGTTATGATTGATGGTTAGACATGGGCCTTAGCGGACACTCCAACAAATCCGCAATAGTCCGCAATGTTCTGTCCGATGAGTTAGATTGATGGCTAGACATGGGCCTTAGCGGACACTCCAAAAATCATGCCTGGGATCAGCAATGTCATTTATAGTCTTAACTGTTTCTAATTGTTGATCTTGGATGGCGTTATTGAGCAACACGTCAGCTTTTGAATTAGGCCAACAAGTATCTGTGCCACATTTAAAGTAGTTTTTATTTATTTGCGCATTTCTTTATTCCTTTATTATTGCTGGACTTTCCTCCCTAGACCTCCACCAAGCTTTTAAAAATAAACACCGCCTAGACCAGGGTGTCAAACATGCGGCCCCCCGCCCTCTAGCATGCGGCCCGCAAACCAGTTTGGCCAAGTAGAGTAAAATATTGTATTTTTATACTAGACACATAATTATTATTTCTTAAATATATTATATGTTGGTACCGGTACTAGCCTATATTAACTTAAGTTCTAATTCTAGGAAGTATTTGTGAGAGTAAGAAGCTTAAAGGAGATTAAATACTCTTTCACCCTTAGACATTCTTCTTAAGCTGAATACAATCGTCAACGGGTTTATGATAATGCTCAATTCGGGGCCAGTGAGACGGTTCTTGCAATCATGGTCAGTATGAGGTCCAAGGCTACGGAAATAAAACACAACTAACTAACTAACTAACTAACTCTCTCTCTCTCTCTCTCTCTCTCTCTCTCTCTCTCTCTCTCTCTCTCTCCTCTCCCTCTCTCTGTCTCCTCTCTCTCTCTCTCTCTCTCAGGTCCTTCCTAATTTGAACAAAATCACCTGGCGGTCGTCACTGTATTAAAATAGTTGATAATGAGAAGTAAATGGAATAAAGGAAGAGAGAGAGAGAGAGAGAGAGAGAGAGAGAGAGGTCACTGGTCTATTTCCTGTACTAACAAATTACGCCTGATATGTCTTGGGAAATGGCAAACCAGTGTTGTCAATCCATTGTCAGTGAGGGCTCTTCGTAAATTAGTGCGACAGGTGGCACAGGTGCCATAAATTCATATTGAAAGAATATATTTTTGTGTTTAGAATATTTTCTGAAATTGTTAAATCTGGATAATATGAAGCATTTATTTTAATTTATATTAGGATGGGTGGAGGCATTACCGGTATATTATATTAGGATGGGTGGAGGCATTACCGGTATATTATATTAGGATGGGTGGAGGCATTACCGGTATATTATATTAGGATGGGTGGAGGCATTACCGGTATTATTTGATGGGTGGAGGCATTACCGGTATATTATATTAGGGACGGGTGGAGGCAATTACCGGTATATTATATTAGGATGGTGGAGGCATTACCGGTAATTATTATTAGGATGGAGGCATTACCGGTATATATTATATTAGGACGGGTGGAGGCATTACTGGTATATTATATTAGGATGGGTGGAGGCATTACCGGTATATTATATTAGGATGGATGGAGGCATTACCGGTATATTATATTAGGATGGGTGGAGGCATTACCGGTATATTATATTAGGATGGATGGAGGCATTACTGGTATATTATATTAGGATGGATGGAGGCATTACCGGTATATTATATTAGGATGGATGGAGGCATTACCGGTATATTATATTAGGATGGATGGAGGCATTACCGGTATATTATATTAGGATGGGTGGAGGCATTACCGGTATATTATATTAGGACGGGTGGAGGCATTACCGGTATATTATATTAGGACGGGTGGAGGCATTACCGGTATATTATATTAGGACGGGTGGAGGCATTACCGGTATATTATATTAGGACGGGTGGAGGCATTACCGGTATATTATATTAGGATGGGTGGAGGCATTACCGGTATATTATATTAGGACGGGTGGCGGCATTACCGGTATATTGTATTAGGACGGGTGGAGGCATTACCGGTATATTATATTAGGACGGGTGGAGGCATTACCGGTATATTATATTAGGATGGGTGGAGGCATTACCGGTATATTATATTAGGACGGGTGGCGGCATTACCGGTATATTATATTAGGACGGGTGGAGGCATTACCGGTATATTATATTAGGACGGGTGGAGGCATTACCGGTATATTATATTAGGACGGGTGGAGGCATTACCGGTATATTATATTAGGACGGGTGGAGGCATTACCGGTATATTATATTAGGACGGGTGGAGGCATTACCGGTATATTATATTAGGATGGGTGGAGGCATTACCGGTATATTATATTAGGACGGGTGGCGGCATTACCGGTATATTGTATTAGGACGGGTGGAGGCATTACCGGTATATTATATTAGGACGGGTGGAGGCATTACCGGTATATTATATTAGGACGGGTGGAGGCATTACCGGTATATTATATTAGGATGGGTGGAGGCATTACCGGTATATTATATTAGGACGGGTGGAGGCATTACCGGTATATTATATTAGGACGGGTGGAGGCATTACCGGTATATTATATTAGGACGGGTGGAGGCATTACCGGTATATTATATTAGGATGGGTGGAGGCATTACCGGTATATTATATTAGGACGGGTGGCGGCATTACCGGTATATTGTATTAGGACGGGTGGCGGCATTACCGGTATATTGTATTAGGACGGGTGGAGGCATTACCGGTATATTATATTTGGCCTGCTACATTAACCCCTTCTGTACCGGCAACGTCTTTTTAGCTAATTTAACTACTATTTAACGACTTTATTCAGTTTCAAAAGGGCCTCCAGCAATTGATAGGCTTCGAACAAACTCGCTTATTCCTTTTCACTACCACAGACCCTTCTTAAGGGGAGATATCCACTTGAGGGAATTTTTTCTGGACCCCTTTCTCCCTCATGTTTAACCCCATTGCTTTTGAGATTTTAAGACCTTCGCCCTAGTAGTTTGGATATTTTAAGACATTTTGCCCCATTTCTGTCAATTTTAAGACCTTTCGTGCCGTTAAGGTGTCGATTTTTTCCTGGCGAGCAATAGCGAGCCTGTAATTTAAGAGCAACCGGCCTCCGGCCTGGACATTTTTCTACCGAAAAATGTACAAATTTATCTTGAAAGGGGGTCTAGGGGATGTAATTTTAA
>CM064578.1:42014764-42074764 GCA_032716605.1 Paralithodes platypus | reverse complement strand
TCTTGTACACTCAAAGCTACACCTGTCTGGCATTTATTCTTGTACACTCAAAGCTACACCTGTCTGGCATTTATTCTTGTACACTCGGATACCAGTTGAAATTTGCGGTTCTTTTATGAGCATTGAACGCTAAAAGCTAAAGGTGGAGTCTCACGAGCCGTTTTTCGAGCAATATTTACGGGCAATTATGGTCTGGCAGCTTCAAAAATGACACTTTATCAGAATTCAGCCGCCTAACATACTCTACCTTCAGTCTAGTTACCGATACCAGTGCAAAAAAGTCCCAAAATATAACGAAAAAAACTTGCTCACGGGAAAATTGACGGAAAAATCGCGGCTTAACGCACCGTGGGGGAAAATTTAAGGGGGGATGGGCGTAATTATTTGTTCATTTATGTAATTTAAGGGGGGATGGGCGTAATTATTTGTTCATTTATGTAATTTAAGGGGGGATGGGCATAATTATTTGTTCATTTATGTAATTTAAGGGGGGGATGGGCGTAATTATTTGTTCATTTATGTAATTTTTTGAATGTTTTAAAGTTTCCTCCCTAGACCTATTTATCTAGTGACACCCTTCTCACCCCTCCCCCCCCAAAAAAAAAAAAAAAAAACACACACACACACAAATGAAAAAAGAAAAACAAAATATATACCAGTATATAAATAAAAAAAAATATATATATACAATACATTAAAATCAAATAAATCAAATTAATAAAACGGCTATTGGTTATCAATGGAAGAGCGTGCATGTTGGTCTTATTATTTTCGTGTTCGCATGTGTGGGGACGTTCATTCCATTAATTTGGCGTTTTTAAAATCTTTTGCCCCATTGCTTTGTTAATATAACGACCTTTCGTGCCATTTAGGTGTCGATGTTTTCTTGGCGAGCGATAGCGAGCCTGTAATTCTAGAAGGAACCGACCTTCGACCAGTACATTTTTCTACCGAAAAATGTACAACTTGATCTTGTAGAGATGTTATTTCTAAGTTTGATGGAAGTTTAGGGAGGAATCTAGAAAAAAAAAATAACTAAATAAAAAATCGACCAAAAACTAACCCCTGCGCCCTTAAAAGTGTCTGGGGTCATGAATCACTAGGTCAAGGGTCACAGCTGAGTGGCTCGGTGGGTTGCGTCCACAGGTCAAGGCAGGTCAAGGCAAGGATCATGTTTATTAACCCTTTGGTGCACGATAACGATTTTTGTACTTTATTATTTTTGGCTAATATTGGACGATTTTATACGGTTTATTTATTTATTTTTGTTAGTATATATATTATATATATATATATATATATATATATATATATATATATATATATATATATATATATATATATAATATTATATTATATATAATATTATATATATATATATATATATATATATATTATATATATATATATATATAGTATATATATATATATATATATATATATATATATACAGGGTGTTCCAGTAATGCTTTTTCATAAATTATATGGTGGACTCATTAGACAAAAATAAGAATAAATTACTGTATGAACATGAGGGTTGAGTATTTATAATAACGGAGTTATTATATATATATATATATTATATTATATATATATATATATATATATATATATATATATATATATATATATATATATATATATATACAGGGTGTTCCAGTAATGCTTTTTCATAAATTATATGGTGGACTCATCAGACAAAAATAAGAATAAATTACTGTATGAACATGAGGGTTGAGTATTTATAATAACGGAGTTATTACACGATTTAAGTTAACGATAGATACAATGCCATTCAGTCCAAGGGGTAATGTTGCCATTTTAGTGGATTATATCCATTTGGCCTTCGCTATCGCTTGCTAGCCTCAAGATAGTGAGCAGTAGCAATCTGACTTTTCGGTAGAAAAATATGTCCGGCTTCGCCGGTAGAAAAATCAAATCCGGCGAAGCCGGACATATTTTTCTACCGAAAAGTCAGATTGCTACTGCTCACTATCTTGAGGCTAGCAAGCGATAGCGAAGGCCAAATGGATATAATCCACTAAAATGGCAACATTACCCCTTGGACTGAATGGCATTGTATCTATCGTTAACTTAAATCGTGTAATAACTCCGTTATTATAAATACTCAACCTCATGTTCATAGAGTAATTTATTCTTATTTTTGTCTGATGAGTCCACCATATAATTTATGAAAAAGCATTACTGGAACACCCTGTATATATATATACTGTATATATTGTATGTATATATATTATTATATATATTTTTTCTTCTAAACCTTGGAGGATTTTATGTGGGTTAAGAGGGATCTGTGTTATTTTGATAGTTTATTTAGTTTATATTTGCTCTTTTGAGTCCTAGAGATAGATTGTAAGCTAAAGAAAATTGTGTAATGGTATCCAGATTAACATGAAAATATTGTGTAATGGTATCCTGAAATGGTATCCAGATTAACGTGAAAATATTGTGTAATGGTATCCAGATTAACATGAAAATATTGTGTAATGGTATCCAGATTAACATGAAAATATTGTGTAATGGTATCCAGATTAACATGAAAATATTGTGTAATGGTATCCAGATTAACATGAAAATATTGTGTAATGGTATCCAGATTAACATGAAAATATTGTGTAATGGTATCCAGATTAACATGAAAATATTGTGTAATGGTATCCAGATTAACATGAAAATATTGTCATCATGCTGAATGGGTTAGACTTCTAAGGAGATTAGTATTTATATTTCTTATTAGACGATCTTATTCAGCTTAAGAATGATCTGAAAGAGCCGCCCTGTTAATTGAGGTAGCCTTCTGCAGTGTCTAGGTAACACATTCAATAAGACTTCATTTGCTCCTTATAACTATTTCCAGATGGTGTTATGTCATTCAGAAGGACTTGATCAAAGTCTAAACATTGGTGTAGGTGTTGTGTAACACCCAGCCGACTAAGGACTTATAGCCAGCCCTTCATAACACCTCCGGTAGTCTGGTCAGGCTCCCACGCCCTCCATGGTGAAGCTATCCTGTTTTTGGGGTCATATCACCAATGAAGCTGGCAATCAGGGATGCAAGCAACTCATAACCAAGCTCACCGAAGGTGGGACTGCAATAGGTGTGTGGGGCGGTGCCTCTACTCACCATCATCCAGTCCTACAGGGACCAAAATTGGAGGGTGGACTACCTATCGAGGGGAATTTTATGACAGTCCGTTTCTGTCACGGTCCTGAAAGATAGTCGGCCGATGGTCAGGCCAGCCCCTTTTAGTCGCCTCTTACGACACCCAGGGATACGGGGTGAGTAATTCTGCTTTAGAGATTGTGTAGTTCCCTCCCACCCAGGAGAAAGAGTCAAGGAGTTAATTGATTTAGTCTTCACCCCTATGATTACTAGACGTCCCTCCTCAGCAGAGTAAACACACCTAATATTATCATTAATTAAGAAAAGAAATCGTCTTGTAATTGAAAGGGTTTTGTAAGTAGGTATCACCACTTATTTCCATTAACCCCTTCTGTACCGTGACGTCTTATGTATATTAATCTAGCTATGTGTAGACGATTTTGTGCAGTTTGAGAAAGATCTGTGGTAGTAGAAAGAGTTAAGTAAGATAGTAAGATAGATCTGTGGTAGTAGAAAGAGTTAAGTAAGATAGTAAGATAGTAAGATAGATCTGTGGTAGTAGAAAGAGTTAAGTAAGATAGTAAGATAGATCTGTGGTAGTAGAAAGAGTTAAGTAAGATAGTAAGATAGATCTGTGGTAGTAGAAAGAGTTAAGTAAGATAGTAAGATAGTAAGATAGATCTGTGGTAGTAGAAAGAGTTAAGTAAGATAGTAAGATAGTAAGATAGATCTGTGGTAGTAGAAAGAGTTAAGTAAGATAGTAAGATAGATCTGTGGTAGTAGAAAGAGTTAAGTAAGATAGTAAGATAGATCTGTGGTAGTAGAAAGAGTTAAGTAAGATAGTAAGATAGTAAGATAGATCTGTGTGGTAGTAGAAAGAGTTAAGTAAGATAGTAAGATAGATCTGTGGTAGTAGAAAGAGTTAAGTAAGATAGTAAGATAGATCTGTGGTAGTAGAAAGAGTTAAGTAAGATAGTAAGATAGTAAGATAGATCTGTGGTAGTAGAAAGAGTTAAGTAAGATAGTAAGATAGTAAGATAGATCTGTGGTAGTAGAAAGAGTTAAGTAAGATAGTAAGATAGATCTGTGGTAGTAGAAAGAGTTAAGTAAGATAGTAAGATAGTAAGATAGATCTGTGGTAGTAGAAAGAGTTAAGATAGTAAGATAGTAAGATAGATCTGTGGTAGTAGAAAGAGTTAAGTAAGATAGTAAGATAGATCTGTGGTAGTAGAAAGAGTTAAGTAAGATAGTAAGTAGTAAGATAGATCTGTGGTAGTAGAAAGAGTTAAGTAAGATAGTAAGATAGATCTGTGGTAGTAGAAAGAGTTAAGTAAGATAGTAAGATAGTAAGATAGATCTGTGGTAGTAGAAAGAGTTAAGTAAGATAGTAAGATAGTAAGATAGATCTGTGGTAGTAGAAAGAGTTAAGTAAGATAGTAAGATAGATCTGTGGTAGTAGAAAGAGTTAAGTAAGATAGTAAGATAGATCTGTGGTAGTAGAAAGAGTTAAGTAAGATAGTAAGATAGTAAGATAGATCTGTGGTAGTAGAAAGAGTTAAGTAAGATAGTAAGATAGTAAGATAGATCTGTGGTAGTAGAAAGAGTTAAGTAAGATAGTAAGATAGTAAGATAGATCTGTGGTAGTAGAAAGAGTTAAGTAAGATAGTAAGATAGATCTGTGGTAGTAGAAAGAGTTAAGTAAGATAGTAAGATAGTAAGATAGATCTGTGGTAGTAGAAAGAGTTAAGTAAGATAGTAAGATAGATATGTGGTAGTAGAAAGAGTTAAGTAAGATAGTAAGATAGATCTGTGGTAGTAGAAAGAGTTAAGTAAGATAGTAAGATAGATCTGTGGTAGTAGAAAGAGTTAAGTAAGATAGTAAGATAGATCTGTGGTAGTAGAAAGAGTTAAGTAAGATAGTAAGATAGATCTGTGGTAGTAGAAAGAGTTAAGTAAGATAGTTCGAAGCCTAATAATTGCTGGAGGCCCTTTTTACAGCGAGTAAAATGGTCTAGTAGTTGCCAAAACAAAGTTAAAAGGACGGCACCGGTACTAAAAGGGTTAAGGGGGTCACCTGCTTGTTTTATCTATATCTCCTTTTCTCTCTTTCCCTGGCTTTATCCATTCGGCCCCATTCAGCCAACTGTTTTAAGACGTTTATCCCCATCTAGGTGTCGATTTCTTCCTGGCGAGCGATAGCGAGCCAGCATTGTATGGAGGAATCCGGCTTCGCCGGAGACATTTTTCTATCGAAAAATGTACAAATTTAACTTGCTGTCAAAACAAAAAATATATATATGCTGGCTCGCTACCGCTCGCCAGGAAAATATTGACACCTGAATGGGGGTAAACGTCTTAAAATAGTAGGCTGAATGGGGCCGAATGGATACAAGCCAAAGAGAGGGAGAGAAAGAGAAAAAAAAAGCGAGGTGGGCTCCCTTAACCGCCGACTACCCCATCCCGGCAGTAATATAACACACACTCCCGCATGACCTCAGATGACCTCCACCACCCAAGGTCAACCACTCAGGCGTCTCCTCCTCCTCCTCCTTTTCACTTTCACTGGTCAGGTCAGGCACGGGTCAACAGTTTATATAATGAAGTCACGGGATCTGGGTTAGGAACTCTGGCTTAAGGGGAGGTATTTAGTTTGTTCCCTAGACCTCCATCAAGCTTAAAATTACACCCCCCTTGAGTCCCTTTCAAGACAAATTTGTACATTTTTCGGTAGAAAAATTTCCCGGCCGAAGGCCGGTTCCTCTTAAATTACAGGCTCGCTATCGCTCGCCAGGATAAAATTGACACCTGAATTGCACGAAAGGTCTTAATATGGGGTGAAAGTTCTTAAAATCGCTAAACTAATGGGGCAAACGTTTTATAATATCAAAAGCAATGGGGCTAAACATGAGGGAGAAAGGGGTCAAGAAAAAAATCCCTCAAGTGGAGATCTCCCCTTAACTGTGTTGGTGGTGTAATGGTTTAGATGCTTATGTTCTGGGTGTGGTGTCCCGAGTTCGAATCCCGGGAGGACCATATGCTTTCATTAATTTATTCAAGTACATTCGGGTTTGTAATGCATTTTAAATGTTAAGAACGGGGTGTTACTTGTTTCGTTCGAATTATCCGTTTGGAGATTGTGACGCGTTTTGACAGTAGATTCTGGCCACCATTAGACGGGTTGTATACAGCTTAGGAAGGATCTGTGGGCATAATAAAAGTAAAGACTATCTCCACAAACCCTCTGACTTCAATATATCCTCCATATGTTCTTATTGTCTTATACACCCTTCCTAATCTGAATAAAATCGTCTCATAATAACCGGAAAACGGAAACTAAATCGTCTCATAATAACCGGAAAACGGAAACTAAATCGTTTCATAATAACCGGAAAACGGAAACTAAATCGTCTCATAATATCCGGAAAACGGAAACTAAATGCGTATCGGATCTTGAAAGGGTTAATATTTCACGATCGCGTCATTGTTCTGGCTAGCGTTAGGCGATTTGATTTGGGTTATGAAGCACCTGGTGGAATAAGTGGAATAGTCTACCAAGTGCTATAGTGGGATCAAGAACGATAGAGAGCTTTAGGAGAGGTTTTTAGTTAGTTCGTTAGACCTCCATCAAGCTTAACATTACAGCCCCTAGACCCCCTTTCAAGATAAATTTGTACATTTTTCGGTAGAAAAATGCCCCGGCCGAAGGCCGGTTTCTCTTAAATTACAGGCTCGCTATCGCTCGCCAGGAAAAAATCGACACCTAAATGGCACGCAAATTCTTAAAATTGACAAATGGGGCGAAAGTTCTTAAAATCGCCAAACTAATGGGGCGAACGTCTTATAATATCAAAAGCAATGGGGCTACCCATGAGGGAGAAAGGGGTCAAGAAAAGAATCCCTCAAGTGGAAATCTCCCCTTAATATAAAATTAGATAGGTATATGGACGAGATGGGTTGGGTGTGCGGGGGATCTGTCGGGTGTGGGCCAATCGGCTCCCTGCAGACCCCCATTTTTGTATGTTGACCTCTGACCTTTTTGGTGAGGTTGGTCCTCATGATATTAGTGAGTTGGGCCTATAATTAGGCCTTTTATTTAGGGTTGGGTTTGAGAGGGATCTGCCTTGTGTGGACCAATCGGCTTTCTGCAGACTCCCATTTTCTTATGTTCTTATGTTCTTGAAATTAGGTGTTTAAAGGTATTTGTGTTTAACCCCTTCAGTACCGGTGCCGTCCTTTTCACTGTATTCTGGCTACTATAACACAATTTTATCCAGTTTAAAATGGGCCTCCAGCCATTAACAAGCTTCGAACTATCTCATTTAGCCTTCTTTTGTTTGTGTTTTACCACCACAGATTCTTCCTATGCTGCACACCATCGTCTACTGAAAACTAGAACAAAACTTAAAATACATCGCCGGTACAGAAGGGGTTAATCCTCCATTATGCATTCAGTAAAATACAAAATAACTGTCAACAAGTTTTTCTTTGGTGGCAACGGAGGGACTGGGGTTCTCGTAAGAGGCTCCAGTCCTGGTCACATTAATTAAGGGGGGTGACCTGCTTTTTGTTATTTCTGTCCTTTTCTCGCTTTCTCTGGCTTGTATCCATTCGGCCCCATTCAGCCAACTATTTTAAGACGTTTATCCCCATCTAGGTGTCGATTTCTTCCTGGCGAGCAATAGCGAGCCAGCATTATATGAAGAAATCCGGCTTCGCCGGAGACATTTTTCTATCGAAAAATTTACAAATTTAGCCTGCTGTCAAACAAAAATAAAAAATATACTGGCTCGCTACCGCTCACCAGTAAAAAATGTACACCTGGATGGGGATAAACGTCTTAAAACAGTAGGCTGAATGGGGCCAAATGGATACAAGCCAGAGAAAGATAAAAAAGGACAGAACAAAAACAGGTCACCCCCCTTAAGCAGTAATCGTAACCTCTAACCTCTTTAACTAAAAAAGGGCTAGAACAAATGAGCTGTCAATTTATACACCTATTCCCTAGCCAAGTGTTCCTATTTGGTAGAAATATTAGCTCGATTACTCTAGTCCTTTTTGAGTTATGAGAGGTTAGAGGTTACGATTTCTACCCAACCTAGAATGAACGGAATATAGTCGACAATTATAATGAGCCTAGACAATGGTTTCTGGGAGTCGCAGGGGTAATTGAGATTGTTTATACCCCTTCCTACCCATACCGAACACCATAAAATCGTCTAATGTCAGCCAGTATCAAAGTAAAGTGACACCATCATAAAACAGTGTATATAGAAGAAGAATAACTACATAATAATCTACCAAGCCTGGTATAATAATAACTGCATAATAATCTACCATATTATACTAGTTTTTCACTTTCTTGGTTGTAATTATTGACAGAAAACATCCATGTTTGAAAAAAATGTCCTTGTTAAATGTAACTTGCTCCGCCGCTGCCTAGACATTAAGGTTTGAAATATATTATATACAAGTTAGTCTTTCAATTTTACCCTTTCCAGATACGATGACGCATTTATTTGCTTTGTTCTGGGGGTTAGTCGATTCTTTTCTGATTAGGAGGGATAATCTCTGATTGGGGCAGAGAAAATCTTGTTACTTGCAATGCCTCCAAAACTCAATTTCTCCAGCTGTCTACTCGCCACAAACTTCCAGAAGACAATCACTTACGCTTCAATAATACACAAATTAACCCTTCATCTTCTCTTAAGGGGAGATCTCCACTTGAGGGATTTTTTTCTTGACCCCTTTTTCCCTCATGTTTAGCCCCATTGCTTTTGATATTATAAAACGTTTGCCCCATTAGTTTAGCGATTTTAAGAACTTTCACCCCATATTAAGACCTTTCGTGCCATTCAGGTGTCAATTTTATCCTGGCGAGCGATAGCGAGCCTGTAATTTAAGAGGAACCGGCCTTCGGCCGAGACATTTTCTACCGAAAAATGTACAAATTTATCTTGAAAGGGACTCCAGGGGGTATAATTTTAAGCTTGATGGAGGTCTAGGGAACAAACTAAATACCTCCCCTTAATATTCTCGGTGTCACTTTTTCTTTTGATCTCTCTTGGCAAGATCATATTACCAGTCTTGGTAAAACGGCTTCCCAGAAGGTGGGTGTACTCAACCTCCTCAAGGGGTGTTTTTCTAACCCTACACAGCTTCTTGCACGTATTGAGTATTGAGTATTGTTCACATGTGTGGGGAGGATCCTCTCACACAGCACTTCTAGACAAAGGAGAAAAGAAAGCCTTTCGTCTTATTAAGGGGGAGGTATTTACTTCGTTCCTTAGACCTCCACCAAGCTTAAAATTACACCCCCTTGAGCCCTTTTCAAAATAAATTTGTACATTTTTCGGTAGAAAAATGTTCCGGCTGAAAGCCGGTTCATCTTAAATTACAGGCTCGCTATCGCTCGCCTGGATAAAATCGACACCTAAATGGCACGAAAGGTCTTAAATTTGACAGAAATGGGTCGAAAGTTCTAAAAATCGTCAAAATAATGGGACGAACGTCTTAAAATTAGTAAAGCAATGGGGCTAAACATGAGGGAGAAAGGGGTCAAGAAAAAAATCCCTGAAGTGGAAATCTCCCCTTAACTCCCGTCCACTCATTGATTATCTGTAATCATTCTCTCTTCGCCGCAAAGTTGCATCTCTCGCTATTCTACCGCTATTTCAATAAGCAGCGTTCCTCAGAGCTTTCTCAGTGTATACCAGCTCATCTACGTAGAACATGTAGCACCCGTCTTGCAACACAATCCCACCCCTACTCTGTGCAACTCTCCAACCCAAGACTGAATCGATAATCTCAGTCTGTCTTCTATGCTCTGGAACTCTCTTCCTAAATCCATCTTTCCTATGACTTAAATTGCTCCAGGTATTTTGGCTCGTATAATCCTTGATATTTTCCCTGTCACTCTTTCAAATTTAGGGGAGGCACTCGTCACAGGCAGTTTTGCCTTTTGTCTCCCCATCCACGTTTAAAAAGAAAATGAGGTCGTCTTTACCCTCTCCGACATATGACGCAATTTTGAGCCTATTAGGGATACTTTAAAGCCTTTGTTACCATCAGGGGTATTTAGAAACCTTTAGTTTAGTTACTTCAACCTCTGCAGTTGTCTTTGAGTTAGCTGTGTTGAGCCTATTAGGGATACTTTAAAGCCTTTGTTACCATCAGGGGTATTTAGAAACCTTTAGTTTAGTTACTTCAACCTCTGCAGTTGTCTTTGAGTTAGCTGTGTTGAGCCTATTGGGGATACTTTAAAGCCTTTGTTACCATCAGGGGTATTTAGAAACCTTTAGTTTAGTTACTTCAACCTCTGCAGTTGTCTTTGAGTTAGCTGTGTTGAGCCTATTGGGGATACTTTAAAGCCTTTGTTACCATCAGGGGTATTTAGAAACCTTTAGTTTAGTTACTTCAACCTCTGCAGTTGTCTTTGAGTTAGCTGTGTTGAGCCTATTGGGGATACTTTAAAGCCTTTGTTACCATCAGGGGTATTTAGAAACCTTTAGTTTAGTTACTTCAACCTCTGCAGTTGTCTTTGAGTTAGCTGTGGGCAGAAAACTAATGTTGGAGAGGTAATTATAAGAGTGAGAGAACTCTATTTAGTATTGCTAATCTGGCAACCTCTGCGTCATAAGGATGTGAGAGGGTTAATTGCCACGGATCCTTCCTAAGCTTTATAAAATCGTGTAATGTTAACCAGAATAAACTGTGTAAACTGTGTAAACGTGTCATAATCCTGCAGGGGTTATTAGATGTGTCTTGCTCTACTCTACTTCTGGCCAGACATCAAATATTGGTATATATTATGGTGGTCAGTCAATAATATTAAGCGGGGTGACCTCCTTTTTGTTATTTCTGTCCTTTTCTCTCTTTCTCTGGCTTGTATCCATTCGGCCCACTATTTTAAGACGTTTATCCTCATCTAGGTGTCGATTTCTTCCTGGCGAGCGATAGCGAGCCAGCATTATATGAAGAAATCCGGCTTCGCCGGAGACATTTTTCTATCGAAAAATGTACAAATTTAGCCTGCTGTCAAACATAAATAAAAAATATGCTGGCTCGCTACCGCTCACCAGTAAATTTTTTACACCTGTATGGGGATAGACGTCTTAAAACAGTAGGCTGAATGGGGCCAAATGGATACAAGCCAGAGAAAGATAGAAAAGGCCAGAACAAAAATAGGTGACCCCCCCCTTTAACCTGCGCTAGATGTAATAATTATGACATTATATTGGACACCACTTTTTATGAGCCAACTAGTCCTGAATGCCACGGTTTGAATAATAGCCTCCGTTATAAACATTGAATAGTATAACCCACGCTGATTTAACCCGTTCTGTACGGTCGCGCTAATAAGTCATGTCCCAGCTGTCATTACGTTTGGCTGGCTCTGGGCTGTATTAAGGGGAGGTATTTAGTTTGTTCCCTAGACCTCCATTAAACTTAAAATTACACCCCCTTCAGTCCCTTTCAAGATAAATGTGTACATTTTTCGGTAGAAAAATGTCCCGGCCGAAGGTCGGTTCCTCCTAAATTACAGGCTCGCTATCGCTCGCCAGGATAACATCGACAGCTGAATTGCACGAAAGGTCTTAATATGGGGTGAAAGTTGTTAAAATCGCTAAACTAATGGGGCAAACGTTTTATAATATCAAAAGCAATGGGGCTAAACATGAGGGAGAAAGGGGGGTCAAGAAAACAATCCCTCAAGTGGAGATCTCCCCTTAAAAGGCCGTTGTCGCCGGTACTGAAGGGGGTGGGGGGGGGGGGGGAATTTGATTGAGGTCAGATAATTATGCATTCATAATATGTAATCAAAAGTAACACGGACATAATATCATCATTATTGTCGAAGGTCTTATTGAGACATGGGAATATTTAATTTTATGTATGTTTATTTTTATTTTTGTTCGTGTATGTGTATGAAGGAGACAAAAGGCAAAGCCGGCCTGTAACGAGTGTCTCTCCCAAAGGTTGAGAGAGTGACAGAGATCTGAAATCAAGGTACATTATAGGTAATTTAGATGTTTTGGAATTTCGTTTTGGTGTCAGTTTGGTGTCATTTTGGAGTTATGGTGTCATTTTGGTGTCATTTTGAAGTTATGGTGTCATTTTGGTGTCATTTTTAAGTTATTTTCATCTAGTTTTTGGCTGAATACATTTCATTTCATTCAGACACTTTCCTAATCAATCAGGAGTGCCTGAATAATCCCTAATATGGCGGAAATAGGCGGAAATATGCCCGCAGTCAAAGGGTTAAGGGGAGATGGGCCGTTTGTTTGTTCTATTAATTCCTTTTTTCCTAAATTTCTTAGTTTCCTCCCTAGACCCCCATCAAGCTTAGAAAAACACCCCCAGACCTCCCCTTCAAGACAATTGTGTACATTTTTCGGTAGAAAAATGACCCGCGCGAAGGCTGGTTACTCTTAAAATTTCAGGCTCGCTATCGCTTGCCAGAACAAAAAAATCGACGCCTAAATGACACGAAATGTCTTAAAATTGACAGCGAAATGGGGCGAAAGGTGTTAAAATCGCCAAACTAATGGGCCGAACGTCTTATAATCTCAAAACAAATGGGGCTTAACACGAGGGAGAAAGGGGACCAGCAAACCGACTCATCTCCCCTTAAGGGAAGATTTCCACTTGAGGGATTGTTTTCTTGACCCATTTCTCCCTCATGTTTAGCCCCATTGCTTTTGATATTATAAAACGTTTGCCCCATTAGTTTAGCGATTTTAAGAACTTTCACCCCATATGAAGACCTTTCGTGCCATTCAGGTGTCAATTTTATCCTGGCGAGCGATAGCGAGCCTGTAATTTAAGAGGAACCGGCCTTCGGCCGAGACATTTTTCTACCGAAAAATGTACAAATTTATCTTGAAAGGGACTCAAGGGGGTGTAATTTTAAGCTTGATGGAGGTCTAGGGAATAAACTAAATACCTCCCCTTAAGTGTAGTGACATTAATAATAGGAAGGAGGAGGTCTACGTCACCCTCCCTCCGGCAATATCGATCAAGGGGAGATTTCCACTTGAGGGATTTTTTGTCTTGATCCCTTTCTCATTCATGTTTAGCCCCATTGCTTTTGAGATTTTAAGACGCTCGCTCCCTTTAGTTTGACGATCTTAAGAACTTTCGCCCCATTTATGTCAATTTTAAGACCTTTCGTGCCAATTAGGTGTAGATTTTTTCCTGGCGAGCGACAGCGAGCCTGTAATGTAAGAGGAATCGGCCTTCGGCCGGGACATTTTTCTACCGAAAAATGTACAAATTTATCTTGAAAGGGGGTCAAGGGGGTGTAATCGTAAGTTTGATGGAAATATAGGGAACAAACTAAAAACCTCCCCTTAAGGGGGGGTAGTACTCGCTTTTTCGGGACCCCCTTCCCCTTTCATATTTAGCCTATTAGTTTTGAGATATTAAGACGTTATATCCGTTAGTTTATATATTTTGAGACCTTTCGCCCCATTTCTTTGTCAAATTTAAGACCTTTCGTGCCATTTAGGTGTTGATTTATTTTTCCTGGCGAGCTAGCGAGCCTGTAATTTTAGAAGGAACCGGTCTTCGGCCTCGGCCGGGACATTTTTCTACCGAAAAATTTACAAATTTATCTTGAAAGGGGGTCTATTTTGTTTTGTTTTTTATCGCTTGATTGAGGTCTAGCGAGGAAACTAAAAAATAAATAAATATGTAAATATGAAGGCCAAAAACCCCAAGCACTACCCCCTTAACCCTTTGAAGATTGTGACGCATGTTGACCGTTTAATCTGACTTTATTATTATACGAATATATACAGCTTAAGAAGGATCTGTGGGAATTATAAGGGTAAAGGCTATCTCAATTAACCCTCTGATAAGGGAAGGAAATGTGTGGAAGTTGCCTGTACTGCTGTTTGCCGACCGTACAGTTCTGATGAGCGATAGTGAATGGGAGTTACAGGATCTGGTAAATATGTTGGAACAGTGTGTGAAAAACGGAATGTGAAGGTGGATGCGGGGAAGAGTAAGGTTTGAAAAGGGTGTAACTATTTTAAGACCTTTCACCCCATTGTTTTGTCAATAATTTAAGGCCTTTCGTGCTATTTAGGTGTCGATTTTTTCCGGGACATTATGATACCGAAAAATGTACACATTTTCTTGAAGGGGGATCTTGGGGATGTTTTTTAAAGCTTGATGGAGGTCTAAGGAGGTACAATAAATAAATGAAATTGCCAACCAATGAATAAACACTAAGGGGAGGTTTTTAGTTAGTTCCCTAGACCTCCATCAAGCTTAAAATTACACCCTTTCAAGATAAATGTGTACATTTTTCGGTAGAAAAATGTCCCGGCCAAAGGCCGGTTCCTCTTAAATTACAGGCTCGCTATCGCTCGCCAGAAAAACATCGACACCTAAATTGCATGAAAGGTCTTAAAATTTACAGAAATGGGGCGAAAGTTCTTAATTATGGTGCGAATGTCTTAAAATATCAAAAGCAATGGGGCTAAACGTGAGGGAGAAAGGGGTCCAGAAAAAAAATCCCTCAAGTGGATATCTCCCCTTAAACCTCTTCCAACAGCCACAATGTTGTCCTTATCTGAATAAAATCGTCTAATGACAGCCAAACCAACTGCAAGAATGCGTTACCGTCTACCGAAAGGGTTCAAGATCTCAAGATAAAAGTTGAGGGTGGTCACCGTTTTTTTTTTTTATCTCCTTTTCTCTCTTTCCCTAACTTGTAGCCATTCGGCCCCATTCAGCCAACTGTTTTAAGACGTTTATCCCCATTCAGGTGTCGATTTCTTCCTGGCGAGCGATAGCGAGCCAACGTTGTATGGAGAAATCCGACATGTTTCTATCGAAAAAATTACAAATTTAGCTTGCTGTCAAAACAAAAATATATATATGCTGGCTCGCTACCGCTCGCCAGGAAAATATTGACACCTGGATGGGGGTAAACGTCTTAAAACAGTAGGCTGAATGGGGCCGAATGGATACAAGCCAAAGAGAGAGGGAGAGCAAGAGAAAACAAGCGAGGTGGGCTCCCTTAAGTATATTAAAGAGCGTTACGTAATTATCCAAGGATGAAATAGTGAGAGAGGATGACACAAGAACTGACCATTTAATACCCTGAACAAAATGAGAAAACAAAAATAAATACTGAAGGACACAACGATGATGATGATGATGATGAAAGTTTATAATTAGGGTGATGATGATTACGATGTTGATGATGATGATTACGATGTTGATGATGATGATTACGATGTTGATGATGATGATTACGATGTTGATGATGATGATTACGATGTTGATGATGATGATTACGATGTTGATGATGATGATTACGATGTTGATGATGATGATTACGATGTTGATGATGATGATTACGATGTTGATGATGATGATTACGATGTTGATGATGATGATTACGATGTTGATGATGATGATTACGATGTTGATGATGATGATTACGATGTTGATGATGATGACGATGTTGATGATGATGATTACGATGTGATGATAATGATTACGATGATGATGATGTTGGTTACGATGTTGATGATGATGATTACGATGTTGTTGATGATAATGATGTTGATGATGATGATTACGATGCTGATGATGATGATTACGATGTTGATGATGATGATTACGATGTTGATGATGATGATTACGATGTTGATGATGATGATTACGATGTTGATGATGATGATTACGATGTTGATGATGATGATTACGATGTTGATGATGATGATTACGATGTTGATGATGATGATTACGATGTTGATGATGATGATTACGATGTTGATGATGATGATTACGATGTTGATGATGATGATTACGATGTTGATGATGATGATGACGATGTTGATGATGATGACGATGTTGATGATGATGATGACGATGTTGATGATGATGATGACGATGTTGATGATGATGATTACGTTGAAGATGATGTTTACGTTGATGATAATGATTACGTTGTTGATGATGATGATTACGTTGATGATGATGATGATGATAATGAAGTCCATAATTAGGGTGATGATGATGATGATGATGATGATTATGTAATCTTTAATGATGACGGTAATGAAGTCCATAATTAGGGTGATGATGATGATTATTCTGGAATAAGGACAAACACATAGATACGAACAAGTACAGTCACATTAACATTTGGGGGCAGAGGTCCCCTTACCCCCATTTGAGGTAAACAAATAAAATATTGTGTGAAATCAGCAGTACCCTGAGTATCGTAAACAAAAAATCGAACGAGTATTGCTCAAGTCTGTAATCGAGGGTATAACAGAGAGAGAGAGAGAGAGAGAGAGAGAGAGAGAGAGAGAGAGAGAGAGAGAGAGAGAGAGAGAGAGAGGTGGGGGGCTGAAATATTATTGAATGCTACCCACATGGTAATGTGATTTATTTCGATACCAAATAGAAATACTGGCCAAGTTTTGTGAAAATGCCTTCAATCTTTCTCGAAATATTTTAATAACATCAGCACAAGCAGGGTGACCCACGCTCAGAATCGGAAACAATGCCTTGCCCTCCACGCCTCACTCAGGTGGCGCCACGTGCAGGATAATATTAAGGGGAGATTTCCACTTGAGGGATTTTTTTCTTGACTCTTTTCTCCCTCATGTTTAGCCCCATTGCTTTTCGAATTTTAAGACGTTTGCCCCATTATTTTGACGATTTTAAGAACCTTCGACCCATTTCTGTCAATTTTAAGACCTTTCGTGCCATTTAGGTGTCGATTTTATCCTGGCGAGCGATAGGGAGCCTGTAAAACCGGCTTTCAGCCGGGACATTTTTCTACCGAAAAATTTACAAATTTATCTTGAAAGGGGCTCAAGGGGGTGTAATCTTAAGCTTGAAGGATATCTAGGGACCAAACTAAAAACCTCCCCTTAAGTTTAAAGGAAAAATAGAGAAAGAGAGGATGCTGAAAAACAACCCCATTGAAAATAATCTGGCAAATAAACAGAATCCTAACTGTATAATAATAAAGTGGAAATAAACAGAAACCTAACTGTATAATAATAAAGTGGAAATAAACAGAATCCTAACTGGATATAATAAAGTGGAAATAAACAGAATCCTAACTGGATATAATAAAGTGGAAATATATATGACAAGGTGAACAAATACAAGCGAAGTGAACAATTAAAGAACGTTACTGTAAATACCTGAAATAAATACCCAAGAAAAAAAACAAAAAATTGAAAAAAGAGAAGACGCAAAACACACGCGCAGGTTAAAAGATTCCCCCCCCCCCCTCCCCCCCCCAAAAACAAAAATAACATAAAATAAAAATAAATAAATGAAAGGCAGAAGAAGAAGAAAAAAACTAATAAGGCGCCAAAATCCGAAGGTAGTGAAAATGAATATCGTCACCTTTAGACCCGGCAGTGAAAGTTGAAAATCTCGGGGACGGAGGGCAGCGGGAGAAACATCAAGGGGAGATATCCACTGGAGGGATTTTTTTCTTTCTTGACTCCTTTCTCCCTCATGTTTAGCCCCATTATTTTTTTCTAATTTTAAGACGTTCGCCCCATTATTTTGACGATTTTAAGAACTTTCAACCCATTTCTGTCAATTTTAAGACCTTTCGTGCCATTTAGGTGTCGATTTTATCCTGGCGAGCGATAGCGAGCCTGTAATTAAAGAGGAACTGGCTTTCAGTCGGGACATTTTTCTACCGAAAATGTACAAATTTATCTTGAAAGGGGCTCAAGGGGGTGTAATCTTAAGCTTGATGGATATCTAGAGACCAAACTAAAAACCTCCCCTTAATAAATTGTAGAATTCTGCCCCAAGTTCACAGTTAGACAAGGTCGCCGGGTTGGTGGTAGTGGTGCTGGCTGGTGAGTGTGGCTGCCTGGCTGACCTGTGATCCTGTGTGTGTGTGTGTGTGTGTGTGTGTGTGTGTGTGTGTGTGTGTGTGTGTGTGTGTGTGACCGAGAGAGAATGAGAGAGTGAGTACAAAGGAAAGCAAGCACCAACATAGTTACTGATCTTTACGAGGGTGCTTGTGTATAAACTATCTAGTATATATTATTTAGGAGAGAAAAGATGGCTTAGAAGGGACAGGATTTATATTTTTCATGCAGAATAGATAAACTGACTTGGTACTCGGCAGGAAAATAAGGAAATATATCTTACTATAATTACCTATTCTACCAAAAGAGGTAATGTGGGCATACCTTGTGGGCATACCTTGTGGGCATACCTTGTGGGCATACCTTGTGGGCATACCTTGTGGACATACCTTGTGGACATATACCATGTGGGCATACCTTGCCTTGTGGGCATACCTTGTGGGCATACCTTGTGGACATACCTTGTGGACAATACCATGTGGGCATACCTTGTGGGCATACCTTGTGGACATACCTTGTGGACAATACCTTGTGGGCATACCTTGTGGACATACCTTGTGGACAATACCTTGTGGGCATACCTTGTGGGCATACCTTGTGGGCATACCTTGTGGACATACCTTGTGGGCATACCTTGTGGGCATAC
The DNA here is from genome assembly GCA_032716605.1 of Paralithodes platypus. NCBI lineage: Eukaryota > Metazoa > Arthropoda > Malacostraca > Decapoda > Lithodidae > Paralithodes > Paralithodes platypus. The sequence continues at coordinate 42,056,121 of CM064578.1, read as the reverse complement.
CTTGTGGGTATACCTTGTGGACATACCTTGTGGGCATACCTTGTGGACATACCTTGTTGGCATACCTTGTGGACATACCTTGTGGACAATACCTTGTGGGCATACCTTGTGGACATACCATGTGGGCATACCTTGTGGGCATACCTTGTGGGCATACCTTGTGGACATACCTTGTGGGCATACCTTGTGGACATACCATGTGGGCATACCTTGTGGGCATACCTTGTGGACATACCATGTGGGCATACCTTGTGGACATATCATGTGGGCATACCTTGTGGGCATACCTTGTGGACATACCTTGTGGGCATACCTTGTGGACATACCTTGTGGGCATACCTTGTGGACATACCTTGTGGGAATACCTTGTGGACATACCTTGTGGGCATACCTTGTGGACATACCTTGTGGACATACTGTGTGGGCATACCTTGTGGACATACCGTGTGGGCATACCTTGTGGACATACCTTGTGGACATACCTTGTGGGCATACCTTGTGGACATACCTTGTGGGCATACCTTGTGGGCATACCTTGTTATTTATCAGTAAACGCAGTCAGTCGGGGAATAAGGGCGAGATATTCGTTTAAGGGGGGTGACCTGCTTTTTTTTATTTCTGTCCTTTTCTCTCTTTCTCTGGCTTGTATCCATTCGGCCCCATTCAGCCAACTATTTTAAGACGTTTATCCCCATCTAGGTGTCGATTTCTTCCTGGCGAGCGATAGCGAGCCAGCATTATATGAAGAAATCCGGCTTCGCCGGAGACATTTTTCTATCGAAAAATGTACAAATTTAGCCTGCTGTCAAACAAAAATAAAAATATGCTGGCTCGCTACCGCTCACCAGTAAAAAATTGACACCTGGATGGGGATAAACGTCTTAAAACAGTAGGCTGAATGGGGCCAAATGGATACAAGCCAGAGAAAGATAGAAAAGGACAGAACAAAAACAGGTCACCCTCCTTAAGTGGTGTTTGAAGGTTTCAACAGTGCTGCAGTCTATAATATTGCTAGGCAGAGAGAGAGAGAGAGAGATGACACGTCTTAAGGGGGTACTACTTGCTTTTTCTGGACCCCCTTCTCCCTCATGTTTAGCATATTACTTTTGAGATTTTAAGACGTTCGTTTCCGTTAGTTTGGTGATTTTGAGACGTTTCGCCGATTTTTTTTTTTTTTATCAATATTAAGACCTTTCGTGCCCTTTAGGTGTCGATTTTTTTTCTGGCGAGCGACAGCGAGCCTCTAATTTTAGAAGGAACTGGCTTTCGGCCGGGACATTTTTCTACCGAAAAATTTACAAATTTATCTTGAAAGGGGGTCTAGGGGGTGTTTTTCTAAGCTTGATGAAGGTCTAGCGAGGAAACTAAAAAAAAAAAAAAAAAAAAATATATATATATATATATATATATAATTATAATTATATATATATATATATATACCAAACACCAAACACTACCCCCTTAATAACCTCTTATTATCCGCCTCACAGAATGGACCTCGACACACAACCTACTGTACTTGTTGGTACAATCATTTCCAGTGATACAGAAACTCGGATACAGTTGGACGTAGCGTATCGTTTATGTATCGTTTATGTATCGTTTATGTATCGTTTATGTACCGTTTATGTACCGTTTATGTATCGTTTATGTACCGTTTATGTATCGTTTATGTACCGTTTATGTATCGTTTATGTATCGTTTATCGTTTATGTATCGTTTATGTACCGTTTATGTATCGTTTATGTACCGTTTATGTATCGTTTATGTATCGTTTATGTACCGTTTATGTATCGTTTATGTATCGTTTATGTATCGTTTATGTACCGTTTATGTATCGTTTATGTATCGTTTATGTATCGTTTATGTATCGTTTATGTATCGTTTATGTACCGTTTATGTATCGTTTATGTGCAGTCGAGGTTAATAAGTGATGTCCGATATTTCACAAAGTTTCGGACACTCTGAGGGATAAGCACTTTTCCCAGTAACTATAAAGATACCAATAACACTTGTTGAGCGAAAACCACTGGAATCTATGACAACACTTAATACCTCCGACTGTACCCGGTGATTTTTTTTTTTTTTTTTTTCAGTTATATTTAGAGGATTTTATGAAACTTGAGAGGGTTAAGGGGAGGCAGGCCGTTTGTTTGGTCTATTAATTCATTTATTTGTTTTAGTTTCCTCCCTAGACCTCCATCAAGCTTAGAAAAACACCCCCTTCAAGATAAATTTGTACACTTTTCGGTAGAAAAATGTCCCGGCCGAACGCCGATTCCTCTTAAAATTGCAGGCTCGCTATCGCTCGCCAGGAAATATGCGACACCTAAATGGCACGAAGTGTCTTAAAATTGACAACTAAATGGGGCGAAAGGTGTTAAAATCGCCAAACTAATGGGCCGAACGTCTTATAATTTCAAAACTAGTGGGGCTAAACATTAGGGAGAAGGGGGTCCAGAAAAACGGTCTGCCTCCCCTTGAGATTGTTGGTAGCCTTTTATACTTGGTAGACGTCTTTCCTAAGCTGAATAAATATCGTCGAATAGTACCCAGAATATACTGAAAAGGCTGTCACCGGTAGTGAAGGGGTTAAGGGGAGGTTTTTAGTTTGGTCCCTAGACCTCCTTCAAGCTTAAGATTACACCCCCTTGAGCCCCTTTCAAGATATATTTGTACATTTTTCGGTAGAAAAATGTCCCGGCTGAAAGCCGGCTCCTCTTAAATTACAGGCTCGCTATCGCTCGCCAGGATAAAATCGACACCTAAATGGCACGACAGGTCTTAAAATTGACAGAAATGGGTTGAAAGTTCTTAAAATCGTCAAAATAATGGGGCGACCGTCTTAACATTAGGAAAACAATGGGGCCAAAAATGAGGGAGAAAGGAGTCAAGAAAAAAATCCCTCAAGTGGATATCTCCCCTTAAGGGGGGAGTGCTTGGTTTTTGGTCCATGTATTTATTTATTCATATATCTTTTAGTTTCCTCGCTAGACCTCTATCAAGCTCAGAAAAATACCCCCTAGACCCCCTTTCAAGATAATTGTGTACATTTTTCGGTAGAAAAATGTCCCGGCTGAAGGCCGGTTCTTTCTATAATTAAAAGCTCGCTATCGCTCGTCAGGAAAAAATCGACACCTAAAGGGCACGAAAGGTGTTACTATTGAAGAAAAAAAAGAGGCGAAAGGTCTCAAAATCACCAAACTAACGAACGTCTTAAAGCCTCAAAACAACTATGCTAAACTTAAGGGAGAAAGGGGTCCATAAAAAGCGAGTATCTCCCCCTTAAGAGCGTAAATCCCGAAGCACCCATTATAAACCAGTACCGAACCCAAACGAGACAACAATACACTGCTTGATTGTAGGCCAGCTGCTTCATAACTTGGCCTTAAGGGGAGTGACCTGTTTTTTGTATCGCCTTTCTTTCTTTTTTTTTCTCTGGCTTGTATCCATTCGGCCCCATTCAGCCTACTGTTTTCAGAAGTTTATCCCCATCTACTGTAGGTGTCGATTTTGTCCTGGTGAGCGATAGCGAGCCAGCATTGTATGGAGAAATCCGGCTTCGCCGGAGACATTTTTCTATCGAAAAATGTACAAATTTAGCCTGCTGTCTGAAACATTTAAAACAAATATGCTGGCTCGCTACCGCTCGCCAGGACAAAATTGACACCTGCATGGGGGTAAACGTCTTAAAAGCAGTCGGATGAATGGGGCCGAATGTATACAAGCCAGAGAAAGAGAGAAAAGGAGAGCAAAAAAGCAGGTCCCCCCCCCCCCCCTTAAGGGGTAACTAGTGACCGGTTTGTTTGGTCTAATTAATTCATGTAATCATTTATTGTTTAGTGTCCTCGCTAGCCCTCCATCAAGCTTAGAAAAACACCCCCTAGACCCCCCTTCAAGATACATTTGTACAGGCTGAAGGCCGATTGCTCTTAAAATTACAGGCTCGCTGTCGCTCGCCAGGAAAAAATCGACACCTAAATGGCACGAAAGGTCTTAAAATTGACAACGAAATGGGGCGAAATTTATTAAAATCGCCAAACTAATGGGCCGAACGCCATAGAATCTGAAAAATAATATGCTAAACATGAGGGAGAAGGGGGTCCAGAAAAAGCGAGTACTTCAAGGTTCAAAGATTGGAATTGATGTAACCTGATAGACTGTATACTGTAGGGTGAGAACTGTAATTTTTGGACATCTTACTCATGGCAAAATCAGTACAAATTTAAGCATAATATTTTAGATAACCTCCATACAGAGAGAGAGAGAGAGAGAGAGAGAGAGGGGGGGGGGGGGTAGATATAATACAATGAATGTTTAGCATATACAATAATAGACCGTGCGGTTCATCCCTAGCAGGCGTTCTAAATTAAGCGTGTATAATCTTATGCACTCAGAATATATATCACGAGAGAGAGAGAGAGAGTGAGAGTGAGGGAAAGGTGGGGAGGTAGATAGATAGAGAGAGAGAGAGTGTGGGTGTGTGTGTGTGTGTGTGTGTGTTGCACAGACAAGACAGACGATAGCTTACAAGAAAGAGTTGGCATCTCACAGACTGGGATTCGTTCCTAGAAGATACGGTACATGACTTAAGGGAACATAATTATACTCATTCTTTTTATATATAGATAGATAGATAGATAGATTGATTTATTGGTAGTAGATAGATAGATTGGAAGAGAGAGAGAGAGAGAGAGAGAGAGAGAGAGAGAGAGAGAGAACAAAATATATATAGTTTGAGTTGTAAGATCATTTGATGAGAAGTAAAAAAAGAATGCGAAAGAAGGAGAAGAAGAAGAAGAAGAGGAGGGTATAGGAGGAAGAAGAAGAAGAGGAGGGTGGTGTAGGAGGAAGAAGGAGAAAGAGAAATCGAAGGCAAATAAGCAATGAAACCTCTACCATAATTTCGTGCCAGCAATACACTTGACTGAAACCCGATGTTTAAGTCTAATCAAAGCTTTATTTTTCTGCCCTGCTGATATAGACGTGTTCTTCTTCTGCCCAGCTCTGTATCGTTTGAATATCTTGTACAAATATCGTGCCCAGTATTGTAACCTTTGATTAGGAGGAGGATGCTGATGATGATGATGATGATGCGTGGACGATTTCTGTAGAACATAAATATTCATATTTTTAAGTACGGTGTATATGCCTATGACATGAAGGGGAGATCTCCACTTGAGGGACTTTTTCTTCTTGACCCCTTTCTCCCTCATGTTTAGCCCCATTGCTTTTGATATTATAAAACGTTCGGCCCATTAGTTTAGCGATTTTAAGAACTTTCACCCCATATTATTAAGACCTTTCGTGCCATTCAGGTGTCGATTTTATCCTGGCGAGCGATACCGAGCCTGTAATTTAAGAGGAACCGGCCTTTGGCCGGGACATTTTTCTACCGAAAAATGTACAAATTTATCTTGAAAGGGACTCAAGGGGGTGTAATTTTAAGCTTGATGGTGGTCTAGGGAACAAACTAAATACCTCCCCTTAAAGGAAATTAACATAGTGCATATGTACGAAAATAGCACAATGCTTGCGTTTTTATATATATATATATATATATATATATATATATATATATATATATACGGAGACATAAGCGGTAGATGCATACACATACATACCGATATGCAGAATGACAGCCAGACAGACAGACAGACAGACAGACAGACAGTGACAGCAGATACATTCATTATAAGACAGTGCAGACAAAGACACCGATACCTACATTAAGGGGAGATTTTCACTTGAGTGACTTTTTTCTTGACCCCTTTCTCCCTCATGTCTAGCCCCATTGCTTTTGAGATTTTAAGACGTTTGCCCCATTAGTTTGGTGATTTTTAAGAATGTCCGCCCCATTCTGTCAATTTTAAGACCTTTCGTGCCATTTAGGTGTCGATTTTATCCTGGCGAGCGATAGCAAGCCTGTAATTTAAGAGTAATCGGCCTTCGGCCGGACATTTTTCTACCGAAAAATGTACAAATTTATCTTGAAAGGGGGTCTAGGGGCTGTAATGTTAAGCTTGATGGAGGTCTAGCGAACTAACTAAAAACCTCCCCTTAAGTACAATATATGGATACGTAGATAGATATATACAGATACATTGACTGATAGATAGATAGAGAGATAGATAGATGGAGAGATAGATAAATAAACCAGTACATACACTATATAAACAATCGGGCCCGATATACCGATAGTCATATACTGTACAGATAGATATATTAACACATTGATAGATAGATAGGGAGATAGGCAAACAAATATATATATACATAATTTAACCACCAGACGGTTAGGTATAGTGAGCAGATATGTAGATAGATATAAACAAATAGATGTACAGTATAGACACATTGACAGATAGATAGACAGAAAGATAACTAAACTTGACAGATAGATAGACATAAAGATAACTAAACTTGACAGAAAGATAACTAAACTTGACCGATAGATAGACAGAAAGATAACTAAACTTGACAGATAGATAGACATAAAGATAACTAAACTTGACAGATAGATAGACAGAAAGATAACTAAACTTGACAGAAAGATAACTAAACTTGACCGATAGATAGACAGAAAGATAACTAAACTTGACCGATAGATAGACAGAAAGATAACTAAACTTGACAGAAAGATAACTAAACTTGACAGAAAGATAACTAAACTTGACAGATAGATAGACAGAAAGATAACTAAACTTGACAGATAGATAGACATAAAGATAACTAAACTTGACAGAAAGATAACTAAACTTGACCGATAGATAGACAGAAAGATAACTAAACTTGACAGATAGATAGACATAAAGATAACTAAACTTGACAGATAGATAGACAGAAAGATAACTAAACTTGACAGAAAGATAACTAAACTTGACCGATAGATAGACAGAAAGATAACTAAACTTGACAGATAGATAGACAGAAAGATAACTAAACTTGACAGAAAGATAACTAAACTTGACAGAAAGATAACTAAACTTGACCGATAGATAGACAGAAAGATAACTAAACTTGACAGATAGATAGACAGAAAGATAACTAAACTTGACAGAAAGATAACTAAACTTGACCGATAGATAGACAGAAAGATAACTAAACTTGACAGATAGATAGACAGAAAGATAACTAAACTTGACAGATAGATAGACAGAAAGATAACTAAACTTAACAGATAGATAGACAGAAAGATAACTAAACTTGACAGATAGATAGACAGAAAGATAACTAAACTTAACAGATAGATAGACAGAAAGATAACTAAACTTAACAGATAGATAGACAGATAGATAACTAAACTTAACAGATAGATAGACAGATAGATAACTAAACTTAACAGATAGCTAGACATAAAGATAACTAAACTTAACAGATAGATAGACAGAAAGATAACTTAACTTGACAGAAAGATAACTAAACTTGACCGATAGATAGACAGAAAGATAACTAAACTTAACAGATAGATAGACAGAAGGATAACTAAACTTGACAGAAAGATAACTAAACTTAACCGATAGATAGACAGATAGATAACTAAACTTAACCGATAGATAGACAGAAAGATAACTAAACTTGACAGATAGATAGACAGAAAGATAACTAAACTCGACAGATAGATAGTTAGTTCGCTAGAGTTCCATCAAGCTTAACATTACAGCCCCTAGACCCCCTTTCAAGATAAATTTGTACATTTTTCGGTAGAAAATTTTCCCGGCCGAAGGCCGGTTCCTTTTTAATTACAGGCTCGCTATCGCTCGCCAGGAAAAAATCGACACCTAAATGGCACGAAAAGTCTTAAAATTGACATAAGCAGGGTAAAAGTTCTTAAAATCGCCAAACTAATAGGGCGAACGTCTTAAAATCTCAAAAGCAATGGGGCTGAACATGAGGGAGAAAGGGGGCAAGAAAAAAATCCCTCAAGTGGGTGGAAATCTCCCCTTAATCTTTGGGATGACATCAGACTTTTAACTACAATAAATGGATAATACAGATAGATATATATAGACACATTGACATAGAGATAGACAGCGAGGAAGATAAACAAATAGATAGATAGATAGATAGATAGATAGATAGATAGATAGATAGATAGATAGATACATTAACCCCTTCTGTACCACCGGCGTCTTTTTGTATTTTTTTCTAGCTACATTTAGACGATTTTGTGCAGTTTAAGAAGGATGTATGGTAACTAAATTGGATTAATAGAGATAGTTTGTTGCCTTATAATGGGTAGATGTCCTTCCTATGCTGAATACAATCATGTAATAGTGGCCAGAATATAATGAAAAGAACGTCACCGGTACTGAAGGGGTTAACTGATATAAATAGACATATAAGCACAATGATAAATAGATAAATAGATAAATAGATAAATAGATAAATAGATAAACAGAGATATTAGACAATAAACATATATTATTATTAACCATCAGGAATTATACTACTATGAACAGATATACAACAAGATATATACAAGTGAATATACAGCATAATATACCATTGGCAGATAGACTGAGCTAAGATATCATCAGATACATACACTAAATTAAGGGAAGGGTTTAAGTTTGTTCCATGAACCTCCATCAAGCTTTAAAAAAAAAAAAAAAAAAAAATATATATATATACGGTATATATATATATAATTATTATATACCCGGTATATATATCAAGCTAAATGTACATATAGTTCGGCCGGATTCCTCCTAAATTACAGGCTCGCTGTCGCTTACCAGGAAAAAAATCAACACCTAAATGGTACGGAAGGTCTTAAAATTGAAAGAAATATGGCGAAGGGTCTTAAAATCGCCAAACTAATGGGGCGTCTATCTATCTATCTATCTATCTATATGCTCAGGCCCGATCCCCATTGTTCCTATTGTTGTATTTATATTTTCTATTTCATTCTATTTGATTTTATTTATTTTTGTATTTTTTTCTTGGGGGTGGCCGACTCAAGACAGAGCAAGAACAGGGAAAAAACAAAAACAACATAAAACAACGAACAAACACAGAATAAAACACAAATTCACACACATCTAGGTCACCCAGGAGAAGACCCAGAGACCAGGGTCACCAAGGTCGCTCCAGCGTACTTCTCAAAATCTCAAAACTAACGGTGCTAAGCATGAGGGAGAAGGGGGTCCAGAAACAATAATAACAATACCCATCTCCAACACTATCATACAGACATACACATAGACAAAGATAAATATAAAAACAGACAGACAGACATCTAATAACAATACCCATCTCCAACACTATCATACAGACATACACATAGACAAAGATAAATAAAAACAGACAGACAGACATCTAATAACAATACCCATCTCCAACACTATCATACAGACATACACATAGACAAAGATAAATATAAACACAGACAGACAGACATCTAATAACAAAACCCATCTCCAACACTATCATACAGACATACACATAGACAAAGATAAATAAAGAAACAGACAAACAGACATCTAATAACAATACCCATCTCCAACACTATCATACAGACATACACATAGACAAAGATAAATATAGAAACAGACAGACAGACATCTAATAACAATACCCATCTCCCCCTAGCCATCTGGAACGCATCAGACCGTTAGCTATAGTCAATGGATATGCAGATAGATAAAGATAGATGTATAGACAGACTCATATATTAACGGACAGACACAATAATAGACAGTGATATATAAAGAAATAGACAAGCAGACATATAATAACAATTCCCGTCTCCAACACCATCAGACAGACATAATAACAGACAGAGATAGATAAAGAAATAGACAGACAGACATCTAACAACAATACCCGTCTCCAACACTATCAGACAGACACAATAATAAACAGATATATACAGCAATAGACAAACAGACATCTAACAACAATACCCGTCTCCAACACTATCAGACAGACACAATAATAAACAGAGATATATACAGCAATAGACAAACAGACATCTAACAACAATACCCGTCTCCAACACTATCAGACAGACACAATAATAAACAGGTATATATACAACAATAGACAAACAGACATCTAACAACAATACCCGTCTCCAACACCATCAGACAGACACAATAATAAACAGAGATATATACAACAATAGACAAACAGACATCTAACAACAATACCCGTCTCCAACACCATCAGACAGACACAATAATAAACAGGGATATATACAGCAATAGACAAACAGACATCTAACAACAATACCCGTCTCCAACACCATCAGACAGACACAATAATAAACAGGGATATATACAGCAATAGACAAACAGACATCTAACAACAATACCCGTCTCCAACACCATCAGACCGTTAGCTACAAAAGTAACGGAAACGCGATTACGAAATTTCAAAAAGCCGGTCCCACTCGTTCCTGGCGGGAATATTCACATTGATAAACCGGTCATTGAGGGCGTATTTCCGAAGGGTACGAGGCCCAGATGGTGATGATGATGATGATGATGATGATGATGATTGATGATAATAATGAATGGTGATGATAATGAATGGTGATGATGCTAAATGGTTATGAAGGTGATGATGATAAATGGTGATGGTGATGAATGGTGATGATGATAAATGGTGATGGTGATGATGTGATGATAATGAATGGTGATGATGCTAAATGGTTATGAAGGTGATGAATGGTGATGATTATAAATGGTGATGGTGATGATGTGATGATGATAATGAATGGTGATGATGATGATAAATGGTGATGGTGATGAATGGTGATGATGATAAATGGTGATGGTGATGATAAATAGTTATGATGATGAATGGTGATGATTAGAATGATGATAAAGGAAGAGGAGAAGAAGAAAGAGAAGAGGGTAAGATTATAGGAAGAAGAGGAGGAGAAGGAAGAGAAGAGGGTAAGATTATAGGAAGAAGAGGAGAAGAAGAAAGAAGAGAAGAGGGTAAGATTATAGGAAGAAGAGGAGGAGAAGGAAGAGAAGAGGGTAAGATTATAGGAAGAAAGAGAAGAGGGTAAGATTATAGGAAGAAAGAGAAGAGGGTAAGATTATAGGAAGAAAGAGAAGAGGGTAAGATTATAGGAAGAAGAGGAGAAGAAAGAGAAGAGGGTAAGATTATAGGAAGAAGAGGAGAAGAAGAAAGAGAAGAGGGTAAGATTATAGGAAGAAGAGGAGAAGAAGAAAGAGAAGAGGGTAAGATTATAGGAAGAAAGAGAAGAGGGTAAGATTATAGGAAGAAGAGAAGAGGGTAAGATTATAGGAAGAAAGAGAAGAGGGTAAGATTATAGGAAGAAAGAGAAGAGGGTAAGATTATAGGAAGAAAGAGAAGAGGGTAAGATTATAGGAAGAAAGAGAAGAGGGTAAGATTATAGGAAGAAAGAGAAGAGGGTAAGATTATAGGAAGAAAGAGAAGAGGGTAAGATTATAGGAAGAAGAGGAGGAGAAGGAAGAGAAGAGGGTAAGATTATAGGAAGAAGAGGAGAAGAAGAAAGAGAAGAGGGTAAGATTATAGGAAGAAGAGGAGAAGAAGAAAGAGAAGAGGGTAAGATTATAGGAAGAAAGAGAAGAGGGTAAGATTATAGGAAGAAAGAGAAGAGGGTAAGATTATAGGAAGAAAGAGAAGAGGGTAAGATTATAGGAAGAAAGAGAAGAGGGTAAGATTATAGGAAGAAAGAGAAGAGGGTAAGATTATAGGAAGAAAGAGAAGAGGGTAAGATTATAGGAAGAAGAGGAGGAGGAGGAGAAGAAAGAGAAGAAGCTAAGATTGAAGGAGGAATAGTAGAAGAAGAAGAAGAATAGGATAAGATTGCAAGAGGAAGAGGAGGAGAAGAAGAAGACGAAGAAGAATAGGATAAGACTGCAGGAGGAAGAGGAGGAGAAGAAGAAGAAGAAGAAGAAGAAGAGGATAAGATTGCAAGAGGAAGAGGAGGAGGAGGAGGAGGAGAAGAAGAAGAAGAAGAAGAAGAAGAAGAAGAAGAAAAAGAGAAGATAAGATTGCAAGAGGAAGAGGAGGAGGAGAAGAAGAAGAAGAAGAAGAAGAAGAAGAAGAAGAGGATAAGATTGCAAGAGGAAGAGGAGGAGGAGGAGAAGAAGAAGAAGAAGAAGAAGAAGAAGAAGAAGAAGAAGAAGAAGAAGAAGAAAAAAAAGAAGAGGATAAGATTGCAAGAGGAAGAGGAGGAGGAGAAGAAGAAGAAGAAGAAGAAGAAGCGGCTAAGACAGGAGGAGGAGGATCAGTGTGAAGAAGAAACTTAAAGGGTCATAGATATTAATTTCGATAGTACCTCAGCTTTCACCTTTCTTGTGGGGGTGACTTAGTGATGGGGAGGTGAAGCCGGGAGAAATTTTGCTATTTGTATCGAGTACAGCATTTTGAATTTGCGGCACTTTATGCTTACCCATTGTGAATTTAACTTTATGCTTACCCATTGTGAATTTAACTTTATGATTACCCATTGTGAATTTAACTTTATGATTACCCATTGTGAATTTAACTTTATGCTTACCCATTGTGAATTTAACTTTATGATTACCCATTGTGAATTTAACTTTATGATTACCCATTGTGAATTTAACTTTATGATTACCCATTGTGAATTTAACTTTATGATTACCCATTGTGAATTTAACTTTATGATTACCCATTGTGAATTTAACTTTATGCTTACCCATTGTGAATTTAACTTTATGATTACCCATTGTGAATTTAACTTTATGATTACCCATTGTGAATTTAACTTTATGCTTACCCATTGTGAATTTAACTTTATGATTACCCATTGTGAATTTAACTTTATGCTTACCCATTGTGAATTTAACTTTATGATCACCCATTGTGAATTTAACTTTATGATTACCCATTGTGAATTTAACTTTATGATTACCCATTGTGAATTTAACTTTATGATTACCCATTGTGAATTTAACTTTTCTTTGCATATAATTTAAGGGGTGGTCAGTGGGTCACCGGCTCTTTGTTTTTTTTATCTTTCTCTGCTTTTCTCTCTTTCTCTGGCTTGTATCCATTCGGCCCCATTCAGTCAACTGTTTTAAGACGTTTATCCCCATCCAGGTGTCGATTTCTTCCTGGCGAGCGATAGCGAGCCAGCATTATATGGAGACATCCGGCTTCGCCGGAGAAACCTTTCTATCGAAAAATTTACAAATTTAGCTTGTCAAAACAAAAATATATATATATGCTGGCTGACTACCGCTCGCCAGGAAAATATTGACACCTGGATGGGGGTAAACATCTTAAAACAGTAGGCTGAATAGGACCGAATGGATACAAGCCAAAGAGAGAGGGAGAGAAAGAGAAAAACAAGCGAGGTGGGCTCCCAGGTACAGTTGGTCAAAGTTCCAGCTGACCCACCCTCGGTCTGGGGCTCGCAGAATTAGCTGGCAATACTGGTGTAGTGGTGCAGGGATGCCACTTGCCATTAATGTGTTACCTGTGTCTGTCCTGCATATTACTGCAAATTAGACGATGTTATGTTCACGCTGTGAAGACTAAATGCTCCTTCATTAAGCAGCCACCAGTAAAACAGAAATATGTATTCTTATAAAATCGAGTAAAGTATGCTGTGGCAGCCAGCAGGTTTTATATTCGTTGCCAATCAGTGGATATAATAACTGTAATATTTAAGCAAAACTACGAACTTTGGGTGAATGTTCGGGATCATACATAGCGATGTATACATTTGTATTTGAGATAGGCTTACTTTCCCTTGTTTAGTATATGTTCTAACAATGATATAGCCGAAATCAGATCTACCAATCCCAATCTTTGTAAGACACACCTCCTCCCTACACCAGTATTGCCAGATAATTCTGCAAGCCCCAGAGCGAGGGTGGGTCAGCTGGAACTTTGACCAACTGTACCTCATAGTGCTCCCTACCAAAGTTATGACACAAGTGGCCGCTACAGCAGATTGGCGCTGTTTTCCCGCGCTACCGACCTTTAAGCACCATGACACCTTTAACCCCTTCAGCACCATGACACCTTTAACCCCTTCAGCACCATGACACCTTTAACCCCTTTAAGCACCATGACACCTTTTTGCCTTCGATTTTGGCTACATTTAGACGATTGTATTCAGTTAAAGAAGGACCTAAATTATTAAGAGGGCTTATAGAGAGCGTATTTACCCATCTGAGTTATATAAATAAATGATAAGCTTCAGAGAATAGTCTAATGGTAACCAGAATACGTAATGGTGGTGAAGGGGTTAAATGGTGATACTGTAGCTATAGCCGCCCCTGAGTAGCCTTCCAAGCATGAGGAATATGCTGTATGTTGACAATTATAGGCCTACCATACATTCCAGGCATTGCTTAAGGGGAGGTTTTTAGTTTGGTCTCTTGATATCCATCAAGCTTAAGATTACACCCCCTTGAGCCCCTTTCAAGATACATTTGTACTTTTTTCGGTAGAAAAATGTCCCGGCTGAAAGCCGGTTCCTCTTAAATTACAGGCTCGCTATCGCTCGCCAGGATAAAATCGACACCTAAATTGCACGAAAGGTCTTAAAATTGACGGAAATGGGGCGAAAGTTCTTAAAATCGCCAAACTAATGGGGCGACTGTCTTAACATCTCAAAAGCAATGGGGCTAAACATGAGGGAGAAAGGGGTCCAGAAAAAAAAATCCCTCAAGTCGATATCTCCCCTTAATTCAACTATGCTTATGTAATGAAAACGACATAATATGTGTTTTTGTGGTAAAATAGCTTTGAAAAGTTGACCGAAAGAATAATAAAGCACTTTATTGACAACGTTTCGCAGATAGTTAGCCATTCTGCGAAACGTTGTCGATAAAGTGTTCCGCCTCAGATGGTGTTTATATTAATCAAGTGTGTTCTTGTGGCCTGCTTATTAATCAAGTGTGTTCTTGTGGCCTGCTTATTAATCAAGTGTGTTCTTGTGGCCTGCTTATTAATCAAGTGTGTTCTTGTGGCCTGCTTATTTTCTCCTTTTTTCTCTTTCTCTGGCCATTCAGCCCCATTCAGTCTACTGTTGTAAGACGCTTATCCCCATCCAGGTTTCTATTTCTTCCTGGCGAGCGATAGCGAGCCAGCATTGTATGGAGAAATCCGGCTTCGCCGGAGACATTTTTCTATCGAAAAATGTACAAATTTAGCCTGCTGTCAAAATTGTTGTTTTTAAATATGCTGGCTCGCTATCGCTCGCCAGGAAAAAATCGACACCTGGAAACGTTTTAAAACGGTAGGCTGAATGGGACCGAATGGATACAACCCAGAGAGAGAGAAGAAAAAAAATCGAGGTGGGCCCCCTTAATATATTATCGCATGACACATCGGGGTTTGGTCACTGGAGCTTGTGGCTATTATCTCAGCAGTAAGATCACTCCTAGATGTGTGTGAATTTGTATTTTGTGTGTGTGTGTTCATTGTTTTCTGTTGTGTTGTCCCTATTCTGGCTCTGTCTTGAGTCTTTGAGATTTTAAGACGTTCGGTCCATAATTTTGGCGATTATAAGGCCTTTCGCCCCCGTTGTTTTTGCTATAATAATACCTATCGTGCCATTTAGCTGTAGCGAGCCTGTAATTTTGGAGGAAACGGCCAATTCTACAGACAAATGTACAAATTAATCTCGAAGGGGAGGATGTATTTTTAAGCTTGATGGGAGTCCTAGAGGGGAAACTAAAAATATAATATATAGATAATTAAATCGACCAAAAGCATAAGCCTTTCCTCCCTTGATTAATTAAGGAGGGATGGGTGTATTTATTTCATCATTTAGCCTACATAAACTTCCTCATTTAGCCTCATTTTTCCTAATTTTCCTAATTTTTGCCCTCATTTTCTTCATTTAGCCTCATTTCCCTTCATTTTCTCATTTCATTTTTCCTCATTTAGCCTCATTTTCCTCATTTTCTAATTGTTCCTCATTTAGCCTCATTTCCTAATTTTTCCTCATTTAGACTCATTTCCTCGTTTAGTCTACATAAATCGACCCAAAGCATAATAAGCCTTTCCTCCCTTGATTAAGGGGGGATGGGTGTATTTATTTCCTCATTTAGCCTACATAAATTTCCTCATTTAGCCTCATTTTCTCATTTTCCTAATTTTCCCTCATTTTTCCTCATTTCCTCATTTTTCCTCATTTTCTTATTTCCTCATTGTTCCTCATTTCCTAATTTTTCCTCATTTTCCTAATTTTCTCATTTCCTCATTTTCCTAATTTTTCCTCATTTAGCCTCATTTCCTCATTTAGCCTACATAAATCGACCCAAAGCATAAATCTTTCCTCCCTCGAGGGATGGGTGTATTTATTTCCTCATTTAGCCTACATAATTATATTTTTAATAACAAATTTAGTTCCCTCCCTATACCTCCATCAAGCTTTAAAAAAAAAAAAAAAAAAAAAATCAAGATTTTGTTTTAAATATTTCGGTAGAAAAATGTCCCGACCGAAGGCCGATTCCTCCTTAATTACTGGCTCGCTATCGCTCGCCAGAAAAAAAATGACACCTAAATGGCACGAAAGGTCTTGATATTGACTAACAAAAGGGGGCGAAAGGTCTTAAAATCGCCAACTTAATGGGCCGAACGTCTTATAGTCTCTGAAAACCAATGGGGCTAAAGATGAGGAAGAAAAGGGACCAGAAAACCGACCCATCTCCTCTTAATCAGGAACCTTGCCTTATACCATGCAATGTGTTTGTTTGATCGGGTATCATAAACTTTCCCCATAAAGGTGTTATAAACGTAACCCCTTTAATCACACCACCATCCCATTAAGGGGAGGTTTTTAGTTTGGCCTCTAGATATCCATCAAGCTTAAGATTACACCCCCTTGAGCCCCTTTCAAGATACATTTGTACATTTTTCGGTAGAAAAATGTCCCGGCTGAAAGCCGGTTCCTCTTAAATTACAGGCTCGCTATCGCTCGCCAGGATAAAATCGACACCTAAATTGCACGAAAGGTCTTAAAATTTACGGAAATGGGGCGAAAGTTCTTAAAATCGCCAAACTAATGGGGCGACTGTCTTAAAATCTCAAAAGCAATGGGGCTAAACATGAGGGAGAAAGGGGTCCAGAAAAAAATCCCTCAAGTCGATATCTCCCCTTAACCCCTTCTTTACCGACGAGTCCTTTGTATGATTAGTCTAGCTATAATTAGACGATTTCATGCAGTTTAGGACGGAGCTGTGGTAGTAGAAATGGTTAGACGAGATAGTTCGAAGCCTGTTTACCCTCTCCGACCTATGACGCGATTTTGAGCCTATTAGGGATACTTTAAAGCCTTGGTTACCATCAGGGGTATTTAGAAACCTTTAGTTTAGTTACTTCAACCTCTGCAGTTGTCTTTGAGTTAGCTGTGTTGACCCTATTGGGGATACTTTAAAGCCTTTGTTACCATCAGGGGGTATTTAGAAACCTTTAGTTTAGTTAATTCAACCTCTGCAGTTGTCTTTGAGTTAGCTGTGGTCAGAAACTAATTTTGGAGAGGTAATTATAAGAGTGAGAGAACTCTATTTCTTATTGCTAATCTGGCAACCTCTGCGTCATATGTGCGTGAAAGGGTTAATTGCTGGAGGCCCATTTTATGCTGAATCGAATCGTCTCATAGTAGCTTGAATCACCATACACAGACGTCGCCGGTACAGACGGGATTAATGCTAATGGCAGATGATTTTACTCAACTTACGAAGGACCTGTACTAATTACTTATAAACTTATCCAATTAAAAAACAAATCTATGTATATCATCTGATGGAAGGTATCAGGAGAAGCCCCCAACACCACACCGTTAAGGGGTCACCTGCTTTTGTTCTCTCATTTTCTATCTTTCTCTGGCTGGTTTCCATTCGGCCCCATTCAGCCTACTGTTTTAAGACGTTTATCCCCATCTAGGTGTCGATTTCTTCCTGGCGAGAGATAGCGAGCCAGCATTGTATAGAGAAATCCGGCTTCGACGGAGACATTTTGCTATTGACAAATGTACAAATTTAGCTTGCTGTCAAAAACATGGATGGAGATAAACGTCTTAAAACAGTAGGCTGAACTGGGCCAAATGGATACAAACAAGAGAGGGAAAGAGAGAACAAATAAAATAAACGAGCTAGGCCCTCTCAATGACACTGACACTGACACTGAGAATGACACTGACAATGACACTGGCAATGACACAGGTTAATAAGGATCAGGGGGCCATTGTCACAACCTGATGGAGATTCATAAGTGACAAAAATTAATTCGAAATGAAATAAAAAAATATTACGAATATATACAGGTATACAGTATATATATATATCAGAGAGAGGTACAGAACTAATGTAGGCCACTGTGCATGCAATATATGCCTTTCTATTTAGTAGCTTTGACTAACGTTTCTCTCAAAATACGTATATTTATTATGTCCTCCGAATAGTTCATTTTGTCTTATACGCCCAAAATGTAACTTATTTCCTACACTGCATATTTTAATGTATTTGTGTTTTCTATCTCTCTCACACACCCACCCACACACATACATGCTCTCTCTCTCTCTCTCTCTCTCTCTCTCTTTCTCTCTCTCTCTCTCTCTCTCTCTCTCTCTCTCTCTCTCTCTCTCTCTCTCTCTCTCTCTCTCTCTCGTGCATTGAAGTAGAGAAGAAATACCAGACAATATTACGGCATATTAAGAAAGTTTCAATATAGACATACGGAGATATTCCTTCTACAATGTTATGATACGGCCTTTTCTAGGAAAAAGCTGTTAGGTTCTACTCTCCAACATTCAGGTAAGATATAGAGCGACTAGAAAGATTCGAAGCTAGGGCTACAAAGTTTATTCCATCGATGAGATGACTGAGCTATGATGAGCGGTTGAGAGCTCTTGGTCTCTTATTGTTGGAAACACACAGACTACGGGATCAACTTACATAAGTTTTTAAAATACTTAATTGGTTTGACAACGTTACTTACTTAGTCTTTAAAATACTTAATTGGTTTGACAACGTTACTTACTTAGTCTTTAAAATACTTAATTGGTTTGACAACGTTACTTACTTAGTCTTTAAAATACTTAATTGGTTTGACAACGTTACTTACTTAGTCTTTAAAATACTTAATTGGTTTGACAACGTTACTTACTTAGTCTTTAAAATACTTAATTGGTTTGACAACGTGGATTTGATTTTTTTGTTTTACTCTCACTAGGAATATAGCACGCAACCATGGCTGGAAGTTAGAATTTAAGAGTATTTTAGTGTATATGGAAACTTTTTCACATATTACATCTGTTCTTCCTGCAACAAATTGATCTCGGAAGTTGTAGTTAGTTCTTCAGCAGAGCAGTTCAAGAAGAGAGTAGACAGTATTTTGCAATGAAAGCAGTGCTCTACATAATATCTCTCTTTCCACTTCCAGTATCTTCCCGGAACGGACTGCAAGCTCTTTAAGATACTAACTATTCCTTGTATAACTCTCAGCAGTAGGGGATAATGAGGGAGTGTGTCTTAGTGAGCCAGGAGAGAGAAGGAGTGCTTAAGGGGGGTGACCTGCTTTTGTTATTTCTGTCCTTTTCTCTCTTTCTCTGGCTTGTATCCATTCGGCCCCATTCAGCCAACTATTTTAAGACGTTTATCCCCATCTAGGTGTCGATTTCTTCCTGGCGAGCGATAGCGAGCCAGCATTATATGAAGAAATCCGGCTTCGCCGGAGAAATTTTTCTATCGAAAAATGTACAAATTTAGCCTGCTGTCAAACAAAAATAAAAAATATGCTGGCTCGCTACCGCTCACCAGTAAAAAATGCACACCTGGATGGGGATAAACGTCTTAAAACAGTAGGCTGAATGGGGCCAAATGGATACAAGCCAGAGAAAGATAGAAAAGGACAGAACAAAAACAGGTCACCCCCCTTAAGGTCTATATTACCGAGAGAGAGAGAGAGAGAGAGAGAGAGAGAGAGAGAGAGAGAGTGAGTGTGTGTGCGTGCTTAAGGTCTATTTTATCGAGTGGTGTATGTGAGAGAGAGAAAGAGTGAGAGAAATTGATGCAAATTGATGTTTATTATGCACCCGATATACGGTATATTACAAAGGCATATAAATAGCCAGAAACGGGTCGACAGGAGTTAATACATATACAGTTACAATGATTAAGATGAGAGGAGATAGAGAGAGAGAGAGTTAAGAGGAATTACAAGGAATAGTTAGTATCTCGGAGATCTTGCGGTCCATTCCGGGGAGATACTCGAAGTGGAAGAAGAGAGACTATTCAGTGCACTACACTCATTACATAGTGTGACAAATACTATATACCCCTCTCCTTGAACTGCTCTACTGAATAATTGTTTACAACTTAGGAGAGAAGTTCGTTCCAGGTAGAACAGATCTTATATGTGAAAAAGTTTCCACAAATACTAGTGCTGAACCTTTTCAATTCTAACTTCCAGCCATGGTTGCGTGTTGTATTCATGTTTAGGCTAAACATTCGGCTATGATCCGAGAGAGAGAGAGAGAGAGAGAGAGAGAGAGAGAGAGAGAGAGAGGAGAGAAAACAATGGATGCTTAAGGAGAGATTTCCACTTGAGGGATTTTTTTCTTGACTCCTTTCTCCCAAATGTTTAGCCTCATTGGTTTTCTAATTTTAAGACGTTTGCCCCATTATTTTGACGATTTTAAGAACTTTCGACCCATTTCTGTCAATTTTAAAACCTGTCGTGCCATTTAGGTGTCGATTTTATCCTGGCGAGCGATAGCGAGCCTGTAATTTAAGAGGAACATTTTTCTACCGAAAAATGTACAAATTTATCTTGAAAGGGGCTCAAGGGGGTGTAATCTTAAGCTTGATGGAGGTCTAGGGAACAAACTAAATACCTCCCCTTAACGTCTATATTACTGAGAGAGAGAGAGAGAGAGAGCGAGAAAGAGTATGGGGAGCGGTGGGAGGGTATGGTTGAGTATGTGTGTGGGCTGTCCTTAGGGTATGCGTGTGTGTGTGTGTGTGTGTGTGTGTGTGTGTGTGTGTGTGTGTGTGTGTGTGTGTGTGTGTGTGTGACGTATACCGTTGCGTGAGTGTTTTTCTTCCTGTATAACCTGTGTGTACTATGTGTGCGTGAAGGAGTGTGTGTGTATGTGTATATATGTATGTATGTATGTATGTGTATGTATGTTTGTGTGTCTATGAGTGCATGTGTATATATGTATGTATGTATGTGTTGAGTGTGTGTATGTATGTTTGTGTGTCTATGAGTGCATGTGTATTTATGTATGTATGTATGTGTTGAGTGTGTGTATGTATGTATGTGTGTATATGAGTGTATGTGTATATATGTGTGTGTGAGTGTGTGTATGTATATGTGTATATGTATGTATGTGTTGTGAGTGAGTGTGTATGTGTGTTTATGTGTATATGAGTGTGTGTATGTATGTGTGTGTGCATATGAGTGTATGTGTTGTGAGTGAGTGTCTATGGGAGTGTATATGTATATCTGTATATGTGTTGTGTGTATGAGTGTATATGTGTGTTTATGTGTATATTCAGTATAGGTATGTATTATATATGTGTTGTGTGTGCGTTTGTATGTTATGTGTGTTTGTATGTGTATGCGTGTGTGTTTATACTTAGCCAAAACGATCAAACACTACTTAAATATATCAATTAACTTAAGTGTATGCATAAATGTAGGTGGCCTGCATTTAATTAATTTAAGCGCATGTTCAGTATTCATTAGGGAAATTTAAGTGGAATTATAATGAGAGAGAGAGAGTGTGTGTGTGTGTGAGAGAGAGAGAGAGAGTGTGTGTGAGAGTGACAGTGGGCGTGAGTGAGAGAGAGGGAGGGAGAGTGTGTGTGTGTTTGAGAGTGAATGTGTGTGAGTAAGCGTGAGAGAGAGATTGTGTGTGTGTCTGTGTGTGTGTGTGTGTGAGAGAGAGAGAGAGAGAGAGAGAGAGAGAGAGAGAGAGAGAGAGAGAGAGAGATGGGCGAGTAGATAAACAAGCAAAAAAGGGGCGGGATCGGTACTGCCAGCTGATAGCCAGATAAATAGAGGAGAAGAACCCAAGGAGCCGGAAAGACATATAGTAGGAATCCCAGGCCCTACAGGATACAGACATTGGATAACTGCTCTGGTCGACGCCATTTTGGAGACTTTAGGCTTTCAGTATCTGGTAGCGGGTTGTTTTTAATCATAGTTTGCTTTATTATACGATTTGTTTCGGTTTGGGAAGAGGTTGTGGGAAGTATTTGTTTTTTCTGGACCCCCTTCTCCGTCATGTTAGCCTCATTAGTTATTAAATTTTAAGACGTTTGCCCCATTAGTTTGACGATTTTCAAACCTTTCGCATTATTTATGTGTCGATTTTTTTTCTCCTGGAGAGCCTGTATTTTAGGAGACATATTTCTACCGAAAAATGTACAAATTAATCTCGAACTGGGGTCTTTGGGGTGTTTATATTTTACACTTGATAAATGTCTAGGGGCAAACTAATGTATGCATTGTATCGGTAATACTACACAATTAATAAATACATAAACAAAATAACGTCCTCTTAAAGGGGGTGACCTGTTATTTCTGTCCTTTTCTCTCTTTCTCTGGCTTGTATCCATTCGGCCCCATTCAGCCAACTATTTTAAGACGTTTATCCCCATCTAGGTGTCGATTTCTTCCTGGCGAGCGATAGCGAGCCAGCATTATATGAAGAAATCCGGCTTCGCCGGAGACATTTTTCTATCGAAAAATGTACAAATTTAGCCTGCTGTCAAACACAAATAAAAAATATGCTGGCTCGCTACCTCTCACCAGTAAAAAAAAATACACCTGGATGGGGATAAACGTCTTAAAACAGTAGGCTGAATGGGGCCAAATGGATACAATCCAGAGAAAGATAGAAAAGGACAGAAATAACAAAAAGCAGGTCACCCCCTTAAGGCAGTGTCACACGAGCGCTTTTTCCGACAATTTTTGTTGAGCATCTTTTTTCTCCTACTATGCCCAGTTCCAAATAAGTAGGCCAGGAATCGTGAGCCCTAACCCCCGTAAGTCTAAAAGGGCTAGAGTAAATGGGCTGTAAATTTTCCACACCTGTTCCCTGGCTGCCCCTTCCCAAATGGTAGAATTGTTAGCTCGATTACTTTAGTCGTTTGTGAGCTATAGAGGTGAGTGTTCAAGAGTTTTGGACTTCTGATTTGAAACACGGTATAATATTTGGAATTTTCGCATTGGAATCAACAACTAGACGACTTTATTTATAATTTTTAGAGGCTGACATAATAATTATATAACTTTACTCAAGAAAATGCCAGACCATAATTTGCCTGAACAAATTGCTAGAAAATGCGCTCGTGTGACACCGGCTTTAGAGAGTTAATTGAGATACTTTATACTCATATGGTTCCTGGAGAGACTCATGATAACCCGAATGCAATTAAAAACCTGTTGACAGACAAGTAGTACAGTGTTGATACTAGTTTATAGAGGCAAAGGCAAAGATACAGTTGGCTTGTGTCTGAGAGAGAGAGAGCTACATAGAGGTACATAGATACACAGACCACACAGACCTCAAGGTCCTTACTGGGCAGTCTGGCCTTACAAACTATATATATATATATATATATATATATATATACAGTATATATATACCGGTATATATATATATATACACACATACACATACATATACACATACATGCATATGTATACATACTGTACAGTGTACACTCACGCGTACTAAAAGTTGCTCAGGTGTTGGGTCCTTCGTCCCCCTCCTCCACCCTGGGCAGGTGGAAGGGGGGAGTCGGGTCCAAGTCTACCCCCACCTTCCACCCCCAAACTATCCCCAACTCCCCCACCTTCCTCCTCTAGCTGGCAGTTAGATGATTAGGCTCGTTTGTTCTCATGTATTGTATATTATAGCTAAACCATCGTTGCACACGCTTACAATGGCCAACATAACATTTATTAGGAATGTATTAATACAATATGTAATTGTATTCACGAAATTAGTCTCTATACACACAACGAATCTCGGCTGTGACGGCCAAGGTTTTGTCAGTTGATATTATAATGGCATAATTAAGCCCAATCTCATACAGTATTAAGGACAACATATTCACCCTCATAGCCATACACATCAACGTGCCTTCTACGAATACTCCTAGTTTCTCAAATCACGTATTACATTCGGGCTTTTTTTAACATAAAAGGAAAGGACAAAACGCAAAGATTGGCTGGAATAGTGTTATGACTGTTTTTAATGGTTTCGTTTATCATTTCATTTACTTTCTTCCAATTATTCAATATTACATATAAACAGTCTATGTGGTTTATGCACTAATGTTTCAATCAATTTAATGTAGAACTCAATATAACTTACGATCAAAGTCGGTGTTAACTTATAAGGTTTGATTATCGAGCCCCTCACTTCCCCCGCCTCTGTGTGGGTGTATGATGCCAGCCTCTCACCTTTACAAATCCCCAACTAAAGATTAGGTTTAATAGATAGCTTTACCATCAACTCATGTGCATGGAATGTGACGGGAGTTACTCGAGGTGGATGGAAAGACGTTGTTTAGTGCATTACACTCATAACAGATTGTGAAAAATAGTATCTATTATTTTCTTGAACTGTTCTACTAAGGAAATGTTAACAGCATCTTAGGGATGTTTGTTTCAGGTAAAACAGGTCTTATAATATTATGTGAAAAAGTTCTCACAAAATAATACGCGTGCTCAACTTTTTCACTTTTAACTTCCAGCCATGGTTGCGTGTTATATTGAGGCTAAACATTTTGCTATAACCCACATTGTCAAACCCATTAAGTATTTTAATATCTTCAATGAGCTAACCTCGTAGTCTGCATGTTGAGAGAGAGAGAGGCTGAAGCCAACCACAGCCAAAATTCGTGCAACTCAAGTTGTGTGTATAGAGACTAATTTCTGGAATACAATTACATATTGTATTAATACATTGATAATAAATGTTATGTTGGCCATTGTAAGCGTGTGCAATGCTGATTTAGCTATAATATACAAGACACGAGAACAAACGAGCCTAATCATCTAACTGCCAGCTAGAGGAGGAAGGTGGGGGAGTTGGGGATAGTTTGGGGGTGGAAGGTGGGGGTAGACTTGGACACTAATCCCCCCTTCCACCTGCCCAGGGTGTAGGAGGGGGGCGAAGGACCCACCCCTGTGCAACTTTTAGTACGTGTGAGTGTACATACATACACATACATGTATAGAGAGAGAGAGAGAGAGAGAGAGAGAGAGAGAGAGCAACACATGTAAGAGATAGGAAGGTGAGCGCAGGTAAACGAAGAGGAGTGAGGTGGGAGGGAGGGAAGAGAGACGGGAGGGGGAGGAAGGAAGGGGACGGTGGAGGTGTAGGAGGGGGGGGATGAGGGGTGAGGGGGGAGATGTGAGACGGGAAAGAGGGGGGAGGGAGGGGGGGGGGGAGAGAGACAGGAGGGAAGGGGAGGAGTACAAAATTATGAGGGAGGAGGGGAGGAGTACAAATGAGAGCACAGAAGCACAATTAACACCGAGGCGATGTGATCCGTGCGAGACTTCTTGTTTGTGGTCGTGTTCCCTATATAAAAGAAAATAGGATAGAGAAAGAAGACGGTATAAAGACAGTAGGATATACAGAAAGAAGACAGAAGATAGTATATTGAAAGGGGGAAACGGAAAATACAAATGAGAGATGAAATGGATCTTACTTGCCCCGTTGCGAGGCTAGTCATGTGGAATCTGAGGGCATGGTTGAAAGTGAAAGGAAGGCAAGAGATAATATAGAGGTGATAGAGATAGAGGAATGAAATAGAGGCTGGATCTAAATTGCCCCGTTTCAAGGCTAGGCACGTGAAGTACGAGGGAATGGTTGAAAATGAGAGAGAGAGAGGTGATACAGATGGAGGAGGAGAGAGAAAGAGAGAGATGGAGAGATGAGGAAGACAAGGAGGAGAAGGACAACAGGGGTGGATAGAAGGGAGGACGGACAAAGGGGAGGAGGGAGGGAGGGAGGGACAGATGCCAGTGAGTAAAGCCAGCTAACGTAACATCCAGTCAGTGTTGTGGAGGGCACGGAGGAGAGTGTGTCGTCGTGTCTTAGCTCTGACCACCTGACTCGCGCGCCGTTCTACAGTTGTGGAAGTGAAAATGGCTTATAATCTTTGAAAATGGAGTTGATATATTATTGATTCCTCTTTCAAGCCTCTGATCATAAGACGTCCTTTATGAGATAAGCAAAATCGTCTATTGGTGGCTAAAATATACAAAAATGGTGATCTAAGATAAACAAAACCATCTTACCTGGAGGTTACTAGAACGGGTAGGCCTATGGAAAAATCGACTTCTTCCATTAAGATGAACAACATCTTATGAAAATGGCTAGAAATTAAACATACAGACAAGTGACACACTAATTCGACTTTCTGCAGACAGATATTAAAGTCATCAATCGGTGGCCATAATATTGAAAATCGTCTGGAATATAATAATCATAAAGCCATCAGACCAAAATTAAGATTGTGTTGATACGTAAGAATAGAAATCAAATGTTGCGGTGCTAGCTAGACATACAGTATATAGTGAAGGTAATATTGTAATCCGAGTGAAATGTTGATACCTGATGCTGTAATACATGTGCATATGGAATGAAGTAGTGAGCGTGTGTTGCATTTATATATAGTGCATAACGTGCGAAATTGCAAGCCATTACATAATTTCATATTATCACCAACCCACCAATTAACTTCCAAATATACCTAATTAATTAAAGCAGTGAAACTACATGTGGTACTCCAAGGATTCGAACACCTAGGATACTCACACAGTGATCGCAGTGACGAATGCATCATCTTACAGTTATGGTGTCAGACAGTGATTACATTATTTGATTTAGTGCTGATACTTTCGCCTCTAGCAAACAGTGTGACATCAATTCTACAACCCTAACAGTGTGACATCAATTCTACAACCCTAACAGTGTGACATCAATTCTACAACCCTAACAGTGTGACATCAATTCTACAACCCTAACACGATTATAGAAAAGTGAACCCAAATTATTGTGACTCGTAAATTCAAGGGACTGGAGTTCTCGAAAAGGGGTGCTAGTCCCTTTTCTCGACTTACAGTGTGTTGGCTTCATAATCCACTAGGGTTGATAGCCTCTGAAGTCCTATTTTAACTAATCGTAAATTAATTGGTGACTAGCCTAAGTGAAGTCGAGATATTAACGTTCTGAACCAAATTAAAGTGACTAGTGCATTCATTGGTGATACATTAAAGCCGATATTTTAATAAAAGCTCTGAACCAAATTAAAGTGACTAGTAAATTAATTGGTGATTGAGCTCGAAATATTAAAGCTCTGAACCGAATAATAGTGACTAGTACATTCATGGGTGATAAGTAAGGTAAAGCCAAGATATTAAAGCTCTGAACCGAATAGTAGTGACGAGAAAATTCATTGGTTGGTGATAAATTAAAGCCGAGATATTAAAGCTCCGAATATAATAAAATACTAACGGTGAAAATGAGCTCTGAAAATGGCGGGAACATGATCGAACGAAAACCCACCCATAAGTTAAAATGAATATTGCCAAGTTGGTGTCCTGATAATATTACTAGTAATGATTGTAAAAGTCGATCTGGATGATAATGTGTGAGCAGTGTGGTGTCGAAGGATGTTGAAAGGTAAGTTTATAGCCTATTGTTTTGTATGTAAAGATTGACATATTTTGTTTACCTAAAGGTATACCTAGTAGGTATAATTCCTTATAATGCATTTCCGCCGCTTTGGACATATATAGGAATTAAGTATGGTATATGACAACTCTAAAGTAGCCATAGAAATTTATGCGTATGCTGTGAAAGCGAAACTAGAATTAAAAAATTCTAGTTTCACGTACACAGTGACAAAAGGGAGGCGCCGTTGTAAGGCATATCTTCCCGACCAACTATGAAGATCAGGGAAATTGCTGGGTAAAAGACGTAATATAATGATAATAAACTACATTAACGACATTAGCCTAACCTAACAACCTTACCTAACCTAACCTAGTATTATGTAATAGCTATGGTGCCGCATATGGGGAGATTTTTTTTTTTTTTTTTTTACAGTAGGTATAATTCCTTATAATGCATTTCCGCCGCTTTGGACATATATAGGAATTAAGTATGGTATATGACAACTCTAAAGTAGCCATAGAAATTTATGAGTATGCTGTGAAAGCGAAACTAGAATTAAACCGTTATATTAACAGGAAATATAAATTATATGACGAATACCGAATGCTAATTAAACTAGAAAACA
Organism: Paralithodes platypus; assembly: GCA_032716605.1. Lineage (NCBI taxonomy): Eukaryota > Metazoa > Arthropoda > Malacostraca > Decapoda > Lithodidae > Paralithodes > Paralithodes platypus. The sequence continues at coordinate 42,027,850 of CM064578.1, read as the reverse complement.
ATCGGAATATAACACCTAAATTTGATGCCATACAATTACATTATCAATGGATGTGCAGTACATAAAGGGAATTATTAAATGTAAATTCGCCTGTTAAAAAGGGCAAAATAAATACACACATAAAGGACTATCGTTTATTACAGTACGCATTCGTTAATTAACTTATTTAGTCAACGGATTTATAACACAAAACTGTCTCAAGCTTATCACACTAATTTCTCTTCGATACGGTTCGGTTGATGGTTGGGGATATAAGCTTTTACAACGGCCTCCCCTTTGGATTATATATATTTATGCTTAGGTTCGGTTCGGTTGTCGGTCGGGGCCATATAAGATCACGAAGAAGAACTTTTGTAGGCCACTGTCCACCATCGGGTAGCCTGGGTGCCCGGTGTCCTTGAGATCCGATGAGTAATACAACGAGGCAGCCCAGGATCCGGAAATTCACAAACGTTTCGTAACTTGAGGCAGGCGGCTGTTTCGTAACTTGAGGCAGGCGGCTGTTTCTTACATTTACCATCTAGTGGACAGAGAGAGAGAGAGAGAGAGAAGGAGGGATGATAATGAATCCCATTTTGTACTTTAAGCACCCCTTACTGGGTGACAGGTCAATAATCCATTCCTCCCTATCCCCCCTCAATCCTACTATATATCCTATATCCTGCTATCCCATCCCATACCACCTCAATCCTATATCCTGCTATCCCATCCCATACCACCTCAATCCTATATCCTGCCATCCCATCCCATACCACCTCAATCCTATATCCTGCTATCCCATCCCATACCACCTCAATCCTATATCCTGCTATCCCATCCCATACCACCTCAATCCTATATCCTGCTATCCCATCCCACCTCAATCCTATATCCTGCTATCCCATCCCATACCACCTCAATCCTATATCCTGCTATCCCATCCCATCCCACCTCAATCCTATATCCTGCTATCCCATCCCATACCACCTCAATCCTATATCCTGCTATCCCATCCCATCCCACCTCAATCCTATATCCTGCTATCCCATCCCATCCCACCTCAATCCTATATCCTGCTATCCCATCCCATCCCACCTCAATCCTATATCCTGCTATCCCATCCCATACCACCTCAATCCTATATCCTGCTATCCCATCCCATCCCACCTCAATCCTATATCCTGCTATCCCATCCCATACCACCTCAATCCTATATCCTGCTATCCCATCCCATCCCACCTCAATCCTATATCCTGCTATCCCATCCCATACCACCTCAATCCTATATCCTGCTATCCCATCCCATCCCACCTCAATCCTATATCCTGCTATCACATACCACCTCAATCCTATATCCTGCTATCACATACCACCTCAATCCTATATCCTGCTATCACATCCCGCCTCAATCCTAATCCTACTATTTTATCCTCACCTTCCCTCTAACCTAATTATTGTTCTGCATTTCTTAATCACTTCACTTTTATAATACGTAGGCTACAACACACACACACACATACATACTCTCTCACGCACACACTCTCTCTCACTCACACACTCTCTCTCTATCTCTCTCTCCTCTTTGTTGGACGCTAAATAAAGGTTATTAAGTCAAGTCTTCTGATGCATAAAAGTCTCGGGAATTTGCCCACCCTGTTCTGAGAGGAGGCACACTTCTTAGATACCGTAATTCATTTCAAAGTCTTCATCCTCATTTACGCTCGAATTGTGCTGGCTTAAGTATGTTATAGTTATCGGTATATTTTTCTTGAAGTTTATCGGCGACGTGTATCGGAGTCTGGAATCCGATACACGTTATCACATTATTTGTTGATTGATTTTGCTGATTATACGTTAAGTTTAGGGGAGATGGGTCGTTTGTCTAGATTCCCTTCTCCCTCATGTTTAGCCCCATTAGTTTTCAGATTTTAAGATGTTTGTCCCATTAGTTTGTCAATTTTAAGACCTGCCCCATTTACTTGTCAATATTAAGACCTTTCGTGCTATTTAAGTTTCGATTTTTTCCTGGCGAACGATAGTGATCCTGTACTGTAATTTGGGAAGAATCGGCCTTTGGCCGGGACCTTTTTCTAATGAAACATTTACAAATTAATCTAGAAGGGAGATTTTTTTTTTTTCTTTTTTTAAAGTTTGATGGAGGTCTAGGGAGGAAACTATACAAATATTAAATAAATGAAAAAATCGACCCACAAGTGAACCATCCCCCCCCCCCCCCCCCCCACACACACACACACTTACATTGGACTGTAGGCTACACATTAGGAGCTCTAACATACAAAATACAGGGAAGATGAAAGCGCAAATTGTCAGGTGGTAGACTCAATTGTAGCTACTTTTTGACTCGGCTACTGTGGCTCCGATACATTCCCTGCTAAAGTGCTCGTGTGACACTGGTTGTATGATTAATTATTATTTTTTATTTATTTTTATTTTTTTTAATTGTGTTATCTCTCTCTCTCTCTCTCTCTCCTTGTTTATGTTTTGTTTAACTCTACAACTTCTTGTTGCCTCCTTTCTCGCAAGTCATACCGAAAACTTTCACACGCCACGTACCGTACGTCATTCTTGCAATACGTACTACCAGGGCATAGGCCTCATAATGAGAGAGAGAGAGAGAGAGAGAGAGAGAGAGAGAGAGAGATGGAAGATGAATTTGTATGCGTTTGTGTGAGTGGTTGCGTAGGCATAGGCTATTTATGCGTTGTGTGCGTTTTTGTCTTTCTTTCTGACTGAGTGTGGTTTGGCAAGGTTAAGGGGAGATCTCCACTTGAGGGATTTTTTTCTTGACCCCCTTTCTCCCTCATGTTTAGCCCCATTGCTTTTGATATTATAAAACGTTTGCCCCATTAGTTTAGCGATTTTAAGAACTTTCACCCCATATTAAGACCTTTCGTGCAATTCAGGTGTCGATTTTATCCTGGCGAGCGATAGCGAGCCTGTAATTTGAGAGGAACCGGCCTTCAGCCGGGACATTTTTCTACCGAAAAATGTACAAATTTATCTTGAAAGGGACTCAAGGGGGTGTAATTTTAAGCTTGATGGAGGTCTAGGGAACAAACTAAATACCTCCCCTTAAGGTTACAAGGGCCTCCATCTTAATTTTAAGGGGAGATGAGCCGTTTTTCTGGTCCCCCTTCTTCCCCATTAGTTTTTGAGATTTTAAGACGTTTTCCCCATTAGTTTGTCGATTTTAAGACCTTTCGCTCCATTTCTTTGTCAAAATTAAGACCTTTCGTGCCCTTTAGGTGACGACTTTTTACCTGGCGAGCGATAACGAGCCTGTAAATATAAGAGGGAGCCACCTTCGGCCGGGACATTTTTCTACCGAAAAATGTACATATTAATCTCGTAGGGGGATATAATGGATGTTTTTATTTTTGTTTAGTTTGATGGAGGTCTAGGGAGAAAAAAAAAAAAAAAAAAAAAAAAATATATATATATATATATATATATATATATATATATATATATATATACCGGTATATATATATATATATATATATATATATATATATATATATATATATATATACCGGTATATATATAGATAGACCCCAACTAATAACCACTGTCCACTTAAGGGGAGGTTTTTAGTTGATTCCCTAGACTTCCATCAAGCTTAAAATTGATCCCCCTAGACCCCCTTTCAAGATAAATTTGTACATTTTTCGGTAGAAAAATGTCCAGGCCAAAGGCCGGTTCCCCTTAAATTACAGGCTCGCTGTCGCTCGCCAGGAAAAAATCGACACCTAAATAGCGCGAATAGTCTTAAAATTGACAGAAATGGGGCGAGGGTTCTTACAATCGCCAAACTATTGGGGGCGAACGTCTTAAAATCTCAAAAGCAATGGGGCTAAACATGAGGGCGAAAGAGGTTCAGAAAAAAATCCTCCAGGTGGAAATCTCCCCTCAAGTTGTTTAGTGGGATTACTAAAGCTCAGTGATACAAAAAAAAACTCGAACAAATGGTTTCAAATTAGATAAATTTCGTTTCAGAAAAGATATAGGCAAATATTGGTTTGGTAACAGAGCTGTAGATGGGTGGAATAGGCTACCAAGTGATATAGGCTAGTGGGATCAAGAACGATAGAGAGCTTCAAGATGAAATTAGATAGGCATATGGACGAGATGGGTTGGGTGTGAAAGGGATCTGTCGTGTGTGGGCCAATCGGCTCTCTGCAGCCTCCCGTTTTCTTATGTAAAGTATACCCGGTACCAAACCATTCGTACCGGTAGGTCTTATGTGATTGAAACAAGTTTAAGGGGAGATTTCCACTTGAGGGATTTTTTTCTTGACCCTTTTCTCCCTCATGTTTAGCCCCATTGCTTTTATAATTTTAAGACGTTTGCCCCATTATTTTGACGATTTTAAGAACCTTCGACCCATTTCTGTCAATTTTAAGACCTTTCGTGCCATTTAGGTGTCGATTTTATCCTGGCGAGCGACAGCGAGCCTGTAATTTAAGAGGATCCGGCTTTCAGCCGGGACATTTTTCTACCGAAAAATTTACAAATTTATCTTGAAAGGGGCTCAAGGGGGTGTAATCTTAAGCTTGATGGATATCCAGAGACCAAACTAAAAACCTCCCCTTAAAACAAATAGTCTCCATCCTCAAGGTTTCTTAGGTTAACTATTAAGGGGAGACGGGTCGTTTTTCTGGGCTCCTTTCCCCCAGTGTTAAGCCCCATTTTTGTTTTCTGATTATAACACGTTTGGCCCCATAGTTTGGCGATTTTAACCCCTTTCGCCCAATTTCGTTGTCAATTTTAAGACCTTTCGTGTCCTGTAGAAGTCAATTTCTTCCTGGCGAGCGAAATCGAGCCTGAAAATTTAAGAGGAACCTGCCAAATTTGCAGGCGTGTGTGTGAATATTGTTTGTGTAAGTGTTTATGGGTTGTGTGCGTATATTGTGTGTGTAAGTGTTTATGGGTTGTGTGCGTATATTGTGTGTGTGCGTGTTTATGGGTTGTGTGCGTGTTTATGGGTTGTGTGCGTATTTTGTGTGTGTAAGTGTTTATGGGTTGTGTGCGTATATTGTGTGTGTAAGTGTTTATGGGTTGTGTGCGTATATTGTGTGTGTAAGTGTTTATGGGTTTTGTGCGTATATTGTGTGTGTAAGTGTTTATGGGTTGTGTGCGTATATTGTGTGTGTAAGTGTTTATGGGTTGTGTGCGTATATTGTGTGTGTAAGTGTGAGTGGTTGCGTGTTTATGGGTTGTGTGCGCATATTGTGTGTGTAAGTGTTTATGGGTTGTGTGCGTATATTGTGTGTGTAAGTGTTTATGGGTTGTGTGCGAATATTGTTTGTGTAAGTGTTTATGGGTTGTGTGCGTATATTGTGTGTGTAAGTGTTTATGGGTTGTGTGCGTATATTGTGTGTGTAAGTGTTTAGGGGTTGTGTGTGAATATTGTTTGTGTAAGTGTTTAGGGGTTGTGTGTGTAATTGTTTATGGGTTGTGTGCGTATATTGTGTGTGTAAGTGTTTATGGGTTGTGTGTGAATATTGTTTGTGTAAGTGTTTATGGGTTGTGTGCGTATATTGTGTGTGTAAGTGTTTATGGGTTGTGTGTGAATATTGTGTGTGTAAGTGTTTATGGGTTGTGTGCGTATATTGTGTGTGTAAGTGTTTATGGGTTGTGTGTGAATATTGTTTGTGTAAGTGTTTATGGGTTGTGTGTGTATATTGTGTGTGTAAGTGTTTATGGGTTGTGTGTGTATATTGTGTGTGTAAGTGTTTATGGGTTGTGTGCGTATATTGTGTGTAAGTGTTTATGGGTTGTGTGCGTATATTGTGTGTGTAAGTGTTTATGGGTTGTGTGCGTATATTGTGTGTAAGTGTTTATGGGTTGTGTGCGTATATTGTGTGTGTAAGTGTTTATGGGTTGTGTGCGTATATTGTGTGTGTGTGTAAGTGTTTATGGGTTGTGTGCGTATATTGTGTGTAAGTGTTTATGGGTTGTGTGCGTATATTGTGTGTGTAAGTGTTTATGGGTTGTGTGCGTATATTGTGTGTGTAAGTGTTTATGGGTTGTGTGCGTATATTGTGTGTAAGTGTTTATGGGTTGTGTGCGTATATTGTCTGTGTAAGTGTTTATGGGTTGTGTGCGTATATTGTCTGTGTAAGTGTTTATGGGTTGTGTGCGTATATTGTGTGTAAGTGTTTATGGGTTGTGTGCGTATATTGTGTGTGTGTGTAAGTGTTTATGGGTTGTGTGCGTATATTGTGTGTGTAAGTGTTTATGGGTTGTGTGCGTATATTGTGTGTAAGTGTTTATGGGTTGTGTGCGTATATTGTCTGTAAGTGTTTATGGGTTGTGTGCGTATATTGTGTGTGTAAGTGTTTATGGGTTGTGTGCGTATATTGTGTGTGTAAGTGTTTATGGGTTGTGTGCGCATATTGTGTGTGTAAGTGTTTATGGGTTGTGTGCGTATATTGTGTGTGTAAGTGTTTATGGGTTGTGTGCGAATATTGTGTGTGTAAGTGTTTATGGGTTGTGTGCGTATATTGTGTGTGTAAGTGTTTATGGGTTGTGTGCGCATATTGTGTGTATAAGTGTTTATGGGTTGTGTGCGTATATTGTGTGTGTAAGTGTTTATGGGTTGTGTGCGTATATTGTGTGTGTAAGTGTTTATGGGTTGTGTGCGTATATTGTGTGTGTAAGTGTTTATGGGTTGTGTGCGTATATTGTGTGTGTAAGTGTTTATGGGTTGTGTGCGCATATTGTGTGTGTGTAAGTGTTTATGGGTTGTGTGCGTATATTGTGTGTGTAAGTGTTTATGGGTTGTGTGCGCATATTGTGTGTGTAAGTGTTTATGGGTTGTGTGCGTATATTGTGTGTGTAAGTGTTTATGGGTTGTGTGCGTATATTGTGTGTGTAAGTGTTATGGGTTGTGTGTGTGTAAGTGTATGGGTTGTGTGCGTATATTGTGTGTGTAAGTGTTTAGGGGTTGTGTGCGTATATTGTGTGTGTAAGTGTTTATGGGTTGTGTGTGTAAGTGTGAGTGGTTGCGTGTTTATGGGTTGTGTGCGTATATTGTGTGTGTAAGTGTGAGTGGTTGCGTGTTTATGGGTTGTGTGCGTATTATTTTATTTGTTTTCGTTTTGTGTGTGTGTGTGTGTGTGTGGGGTTTTTTGTTTTTTTTTCCTGGCTGAGTGTGGTCCGTGAGACAGAGACCAGACGGCCCTTGGTGACATGGTGCCAGACCCTCTTATTATCGTATGGCACTTTAAGGGGAGGTTAGGTGGGTGGGCTGGGAACACACGTCACCCAGATACATCTTAGTCTCCCCGGGGAATATTACTTCTACTTTGACTAATACTACGGTACTCCTACATTGACACTCCACCTCCCACTCCTGGATAAATGGGGGACACCGTTAATTACTCCCTCAATCTGTCTTTCCCTTATCCTATGACTCAAACTGCTTCAAGGTCCTTTTGTCCAGACATTTGGACTCTATCGTACCTTGATTTTGGCTCTCCGTCACTCTTTCAACTCTGGGGGAGACACTTGTTACAGGCAACTTTGCCTTTTGTCTCCTATATTCACATAATATAAATACCGGTATATATATATATATATATATATATATATATATATATAAACTATACATGTAGGCTACAGTACCTTACATACTTCTTGAATACCACCCCTTAAACTATGTACCGGATAATTATAGTTAAATAGCTCTAGGCTAACTGAAGCAAAACTCCAGCAAAATATGAAACTGAATAAAACAAATATGTAGTAGAGTTATCCCTCAAAAATGCATCCCAACTTGAGGTAGTATGAAGTTTAGGTATAAAGGTATAAAGTTTAGGTATAAAGAGCGAGGAGATGCGTACAAGTAGACTGGGATGGTATGGGCATTTGGAGAGAATGGGTGAACAAAATTGGGTGAAAAGATGCAGGTCTTGATTGTGGAGGGAGCTGCACCAAGGGGTGGACCGAGGAAGACCTGGGATCGGACTATACGTACCGATCTCAAATTCAAAAACTTGACAAGTGAAGCAGTCCTTAACAGAGTTGCCTGGAACGCCGCCATTAGGACAAGAGACTGAAACTGCACGTATGTCTTTTTTTCTTTTTTTTCTATGTGATTGAGGGAGGCAAAAGGCAAAACTGCCTATAACGAGTGCCTCCCCCATAGTTGAAAGAGTGACAGGGCCAAAATGAAGGGATGTTCGAGCCAAAATGTGTGGAGCACTCAGTTTAAAAATGTTTTGTATGTACCGTACCGTATTATGTATGTACGGTACTGTATAGGCTACCATGCCATCAGTGGTACTGTAAGGTACCGTACCATAATTTGTACTATACCAGGTACTGTACGTCTCTGGGTAAAACTTATTAACCCTTTCACGCATTTATGACGCAGAGGTTGCCAGATTAGCGATAAGAAATAAAGTTCTCTCACTCTTATAATTACCTCTCCAAAATTAGTTTTCTGCCCACAGCTACCTCAAAGACAACTGCAGAGGTTGAAGTAACTAAACTAAAGGTTTCTAAATACCCCTGATGGTAACAAAGGCTTTAAAGTATCCCCAATAGGCTAAAAATCGCGTCATATGTCGGAGAGGGTTAATGGGTCATCAAATCACGATTACAATATCTTCACCCTAGTGGTCGAGGAAGGAGATACAATGGAAAACATAATGGATCTTAAGCCACAGTTGTGTGCTCAGAATCAACGAGGGCACATAACTGCCCTCTCCCTTTATTTACATGCACCTCTTTACCAAACAGCCTGGTGCCAAAGCTACTCCACAGCCAAGTGCCAAAGCTACTCCACAGCCAAGTGCCAAAGCTACTCCACAGCCAAGTGCCAAAGCTACTCCACAGCCAAGTGCCAAAGTTACTCCACAGCCAAGTGCCAAAGCTACTCCACAGCCTGGTGCCAAAGCTACTCCACAGCCAAGTGCCAAAGCTACTCCACAGCCAAGTGCCAAAGCTACTCCACAGCCAAGTGCCAAAGCTACTCCACAGCCAAGTGCCAAAGCTACTCCACAGCCAAGTGCCAAAGCTACTCCACAGAAATCTCTAACTTTGCCAGGTTAGCCATACCGGTACCTACTGTATGTTTGCAACTCATTAAGGGGAGATTTCCACTTGAGGGATTATTTTCTTTACCCCTTTCTCCTTCATGTTTAGCCCCATTGCTTTTGAGCTTTTAAGACGTTTGCCCCATTAGTTTGGCGTTTTAAAGAACTTTCGCCCCATTTATGTCACTTTTAAGACCTTTCGTGCCATTTAGGTGTACATTTTTTCCTGGCGAGCGATAGCGAGCCTGTAATTTAAGAGGAATCGGCCTTCGGCTGGGACATTTTTCTACCGAAAAATTTACAAATTTATCTTGAAAGGGAGTCAAGGGGGTGTAATTTCAAGCTTGATGGAAGTCTAAGAAACACACTAAAAACCTGCCCTTAAAGAACCCTGACAAGAACACCGGGTAAGTAGGGGTCTCGGAAGCCAGCCGCATGGTATGTCACACCAGCACTACAGTGTTTCAGACCAGATCACTCATGACCAGCCTTACACTGTCATTACTAAACAACAATGCTGCGTGTCTCACCAGCCATACCACATTACTGGTTAACCCTCTCACGTTCTTGACGCAATTTTGAGCCTATTAGGGATACTTTAAAGCCTTTGTTACCATCAGGGGTATTTAGAAACCTTTAGTTTAGTTACTTCAACCTCTGCAGTTGTCTTTCAGTTAGCTGTGTTGAGCCTATTAGGGATACTTTAAAGCCTTTGTTACCATCAGGGGGTATTTAAAAACCTTTAGTTTAGTTCCTTCAACCTCTGCAGTTGTCTTTCAGTTAGCTGTGTTGAGCCTATTAGGGATACTTTAAAGCCTTTGTTACCATCAGGGGTATTTAGAAACCTTTAGTTTAGTTACTTCAACCTCTGCAGTTGTCTTTGAGTTAGCTGTGGGCAGAAAACTAATTTTGGAGAGGTAATTATAAGAGTGAGAGAACTCTATTTCTTATTGCTAATCTGGCAACCTCTGCGTCATAAATGCGTGAAAGGGTTAATTCATAACTACTACCGTACACCAGAATAGTACCGTACCCATACCACGATGACCATTGGTATACTGCATGGTACCGGTCGGTGTAACTGTCGACTATTTGATATTGTTCCTATATATCACTCAGGTATATATCTCTCCTTTCGTCATTGAATAATCGAGAAAAGGAAAGTGAGTCCCTTGCCTAAAGGCTAAGGCACTCTGATAGGAGAGAATCAATGCAATTACAATGAGGAATATTAATAAAAATAATGAGACATAATTAGACTAAATTTGATGAGGTACCACACTAATTTATGATAAGATAGAAGGCTTAGATTATTTTTTGTTTAAAATTAAAACAAAGAAAACTGACTGACAAGAAAAATGGAACCAAATGGAAATCTAAACTGTAAAACACATCGACTGTTACCGAGAGAGAGGGAAAGTGTGGAGAGAGGAATGGGATTTTGGGAAAGGCGTACGGTGAAGGAGAAAGTCTGAGCCACAGAGAGAGAGAGAGGGGGGGGGGGGGGGCCTTGAAGGAAGTCACTGGGTTTTCTTGGGACCAGCCCACCATGACTTTATATATTGGTTCGCGAGAGAGAGAGAGAGAGAGTTACACCGAGTTACACAGATACTCAGTCCACACAGACCTTGTGGTTCCTACTAAGTGGTCCGGCGTTATTACTACTAGACAGGGACAGTTTATAGTAGAAGAATAGGACAGCAAAGTAGAAGGGAGAGATAGAGAGCGCGAGAAAGAGAGGAAGGTAGGGTGAAGGAAGTCATTGGGTTTTCTTATGACCACCCCACCGTGACATTAAAAATTAGTTAGAGAGAGAGAGAGAGGGGGGGGGGGGGGGGGTGAAGGAAGTCATTGGGTTTTCTCAGGACAATGCCACCATGACTTTATAAATTGGTTAGAAAGAGTGAGAGTGAGTGAGTGTGTTACATATACGGTAGTGAATTAGATACACAGACTGTACAAACCTTGCGGCTCCTACTAGGCAGCCCGGACTTAATTCTAACAACATTTGCTACTAAGTGGAAGGTAAGACTGGCAAAGCAGATGGCTCTCTCCCCACCCAGAGAGAGAGAGAGAGATTTACATATATTTACATAGATACACTGACCACACAGACCTTATGATCCCAGCGAGGTGGTCAGGACTTTATTCTAGTAGAGATAGCCAACCCGAGAGTAAGGGATAGTGGAAGGAAAGGATAGCAAATAAGAATGTTCAAATGCCTATGCCCGAGAGGGAGTAGTTGGAATAAAAAAAAAAAAAAAAAAAGAGAGATAGAGAGAGAGAGACCATTGGGTATTCTTAGCACCAGCCCCCTACCGGGACTTTATCAATTGGTTCGTTTTGTGGTTTTTATGGCTGGCGTTTGTAGCGTCTTTGTTCCTGGCATTGATTTAAAGTTGCCAGTGCAAGTTTTAGTTCCCTTCCACTGATAATAGTCTGATTTTGAGAATAATTAAATTAATTCTCAAAATCAAACACCTCCCAATGAAATTAATGAAAGCTTGTGATCCTCCCGGGCTTCGAACCTGGGATACCACATACAGATAAGAATTGCCCGGTTCCATGTCATCTCAACCAGTAGACCATTTCAACCAGTAGCTCTCAACCAGTGCCAAATTAACCCAGACCAACTAAACCAGTGCCAAAATATAGTACTATATAGCCTAACCTAACCTAACCTAACCGTATTGGTTAATTTGGTACTGGTTGAGAGCTACTGGTTGAATTGGTCTACTGGTTGAGTTGACCGGTCACCGAATTGCCCATTAGATAATATACATAGACAAATTGAAATAGTGTGGCCATGAATCACTATAGTCTATTCATTACAGGTAGGCCAAAATTAATTACAGGTAGGCCAAAATTAATTACAGGTAGGCCAAAATTAATTACAGGTAGGTCAAAATTAATTACAGGTAGGCCAAAATTAATTACAGGTAGGTCAAAATTAATTACAGGTAGGCCAAAATTAATTACAGGTAGGTCAAAATTAATTACAGGTAGGCCAAAATTCTTATCCCTTACCGGTACCCTAAAAGCAAATGGAGTATGGTAATCGAGCTAATATTTCTACCATTTTAGAAGGAGCAGCCAGGGAATGAATATATGTGGAAAGTCACAGCCCATTTGCTCCAGACCTTTTTGTTACAGAGGTTGGAGGGCAGGATTTCTGACCTACCGGTACCGGTACCGGTACCTATGATGAGTGGATTAGAGAGGTCTACAATTCCTTTTAAGGGGGGTGACCTGCTTTTTGTTATTTCTGTCCTTTTCTCTCTTTCTCTGGCTTGTATCCATTCGGCCCCATTCAGCCAACTATTTTAAGACGTTTATCCCCATCTAGGTGTCGATTTCTTCCTGGCGAGCGATAGCGAGCCAGCATTATATGAAGAAATCCGGCTTCGCCGGAGATATCTTTCTATCGAAAAAGGTACAAATTTAGCCTGCTGTCAAACAAAAATAAAAAATATGCTGGCTCGCTACCGCTCACCAGTACAAAATTGACACCTGGATGGGGATAAACGTCTTAAAACAGTAGGCTGAATGGGGCCAAATGGATACAAGCCAGAGAAAGATAGAAAAGGACCGAACAAAAACAGGTGACCCCCCTTCAAGGGGTTTCTGGACCCCCTTCTAGCTCATGTTTAGCTCCATTAGTTTTATAGATTTTAAGACATTTGTCCCATTAGTTTGACCGATGTTGTCGCTTTTATCCTGGCGAGCGATAGCGAGTCTGCAATTTAGGAGAACCAATGATCTGGAAGGGGGTTCTTGGGAGTATCCTTGCTAAGCTTGATAAAGGTGTAAAGAGGACGCTAAAATATTTTATATAAATATATGATGAAACAGAATAGAACTAGCTTTTTAATAAATAATAACTTATATAATTATAGTGTTGTAGTTGATATATAAACAGTACGGTATATATACAGTATACAGTATATAAACAGTACGGTATATATACAGTATACAGTATATAAACAGTACGGTATATATACAGTATACAGTATATAAACAGTACGGTATATATACAGTATAC
>CM064578.1:41992264-42009764 GCA_032716605.1 Paralithodes platypus | reverse complement strand
GCATTTTGCTACCGAAAAATGCACGAATGTATCTCAATGGGAGGTCTTGGGGGTGTTATTTAAGGGGAGATTTCCACTTGAGGGATTTTTTTCTTGACCCCTTTCTCCCTCATGGTTAGCCCCATTGCTTTTGATATTTTAGGACGTTCGCCCCATTAGTTTGGCGATTTTAAGAACTTTCACCCCATGTCTATCAATTTTAAGACTTCGTGCCATTAAGGTGTCGATTTTTTCCTGGCGAGCGATAGCGAGCCTGTAATTTAAGAGGAACCGGCCTTCGGCCGGGAATTTTTTCTACCGAAAAATGTACAAATTTATCTTGAAAGGGGATCTAGGGGGTGTAATGTTCAGCTTGATGGAGGTCTAACGAACAAACTAAAAACCTCCCCTTAAGCATGATGGAAATCTAGGCAGCAAGCCATGAAAATAAATTAGCTAAATAAATATATACCGGTAAATACATAAATATATACCGGTAAATACATAAATATATACCGGTAAATACATAAATACCGGTAAATACATAATACATAAATACCGGTAAATACATAAATACCGGTAAATACATAATACATAAATACCGGTAAATACATAAATATATACCGGTAAATACATAAATATAATTAATACATGAAATCTCCCCCAAACACCTTATGTTTCTGAAAATTTATTCCGGCTAATATCAGACGATTTTATTCAGTTTCAAATGGGACTCTACCAACTAACAGGCTTCAAACTCTCTCGCTTAACCCTTTTTACTACCACAGGTCCTTCTTAAACTGCACAAAAGCGTCTAAATGTAGCTATAATATGATGCAATATACGGAAGGGGTTAATAGCAGGCCCAGGTTGAGGATTTATTTTATTTTATTTTTTTCCCTAGAACTCCATCAAGCTTATCCCTCTCCGACATATGACACGATTTTGATCCTATTAGGGATACTTTAAAACCTTTGTTACCATCAGGGGTATTTAGAAACCTTTAGTTTAGTTACTTCAACCTCTGCAGTTGTCTTTGAGTTAGCTGTGTTGAGCCTATTGGGGATACTTTAAAGCCTTTGTTACCATCAGGGGGTATTTAGAAACCTTTAGTTTAGTTACTTCAACCTCTGCAGTTGTCTTTGAGTTAGCTGTGTTGAACCTATTGGGATACTTTAAAGCCTTTGTTACCATCAGGGGTATTTAGAAACCTTTAGTTTAGTTACTTCAACCTCTGCAGTTGTCTTTGAGTTAGCTGTGTTGAGCCTATTGGGGATACTTTAAAGCCTTTGTTACCATCAGGGGTATTTAGAAACCTTTAGTTTAGTTACTTCAAACCTCTGCAGTTGTCTTTGAGTTAGCTGTGGGCAGAAAACTAATTTTGGAGAGGTAATTATAAGAGTGAGAGAACTCTATTTCTTATTGCTAATCTGGCAACCTCTGCGTCATATGAGTCTGAAGGGGTTAAAACCCCCCCACCCCCCCACCCCCACCCAAGACCCTCCTTCAAGAGAAATTCGTACATTTTGTCGCTATAAATATGACCCGGCCGAAGGCTGATGCCTCTTAAATTACAGGCTCGCTATCGCTCGCCACCTTTATCTCGAAGGGAGGTCTTTGGAGTATTTGTTCTAGCCTTGATGGAGGTCTAGGGAGCAAAATTAAAAATCTCCCCTTAAGGTCATTTCACACGAGTGCATCTCCGGCATATTTCTTGTTTTCCGAGTTTCTGAGTTTTATTTATTTTTTATTGTTTTATTTAGTGTTGTTGTTGTGGTGGTGGTTGTTGCCAGCTATAATAATTTAGTGGCCTTAAAGTAGTAACTGCCGCCAAAAGATAAGCCCCCCCACACTGCTCCAAAGTCGCTGTTTAAGGGGAGGTTTTTAGTTTGGTCCCTAGATATCCATCAAGCTTAAGATTACACCCCGTTGAGCCCCTTTCAAGGTAAATTTGTACATTTTCGGTAGGAAAATGTCCCGGCTGAAAGCCGGTTCCTCTTAAATTACAGGCTTGCTATCGCTCGCCAGGATAAAATCGACACCTAAATGGCACGAAAGGTCTTAAAATTGATAGAAATGGGTTGAAAGTTCTTAAAATCGTCAAAATAATGGGGCGAACATCTTAAAATTAGAAAACCAATGGGGCTAAACATGAGTGAGGGAGAAAGGAGTCAAGAAAAAAAAATCCCTCAAGTGGAAATCTCCCCTTAACCCCTTCCGTACCGAAACAACCTCTTTCTATTTGCATTCTGGCTACTATTAAACGATGGTAGAGATATCCTTCAAGCTTAAGATTACACCCCGTTGAGTCCCTTTCAAGATAAATTTGTACATTTTTCGGTAGAAAAATTTCCCGGCTGAAAGCCGGTTCCTCTTAAATTACAGGCTCGCTATCGCTCGCCAGGATAAAATCGACACCTAAATAGCAAAAAAGGTCTTAAAATTGACAAAAATGGGTTGAAAGTTCTTAAAATCGTCAAAATAATGGGGCAAACGTCTTAAAATTAGAAAAAACAATGGGGCTAAACAGGAGGGAGAAAGGAGTCAAGAAAATAATCCCTCAGGTGGAAATCTCCCCTAAACCTTGATGTTCACCAGGGTCCAGATAAAATGTAGTCCTTTAAGGGGAGGTATTTCGTTTGTTCCCTACTTTTTCATCAAGCTTAAAATTACACCCCCTAGACCCCCTTTCAGGATAAATTTGTACATTTTTCCGTAGGAAAATGTTCCGGCCGGAGGCCAGTTGCTTTCAAATTATAGGCTCGCTATCGCTCGCCAGTAAAAAATCGACACCTTAATGGCACGATTGGTCTTAAAATTGACAGAAATGAGGAAAAATTTCTTAAAATGTCCAAACTACTAGGGCGAACGTCTTCAAATCTCAAAAAAACAATAGGGCTAAACATGAGGGAGAAAGGGGTCCAGAAAAGAAAAAAACCCTCAAGTGGAAATCTCCCCTTAAGGGAAGGAGGTTATGTTTTGTGTTTCTGTTTGTGTGTCCCTTTGTGTGTTTATTTGTAAACTAGATATCTAAAACAGAAAATATGAACTTATGCTTACGAAATTTGGTGGACAGATAGGATATGTGGCAATAAATAAGTTATTTGATTTAGGAGATGATCAGTAGAGCGCATCCCTCCGCCAGCATAGGCGGCTCATAAATTGATGAACCGACGTTCACGAAATTTGGTGGGCTCATGGGATACGTGCCAAGGAAGACATTTGGTGGGCTCATGGGATACGTGCCAAGGAAGACATTTGGTGGGCTCATGGGATACGTGCCAAGGAAGACATTTGGTGGGCTCATGGGATACGTGCCAAAGAAGACATATGGTGAGCTCATGGGATACGTGCCAAGGAAGACATTTGGTGGGATCATGGGATACGTGCCAAGGAAGACATTTGGTGGGATCATGGGATACGTGCCAAGGAAGACATTTGGTGGGATCATGGGATACGTGCCAAGGAAGACATTTGGTGGGCTCATGGGATACGTGCCAAGGAAGACATTTGGTGGGATCATGGGATACGTGCCAAGGAAGACATTTGGTGGGCTCATGGGATACGTGCCAAAGAAGACATATGGTGAGCTCATGGGATACGTGCCAAGGAAGACATTTGGTGGGATCATGGGATACGTGCCAAGGAAGACATATGGTGGGCTCATGGGATACGTGCCAAGGAAGACATTTGGTGGGCTCATGGGATACGTGCCAAGGAAGACATATGGTGGGCTCATGGGATACGTGCCAAGGAAGACATTTGGTGGGCTCATGGGATACGTGCCAAAGAAGATATTTGGTGGGCTCATGGGATACGTGCCAAGGAAGATATTTGGTGGGCTCATGGGATACGTGCCAAGGAAGACATTTGGTGGGATCATGGGATACGTGCCAAGGAAGACATTTGATGGGCTCATGGGATACGTGCCAAGGAAGACATTTGGTGGGCTCATGGGATACGTGCCAAGGAAGACATATGGTGGGCTCATGGGATACGTGCCAAGGAAGACATTTCTCAATCTAAGAGGCGATCGGTAGAGCGCATGCCTACATACATACATGGGCCTTGCATGGGCCTACATCCATTCCTGAGACTAACGGGATAGGCTACCCTGGTAGAACAACATAAGCTTGAGGAGAGCAGAGGGCTAGTTTCTCCTGCCTTAGTGGTGATTGATATATTCCTTGTGTGTGTGTTTGTGTGTGTGGAGGGGGGGGGGGGCAGGGGCAGGGGCAGGGGGAGCTGCCTAGTAACGGTGTTGTGATTTACACCCCCCTGTGTGGTCCCGGTGGTTCCCGGTTCTTGCTCCGGTAATGACTCGGGGGATTATCTTTGGTACCGGTAGTGAGGCAGGATAAGGAAGCGCTGATTGTAGGTTCGTATGGTAGACTGGTAGCGAGTATGGAGGGAGGTAGACATGTGAGCAGGTAGGGAGGGAGGTAGACATGTGAGCAGGTAGGGAGGGAGGTAGACATGTGAGCAGGTAGGGAGGGAGGTAGACATGTGAGCAGGTAGGGAGGGAGGTAGACATGTGAGCAGGTAGGGAGGGGAGGGACGTTGGGAGTAAGGAAGGGGAGGGAAATAGGTAGGAAGGTTGGGAGTAGGGAAGCTGGAGGGGGGACAGGTAGGTACGGTAGGCTGGAAAGGAGGTTGGGAGTAGGGAGGGGAGTAGGTAGGCTTGGTGGGGGGAGACAAATGGGTAGGTAGGCTAGGAGGGAGGGTGGGAGGCTGGTATATACCGTACTGTTGGTAGGTAGGCTAGGAGGGAGGCTGGTATATACCGTACTGTTGGTTGGTAGGCTAGGAGGGAGGGTGGGAGGCTGGTATATACCGTACTGTTGGTTGGTAGGCTTGGAGGGAGGGTGGGAGGCTGGTATATACCGTACTGTTGGTTGGTAGGCTAGGAGGGAGGGTGGGAGGCTGGTATATACCGTACTGTTGGTAGGTAGGCTGGGAGTGAGGTTGGGATTAGGGAGGCTGGGTGGGGAGGGAGGGAAATAGGTAGGTAGACTGGGTGGTAGTTTGGGAGTAGGGAGACTGGGGGGAAATAGGTAGGTAGGCTGGGAGGGAGGTAGATATGTGAGAAGGTAGAGAGGGAGGCAGGCAGGTAGGTAGGTATGTAGATGGGGTTGTAGGTAGGCAGGCTGGAAGGAAGGTAGATGGGTAGGTAAGTAGGGAGGGAGGACTGGTAGCAAAGATGTTAGGTAGACAGTCAGTTAGAGAGGTAGGTAGACTGGGGGTACGTAGGTAGGAAGATAGCGGTAGTTACTGTATGGAGAGAGTTAAGGAGGAAAGTACGGTAGGTAGGTAGGCAGAGGAGGGAGGTAGGTAGGAGGTACACAGCATGGTAGGTAAGGAGAGGAGGTAGGTAGGAGGTACACAGCATGGTAGGTAAGGAGAGGAGGGAGGTAGGTAGGAGGTACACAGCACGGTAGGTAAGGAGAGGAGGGAGGTAGGTAGGAGGTACACAGCATGGTAGGTAAGGAGAGGAGGGAGGTAGGTAGGAGGTACACAGCATGGTAGGTAAGGAGAGGAGGGAGGTAGGTAGGAGGTACACAGCATGGGAGGTAAGGAGAGGAGGGAGGTAGGTAGGAGGTACACAGCACGGTAGGTAAGGAGAGGAGGGAGGTAGGTAGGAGGTACACAGCATGGTAGGTAAGGAGAGGAGGGAGGTAGGTAGGAGGTACACAGCATGGTAGGTAAGGAGAGGAGGGAGGTAGGTAGGAGGTACACAGCATGGTAGGTAAGGAGAGGAGGGAGGTAGGTAGGAGGTACACAGCACGGTAGGTAAGGAGAGGAGGGAGGTAGGTAGGAGGTACACAGCATGGTAGGTAAGGAGAGGAGGGAGGTAGGTAGGAGGTACACAGCATGGTAGGTAAGGAGAGGAGGGAGGTAGGTAGGAGGTACACAGCATGGTAGGTAAGGAGAGGAGGGAGGTAGGTAGGAGGTACACAGCACGGTAGGTAAGGAGAGGAGGGAGGTAGGTAGGAGGTACACAGCATGGTAGGTAAGGAGAGGAGGGAGGTAGGTAGGAGGTACACAGCATGGTAGGTAAGGAGAGGAGGAAGGTAGGTAGGAGGTACACAGCATGGTAGGTAAGGAGAGGAGAGAGGTAGGTAGGAGGTACACAGCACGGTAGGTAAGGAGAAGAGGGAGGTAGGTAGGAGGTACACAGCATGGTAGGTAAAGAGAGGAGGGAGGTAGGTAGGAGGTACACAGCATGGTAGGTAAGGAGAGGAGGGAGGTAGGTAGGAGGTACACAGCATGGTAGGTAAGGAGAGGAGGGAGGTAGGTAGGAGGTACACAGCATGGTAGGTAAGGAGAGGAGGGAGGTAGGTAGGAGGTACACAGCATGGTAGGTAACGAGAGGAGGGAGGTAGGTAGGTAGGAGGTACACAGCATGGTAGGTAAGGAGAGGAGGGAGGTAGGTACAGTAGGTACTGCAAAACTGCAAAAAGTGCCAGACGAGCCCATCCTCGCAAGGGAGCGAGCTGTCGCTTCAAACAGTCTACTGCACCAAATCACCACCCATAACGAGGGGCGTCGCGCTCCTTGGTGCCGCTAGAGGAGCGGCGAACACATCCAAAGGTATCCAAAGGTAAGGAGGTAGGTAGGCAGAGGAGGAGGTAGGAAGCAAGGTAAGTAGGTTAGAGGTAGGTAGGTAGAATCAGGAAGTTGAGTAAATGGCCAGATCTTGACGTGGGGGAAAGGCTGCCATTATGTTAGTTGAAAGTCGTTTGGAGATGCCGGGACAAAAACAGTGATGATAAATTTAACGGATGGTCACTAAGAATCGATCCGGCGTGTTTGAGTGGATATTCTGCTTGAAATTGGTTGGTCATGGCAGCAAAAATGGTCGTAGAAAGTGTTTAAGGCATTTTTAGTTTACGCTTTTGTTGAGATTTGAAAGATACTGACCCTGTAGCCTATGTATGCTCTCTCTCTCTCTCTCTCTCTCTCTCTCTCTCTCTCTCTCTCTCCCTCTCTATATATATATATATATATATATATATATATATATATATATATATATATATATATATATATATATATATATATATATATATATATATACACAGTATCCCACAACTCGAATTGATTATTCCCGAACTCCAGAAAAAGGCATGACTACAAAACAAGCATCCAACAATACAGAACTGCAAAACAAGCACCCCAAAAATACATAACACAAGCACCCCAAAAATACATAACACAAGCACCCCAAAATGGATAACACAAGCACCCCAAAATACATAACACAAGCACCCCAAAAATACATAACACAAGCACCCCATATATATATACCACAAGCACTCCAAAATTTATAACACAAGCACCCCAAAATGTATAACACAAGCACCCCAAATATTCATACCACAAGCTCCCCAAAATGTATAACACAAGCACCCCAAAAATACATAACACAAGCACCCAAAAATACGTAACTCAAGCACCCCAAAATGTATAACACAAGCACCCGAAATATTCATACCACAAGCACTCCAAAATATATAACACAAGCACCCCAAAATGTATAACACAAGCACCCCAAAATGTATAACACAAGCACCCCAAAATGTATAACACAAGCTCCCCAAAATGTATAACACAAGCTCCCCAAATATTCATACCACAAGCACCCCAAAATGGATAACACAAGCACCCCAAAATACATAACACAAGCACCCCAAAAATGCATAACACAAGCACACCAAATATATATACCACAAACACCCCAACATGTATAACACAAGCACCCCAAAATGTATAACACAAGCACCCCAAAATGTATAACACAAGCTCCCCAAATATTCATACCACAAGCTCCCCAAAATGGATAACACAAGCACCCCAAAATACATAACACAAGCACCCCAAAAATACATAACACAAGCACCCCAAAATGGATAACACAAGCACCCCAAAATACATAACACAAGCACCCCAAAAATACATAACACAAGCACCCAAAAATGGATAACACAAGCACCCCAAAATACATAACACAAGCACCCCAAAAATACATTACACAAGCACCCAAAATATATATACCACAAGCACCCCAAAATGTATAACACAAGCACTCCAAAATGTATAACACAAGCACCCCAAATATTCATACCACAAGCTCCCCAAAATGTATAACACAAGCACCCCAAAAACACATAACACAAGCACCCAAAAATACGTAACTCAAGCACCCCAAAATGTATAACACAAGCACCCGAAATATTCATACCACAAGCACCCCAAAATATATAACACAAACACCCCAAAATGTATAACACAACACCCCAAAATGTATAACACAAGCACCCCAAAATGTATAACGCAAGCTCCCCAAAATGTATAACACAAGCTCCCCAAATATTCATACCACAAGCACCCCAAAATGGATAACACAAGCACCCCAAAATACATAACACAAGCACCCCAAAATACATAACACAAGCACCCCAAATATATATACCACAAGCACCCCAAAATGTATAACACAAGCACCCCAAAATGTATAACACAAGCACCCCAAATATTCATACAACAAGCTCCCCAAAATGTATAACACAAGCACCCCAAAAATACATAACACAAGCACCCAAAAATGTATAACACAAGCTCCCCAAATATTCATACCACAAGCACCCCAAATTGGATACCTCAAGCACCCCAAAATGTATAACACAAGCACCCCAAATATTCATACCACAAGCACCCCAAAATGTATAACACAAGCACCCCAAAATGGATAACTCAAGCACCCCAAAATGTATAACACAAGCACCCCAAATATTCATACCACAAGCACCCCAAAATGTATAACACAAACACCCCAAAATGTATAACACAAGCACCCCAAAATGTATAACACAAGCTCCCCAAAATGTATAACACAAGCTCCCCAAATATTCATACCACAAGCACCCCAAAATGGATAACACAAGCACCCCAAAATACATAACACAAGCACCCCAAAATACATTACACAAGCACCCCAAAAATACATAACACAAGCACCCCAAAATACATAACACAAGCACCCCAAAATACATAACACAAGCACCCCAAAATACATAACACAAGCACCCCAAAAATACATAACACAAGCACCCCAAAAATACATAACACAAGCACACCAAAATACATAACACAAGCACCCCAAAATACATAACACAAGCACCCCAAAATACATAACACAAGCACCCCAAAATACATAACACAAGCACCCCAAAAATACATAACACAAGCACCCCAAAAATACATAACACAAGCACCCCAAAAATACATAACACAAGCACCCCAAAATACATAACACAAGCACCCCAAAATACATGACTACAAAATAACCTGTGCAATTCTGATGCCCAAAATACACGACTACAAACCCACTCTGTATTCTGAAGGGTGTGGTGTTGGGGGTGGAGTGCCAAGTTTAACAGAGTACCGGGACATTATTTATGACTGTATTCTGAAGGGTGTGGTGTTGGGGGTGGAGTACCATGTTTAACAGAGTACAATATCTACGACTGTATTCTGAAGGGTGTTGTGTTGGGGTGGAGTACCAAGTTTAACATAGTACAATATTTACGACTTTATTCTGCAGGGGGGGGGGGGGGAGTACCAAGTTTAACAGAGTCCATTATTTATGCCTGTATTCTGAAGGGGGTGTGTTGGGGGTGGAGTACCGTACCAAGTTTAAGGGGGAGGTAGATGCTTTTTCTGGACCCCCTTCTCCCTCATTAGCCCCATTAGTTTCGAGATTTTAAGTCACTCGTTCCATAAGTTTGGCGATGTTGTGACCGTGCAGCCCATTTATTTGTCAATATTAGGACCTTTCGTGCCATTTAGGTGTCGATTTTTTCCTAACGAGTGATGGCGAGCCTGTAGTTTTAGGAGAAGACCGCGACATTGTTCTACCGAAAAAAATACAACTTTAACGCGAAGGAGGGTGTAGGGGGTGTTTTTTAAACTTGATGGACGCCTAGGGAGGAAACTAAAATATATATATATATATATATATATATATATATATATATATATATATATATATATATATATACTGTATATATATGGAAAAGATAAAAGAATAATGAAATAACTACGCCCCTTAACCCTCTCCGACATATGACGCGATTTTGAGCCGATTAGGGATACTTTAAAGCCTTTGTTACCATCAGGGGTACCGGTATTTAGAAACCTTTAGTTTAGTTACTTCAACCTCTGCAGTTGTCTTTGAGTTAGCTGTGGGCAGAAAACTAATTTTGGAGAGGTAATTATAAGAGTGAGAGAACTCTATTTCTTATTGCTAATCTGGCAACCTCTGCGTCATATGAGTGTGAAGGGGTTAATTTAGCCTACAATTGCTATTCGTTGATAGGCTAGTCTTACTGTGTTTCAATACCGGGACCGTCCTTTTAAGGGGAGATATCCACTTGAGGGACTTTTTTCTGGACTCTTTTCTCCCTCATGTTTAGCCCCATTGCTTTTCTAATTTTAAGACGTTCGCCCCATTATTTTGACGATTTTAAGAACTTTCGACCCATTTCTGTCAATTTTAAGACCTTTCGTGCCACTTAGGTGTCGATTTTATCCTGGCGAGCGATAGCGAGCCTGTAATTTAAGAGGAACCGGCTTTCAGCCGGGACATTTTTCTACCGAAAAATGTACAAATTTATCTTGAAAGGGGCTCAAGGGGGTGTAATTTTAAGCTTGATGGAAGTCTAGGGAATCAACTAAAAACCTCCCCTTAACTTGATTCTGGCTACTATTAGACGATTATATTAAGTACAAGAAGGGCCTCCAGCAATTAACAAGCTTCGAACTGTCTCACTTAACCCTTTGTACTACCACAGATCCATCTTAAACTGCACACAATCGTCTAAATATAGGTACAATAAAATGAAAAATACCTCGCCGGTACAGAAAGGGTTAACTATACCCTGTTAATTATAGGTAAGCCAGAAATCCGGAACCCTAAATTCTGTAACTCAAAAATGGTTTGAGAAATCGAGCTAATATGTTTACCATTTGGGAAGAGTCAGCTAGGGAATAGGTGTGGACATTTATTGCCCATTTGGTCTTACCCTTTTTAAGTTACAGAGGTCAGGATTTCTGGCCTACCTATCATGAATGGGCTATAGTACTGTCTTTTCACCGTGGATTACCTAAGCTGAAGAAAATCATTTCGGGTAACCCAAATTAAAGCAAGTATCACGGCAATATCAATTAACCCTTTGACTAATTAATTAATCTCAATTAACCCTTTGATGTGGGCGGGTGCCCAACCCC
The DNA here is from genome assembly GCA_032716605.1 of Paralithodes platypus. Classification (NCBI taxonomy): domain Eukaryota; kingdom Metazoa; phylum Arthropoda; class Malacostraca; order Decapoda; family Lithodidae; genus Paralithodes; species Paralithodes platypus. The sequence goes on along the minus strand of CM064578.1, from coordinate 41,998,496 downwards.
GAAAGGGGTTGAAATAGGGGAGCTATCCCCCCGCCAAAGGCGGCTTTCTAGGGCCATTCCTAGCTAATGCTGAGAGGATTGGGTTCTAGTCATATGGTGATGGGCTGGTCTATCACAGCGAGAGCTGAGCGTTCTCTGCCATACCCATAGCTTACTCTGACTGTTCCTTTTACTTATATATTTTCTATATCTCAAGTGGCGGCGTCTTTTCCGTGGATTGACCTCCCTACTGCCAACCTAGAGGTTGGCAGACTGGGAGCCAAAGCGTCACATTTTTCCTTTGCCCCTCAACTTTCCCTTCATAATTGCTGAGGGGCACAGGGCCTTGGGTGGGACTTGGTTTCCAGGGCATTTCCGCACCCTCCTCAGCTCCTCGCCTTGGAGTGGCTTCGGTCACCTGGGCCTTAGTAGTAAGCAGGGAGGGTTCTGTGGGGACGCTCGATTATGGCCTTGACCTTGCTCGGGACCTTCGGGCTGCTGGGTCAGACAGCCTGGGGAACAGCAACAACAACAACAACCCTTTGACTTCCGAGATTCGTACCTAAGCTGAAGACAATCGTTCACGGGTAACCCAAATAAAAACTCGCTCAAACTTCGCAACTCACGCACACCGCTCCATATGGTGTGAGTGTGTGTATAATTATATATATAACCTAACTTAACCGAACCTAGCCTAGTTGCAAATTTTGAGCGAGTTACCCCTTCGTCTCGTGCAGCCGTTAGTACAGTTGGTGAATATGCTGCATCCCGGTACCCTGTGAGACCGAGCTCTCCTATAGCAGGGAGGGGGGGGGGGAAGATGCTGCAGAGGGGGGGGGGGTCCAATTAGTAACGGGACCAGATTACTAGTGAGGAGGGAACCGGTTTGATAGGAGGGGAGGGAGAGGGAGGGGGGAGTGGAGATAAAGATGAAGATAAGAGCTGTAGTAGTAGTGGTGGTGGTGTGAATATATTGAACTTGAATACGGTACATGTTGTTGCTGTTGTTGTTGTTGTTGTTGGTGGAGGTGGTGGTGTGAATATGTTGAACTTGTGCACGGGGCATATTGTTGTTGTTGTTGTTGTTGTTGTTGTTGTTGGTGTGAATATGTTGAACTTGTGCACGGGGCATATTGTTGTTGTTGTTGTTGTTGGTGTGAATATGTTGAACTTGTGCACGGGGCATATTGTTGTTGTTGTTGTTGTTGTTGTTGTTGTTGGTGTGAATATGTTGGACTTGTGCACGGGGCATATTGTTGTTGTTGTTGTTGGTGTGAATATGTTGGACTTGTGCACGGGGCATATTGTTGTTGTTGTTGTTGTTGTTGGTAGTGTTAATGATGTGAATATGCTGAGTTTGTGTACCGTACTGGGCGTACTATTATTATTATTGTTGGTGTTGGTGATGGTGGTGGTGTAAGGTTGTACTGTTGTTAGTGATGTTGTAGTTATTGTTGGTGGTGGTAGGAGATGATAGTGGTGTGTATATGATGATTTTGTGTACTGAGCATATTGTTGGTGGTGGTGGTGGTGGTGGTAGGAGATTATAGTCGTGTGTACCGGTACATACTGAATTTGTGTACGTATCATATTGTTGTTATTTTTCTTGTTGTTAAAATTAACTTTGTGTATATTGTTGTTATCTTGTTTGGCTGAGATTATGTGATTGACCGTGACTTTCTGTGTGTCTGTCTCTCTACTGGTTTATTCGGCAGTTTATCCGTATGTTTTCGCGGAAACTACCCTGTTCCAAGTAGGTAGTCCAGATATTGTAAACCGTAACCTCTGTAAATAAAAAAAGGACTAGAGCAACTGGGCTGTAAATTTCGACACCTATTCCCTGGCTGACCCTTCCTAAATGGTAGACATAATAGCTCAATTAGCCTACTATAGCCGTTTGTGAGTTATAGAGCTTTAATTTGCAAGAATTGGGCCTATTTATTTGAAACAGGGTACAGGTAGGCCTATAGTGGATGGATAGGCCTATAGGTGTTACTTCGTCAAAACCTTCATTGGTACCCAAATAGAAACTATTAACTTTTACCCAAAATTCGGCCACTCAGCCCCGTTCAACTAACCTCTATAACTCATAAACGATTAGAGTAATCAAGCTTAATATTTTAGAACATTTGGGAAGAGTCAGCCAAGGATTAGGTGTGGAAATTTACTACCCATTTGCTCTAGCCCTTTTTGAGTTACAATGGATAGAGATCACAATTTATGGCCTACCTATGCTGAATGGAGTATACAGTAGACCTACCCAGAAACATTAGACCGATCAGCCCAATTCAACTACCGGTACTCAGAAGAATGATACCACTCAGCCCAATTTAACTACTCAGAAGAATGATACCACTCAGCCCAATTTAACTACTCAGAAGAATGATACCACTCAGCCCAATTTAACTACTCAGAAGAATGATACCACTCAGCCCAATTTAACTACTCAGAAGAATGATACCACTCAGCGCAATTTAACTATGCAGAAGAATTATACCACTCAGCCCAATTTAACTACTCAGTAGAATTATACCACTCAGCCCAATTTAACTACCGTACTCAGAATAATTATACCACTCAGCCCAATTTAACTACTCAGAAGAATTATACCACTCAGCCCAATTTAACTACTCAGAAGAATGATACCACTCAGCCCAATTTAACTACTCAGAAGAATGATACCACTCAGCCCAATTTAACTACTCAGAAGAATGATACCACTCAGCCCAATTTAACTACTCAGAAGAATGATACCACTCAGCGCAATTTAACTACGCAGAAGAATTATACCACTCAGCCCAATTTAACTACTCAGTAGAATTATACCACTCAGCCCAATTTAACTACCGTACTCAGAATAATTATACCACTCAGCCCAATTTAACTACTCAGAAGAATTATACCACTCAGCCCAATTTAACTACTCAGAAGAATTATACCACTCAGCCCAATTTAACTACTCAGAAGAATTATACCACTCAGCCCAATTTAACTACTCAGAAGAATTATACCACTCAGCCCAATTTAACTACTCAGAAGAATTATACCACTCAGCCCAATTTAACTACTCAGAAGAATTATACCACTCAGCCCACTTTAAGTACTCAGAAGAATTATACCACTCAGCCCAATTTAACTACTCAGAAGAATTATACCACTCAGCTCAATTTAACTACCGGTACTCAGAAGAATTATACCACTCAGCCCAATTCAACTACTCAGAAGAATGATACCACTCAGCCCAATTTAACTACTCAGAAGAATGATACCACTCAGCCCAATTTAACTACTCAGAAGAATGATACCACTCAGCCCAATTTAACTACTCAGAAGAATGATACCACTCAGCCCAATTTAACTACTCAGAAGAATGATACCACTCAGCCCAATTTAACTACTCAGAAGAATGATACCACTCAGCCCAATTAAACTACTCAGAAGAATTATACCACTCAGCCCAATTCAACTACTCAGAAGAATTATACCACTCAGCCCAATTTAACTACCGGTACTCAGAAGAATTATACCACTCAGCCCAATTCAACTACCGGTACTCAGAAGAATTATACCACTCAGCCCAATTTAACTACTCAGAAGAATTATACCACTCAGCCCAATTTAACTACTCAGAAGTATGATACCACTCAGCCCAATTTAACTACTCAGAAGAATTATACCACTCAGCCCAATTTAACTACTCAGAAGAATTATACCACTCAGCCCAATTTAACTACTCAGAAGAATGATACCACTCAGCCCAATTCAACTATGCCTACTCAGAAGAATTATACCACTCAGCCCAATTCAACTATACCTACTCAGAAGAATTATACCACTCAGCCCAATTTAACTACTCAGAAGAATTATACCACTCAGCCCAATTTAACTACTCAGAAGAATTATACCACTCAGCCCAATTTAACTACTCAGAAGAATTATACCACTCAGCCCAGTTTAACTACTCAGAAGAATTATACCACTCAGCCCAATTTAACTACTCAGAAGAATTATACCACTCAGCCCAATTTAACTACTCAGAAGAATTAGACTGCTCAGCCCAATTCGACAACTCAGACCCAATTGATCACTCAGCCCAATTCAACTGCTCAGAATAATTAGACCGCTCAGCCCAATTTAGCTAGTCCTACTCAGAAACAATAGACCGCTCAGCCTAATTCCACCGCTCAGACCCAGTTTGACCAATGTAACCCAAATCAATCGGGACCACTCAGCTCAACTTGGCCTAATTCAACCACTTAATTGTGAGTTCAGGATAGTTTAGATGAATGTATATACCAAGAGAGAGAGAGAGAGAGAGAGAGAGAGAGAGAGAGAGAGAGAGAGAGAGAGAGAGAGAGAGAGAGAGAGAGAGCATAGGCTATATCGGTAGCTCAGTAATTACCAGGTACCTCTCCCCACCATATGCTGACTACAACTTGGTCTACTACAGTCACCCCGGGGGCACTGAGAGAGAGAGAGAGAGAGAGAGAGAGAGAGAGAGAGAGAGAGAGAGAGAGAGCGAGAGCGAGCAGCCTTGGATACTGTACACAATGGCTTATTTTCAACCACTTCTGTACTTTTTTCTGGCTACGATTAGACGATTTTATCCAGCAATTAACAGACTTCGAAATATCTCACTTAACCCTTTATACTACCACACATCCCTCTGAAACGGCATCAACTCGTCTAAATATAGCTAGGATAAAATATTAAAGGCGTCGCGGGTACAGAAGGGGTTAAGTTGATAATCTGCAGTGTGTTTCCTTTGCAGCAATGGATATATTTTAGAGGCATACTATTCAACCATTAGACAATGTTGTGCAATTGAAGAAGAATCTATAGGAGAGAGAGAGAGATTGATTTTTTATTTTGCCCCGAGGGGCGAGTTTATTGAGCAGCGCCCCCCATCCTGTGAGGGGACAACCACTAGTAAGGCGATACATACTGCTCAAAGAGCCATTATTCCACTGAAACAACAGCATCGTCGTCTGGTTACATTCATATTTGTGTTTATAAGTCAGGTTGGCATTATTCAGATGTGTTATTATAGTTTCCTCATTTAATTGTCACATGGTCTGTATACAAAAAAAAAAAAAGCAAGCTTGTAGTGACTGAATTATTAATTGACAGGTTGTAAATAATAGCACTACAGAACTAGTGCAATCGTATGAGGAGACTATTCATATTTTCATTACATCAATGGTTATTGAGATCATAGTTAGCTGAATACAATTATTACAAAAATAGGCAATGGTATAAATCACATAATACAGAGAGAGAGAGAGAGAGAGAGAGAGAGAGAGAGAGAGAGAGAATCTATAGGAGAGAGAGAGAGAGAGAGAGAGAGAGAGAGAGAGAGAGAGAGAGAGAGAGAGAGAGAGAGAGAGAGAGAGAGAGAGAGAGAGAGAGAGAGAGAGAGAGAGAGAGAGAGAGAGAGAGAGAGAGAGAGTGAGTACTATACTAAAGAATGTGTGCGTGAAACAGGTGTGTTATGTATGTGGGTGGGCTCGTGTGTGTGGTAAGGAAGACGACGCTCTAGCCTCCAGGGGTTCCTACATATGGTGTGTGTTTAGATATCTATATGTGATTTTGAGTTTGTCTGTAAATAGGGGTATGTATTTGTAAATAGGGGTATGTATTTGTAAATAGGGGTATGTATTTGTAAATAGGGGTATGTATTTGTAAATAGGGGTATGTATTTGTGATTTGTTTTGAAATAAGTGGTATATATTATTATGCTTAAGGGGAGATCTCCACTTGAGGGATTGTTTTCTTGACCCCTTTCTCCCTCATGTTTAGCACCATTGTTTTTGATATTATAAAACGTTTGCCCCATTAGTTTAGCGATTTTAAGAACTTTCACCCCATATTAAGACCTTTCGTGCAATTCAGGTGTCGATTTTATCCTGGCGAGCGATAGCGAGCCTGTAATTTAAGAGGAACCGACCTTCGGCCGGGAAATTTTTCTACCGAAAAATTTGCAAATTTATCTTGAAAGGGACTCAAGGGGGTGTAATTTTAAGCTTGATGGAGGTCTAGGGAACAAACTAAATACCTCCCCTTAACCATGATTATGTTCTATAGGCCTACACGTGAGTTGTAAAGCCTACTTTTTATTTATGTTAAGGGGGAATGGTTCACTTTTTGGTCGATTGTTTTCATGTATTCATTATTTGTTCTAGTTTCCTCCCTAAACCTCCATCAAACTTTAAACAAAAACATCCATTATATCCCCCTGTAGATTAATTTGTAC
>CM064578.1:41974764-41987264 GCA_032716605.1 Paralithodes platypus | reverse complement strand
GCATAAATAGGTTAAATAATCGAGATAGGCAATATCAGACCATCAGCTGATGTTCGATATTATATAAGTTACTCCATTAAATTGAACTTATGCCGCTTCATTTTCTTCTTTCTCCTAAACTTAATTTCCTCCCTCCCCTTCCCTCTCGTCCCCCCTCCTCCCCCCTCCTCCCCCTTCCCCTATCCTCCCCTCCCCTCCCCGCCTCCCCCTTTCCCTATCCTCCCTCATTTCCCCTTTCCTTGCCTCTCCTGATCCCCTCCCTCCCCTCCCCTCCCCATTCCTCTCTTACTTCCCCCTCCCCTTCCCTTCCCCACTTCTCGCTCCTTCCCCCTCCCTCATCTCCCTTTCCCCTCCTCCCCCTCCCTCCTCTCCCCTCCCCTTCCCCCTCCTTTTACTCGGAAGCGGGGTTGACCTGGCACGCAGATGACCTTTACCCGGGGTCACAGGAGGAAGGAAGGAGGGAAGGGGGAGGGAGGTATATAACTACCCCCCCCCCCACCCCTTAATTAATTTCTGTCTCATATTATCCTCATTCATTCTTCATTGTATTTTAAGACGAGGTGTTTTTTTGTGTGCTTTTTCTAACCCTCGTCTCCTTCATGTTTAGCCCCATTAGACATTTGACGACGTTTTTCCCATTACTTTGGCGATTCTAAGACCTTTGGCCACATTTCTTTGTCAATTTTAAGACCTATCGTGCCATTTAGGTATCATGTTTTCCCTGAAGAGCGATAGCGAGCTTGTTGTTTAGGAGAAGGGGAAGGTTTGAGGGTTTTCTGGACCCCATTCTCCCTCACGTTTAGTATCATTAATGGTTAGATTTTCTAGACGTTCGCAGTTTGACGATTTTAAGACCTTGGCCCCCATTTCCTTGTCAATTTTAAGACCTTTAGTGTCATTTAGGTTCAATTTGTTTTCCTGGCGAGGGATTGTGAGCCTGCAATTTAGGAGAAATCAGCCTTAGGCTGGAACACTGTTCTACCGAAAAATGTATAAATTTACAATGAAGAGGGCTGTTCGTTTTTTTTTTTTTTTTTTTTTTTTTTTTTTTTTATAAATTTGATGGAAGTTTAGAGAGGAAACTAAAGACCTCTCCCTAAATACCTCTTAGGCTTCTATTGTCTGTTACTTCCCGACTGGCGGTAACTTGTCACATCAACTATTTCACACAGATCAATATACTCGGTTTATTTTCAGCCCACGGTAAATTGCCATGTTCTCACCTTGGCTATTACCAAGATTTTCTAGCCAAGTATGTTGTCAAATATGAAACCTTAGTAAGTCATATGATCACCAACCCACCAGTTTACTTACAAATAATCCTAATTAATGAAATCCATGAAACTATTGAATGCATGTGATACTCCAAAGATTACACCGTAAGATACTTTCACAAAAATTCAGCTCACTAACCATTATGCTATCAAGATAGTTGGATTCGGAGACAGCACTTTCATAGTCTCCCATTAAGGGGGGGGACCTGTTTTTGTTCTGTCCTGTTCTATCTTTCTCTGGCTTGTATCCATTTGGCCCCATTCAGCCTACTGTTTTAAGACGTTTATCCCCATCCAGGTGTCAATTTTTTACTGGTGAGTAAGCATATTTTTTATTTTTGTTTGAGAGCAGGCTAAATTTGTAAATTTTTCGATAGAAAAATTTCTCCGGCGAAGCCGGATATCTTCATATAATGGTGGCTCGCTATCGCTCGCCAGGAAGAAATCGACACCTAGATGGGGATAAACGTCTTAAAATAGTTGGCTGAATGGGGCCGAATGGATACAAGCCAGAGAAAGAGCGAAAAGGACAGAAATAACAAAAAACCAGGTCACCCCCCTTAAGTATCGAGAAATCAGCTGCTAAGAGATTCCATTACCCGACAGCTGAAATAAACCCGTCTATAATGGTTTCTTCTTAGGCCTATTTGGTTTATCATGGATTAGGAACTTTTGGGAATAACTTTAGCGAGGTTTAATGATATGGTGTATACTGCTAAGTCTGAGCGTGTGTGGCTCATTATATAAAACCCTAAACTACTTAGTTATCCTGATCTGTGTGTGTGTGTGTGTGTGTGTTTCAGTGTGTATGTGGGACTGTGCGTGTTTGTTTGTCTGCGTGTATGTACATGTGTGTGTGTGTGTGTGTCTGTATGTGTGTGATGGTGCATGTGTGTGTGTGTGTGTGTGTGTGTGTATTCCCAAACACTAGCAGGTAGTTTCCGGAACACCCCCACTGTGGCTTGGGTAACACTAACAGAACAGGGCGCCATACTGTAAGGTGTTTGGCACCCCCACTGTGGCTTGGGTGACACTAACAGAACAGGGCGCCATACTGTAAGGTGTTTGGCACCCCCACTGTTGCTTGGGTGACACTAACAGAACAGGGCGCCATACTGTAAGGTGTTTGGCACCCCCACTGTGGCTTGGGTAACACTAACAGAACAGGGCGCCATACTGTAAGGTGTTTGACACCTCCACTGTGGCTTGGGTGACACTAACAGAACAGGGCGCCATACTGTAAGGTGTTTGGCACCCCCACTGTGGCTTGAGTGACACTAACGGAACAGGGCACCATACTGTAAGGTGTTTGGCACCTCCACTGTGGCTTGGGTGACACTAACAGAACAGGGCACCATACTGTAAGGTGTTTGGCACCTCCACTGTGGCTTGGGTGACACTAACAGAACAGGGCGCCATAATGTAAGGTGTTTGGCACCTCCACTGTGGCTTGGGTGACACTAACAGAACAGGGCGCCATACTGTAAGGTGTTTGGCACCCCCACTGTGGCTTGGGTGACACTAACAGAACAGGGCGCCATACTGTAAGGTGTTTCCGGAACACCCCCACTGTGGCTTGGGTGACACTAACAGAACAGGGCGCCATACTGTAAGGTGTTTCCGGAACACCCCTACTGAGGCTTGGGTGACACTAACAGAACAGGGCGCCATACTGTAAGGTGTTTGGCACCTCCACTGTGGCTTGGGTGACACTAACAGAACAGGGCGCCATACTGTAAGGTGTTTGGCACCTCCACTGTGGCTTGGGTGACACTAACAGAACAGGGCGCCATACTGTAAGGTGTTTGGCACCCCCACTGTGGCTTGGGTGACACTAACAGAACAGGGCACCATACTGTAAGGTGTTTGGCACCTCCACTCAATAATAACTTATGGTTGGGAATGATGGGTTCTCTGCTGATGTTGGTACCCATCCGTCAAAAGGAACACAAATCACTGCAGTCATCCTCAACAGTACGGTAGTGTTCTGCTTTTACTCTAACAGGATTTTCTTTTATAGGCCTACTACAAATTTAAATATAATATATATATATATATATATACATACTGCATATATAGGCTACAGTATATACTTATGCCTAATATCCTAATCTCTTCTAAAGATGTAATTTCTACCCTCTCTGGGCTTGATACTAAGAAGGCTAAGAAGGATGATGTTCCTCCTGTTATACTAAAACACTGTGTTACCGTGCTGACCCCCTGCCAAGGCAAACTCTTCCGTCTCTGTCTCTCCTCTAACGTCTTCCCTTCTTGCTGGAAGTTTGTTTTCATTCAACCTGTCCCAAAGAAAGGTGACCGCTCTCAACCCTCCAACTATCGTCCAATTGCTCTAATCTTTTGTACTGTATCTCTAAAGTTTTTAAAACTATTCTTACTTCAATATTTTTTTTCTTCTCATAATCTGCTCTCAGATCGCCAGTATGGCTTCCTTAGGGGTCGCTCTACTGGTGATCTTCTTTCATATCTTACTAACTCTTGGTCATCCTCCTTTCGGGACTTCGGTGAAACCTTTTCTATTGCACTAGACATATCGAAGACCTTCGATAGAGGCTGGCACAAATCTCTAATTTCTAAACTCCCCTCCTTCGGTTTCCATCCCTCCATCTGTGACTTTATCTCTAATTTTCTTTCTGGCCGTTCCATTGTTGCGGTTGTGGACGGCCATCATTCACTTACATATTCTATCAACTCCGGTGTTCCTCAGGGTTCTGTTCATTCTCCAATTCTTTTTCTAACATTCATAAATGATCTTCAAAATTCTACCTCCAGTCCTATCCAGTCATAGCCTATGCTGACGACTCTACCTTACACTATTCAACTAGTTTTCCAGAACGCCCCAGCAAGCAATCACTCAAAAACTCACGGGATGAAGCCATAGAACACTTATCTTCTCATCTAACAACCATTTCCAATTAGGGCAGAGAAAATCTTGTTACTTTCAATGCTACCAAAACCCAATTTCTCCATTTATCTATTTGTCAATAACTCCCAGAGGACTATCCCTTATACTTCAACAATACACATATCAACCCTTCATTTTCTCTCAGTATTCTCGGTGTCTGTCTCTTCTGATCTCTCTTGGAAAGTCCATATCACCACTATTGCTAAAAACGGCTTCCCTTAAGCTGGATGTGCTCAACCATCTCAGGGGGTTATTTACCCCTGCACAGCTTCTTGCTCTGTGCAGCAGCATAGTGCGTCCTTGTATTGAGTATTGTTCGTACGTGTGGGGAGGATCCTCTCACACAATACTCCTAGACAAAGTAGAAAAGAAAGCCTTTCCTCTCACTCACTGACCCTCTGCAATCTCTGTCTCTTCGCTGCAATGTTGCATCTTTCTCGCTATTATAACGCTATTACAATAATCAGTGTTCTTCAGAGCTCTCTCAGTGTACGAGTATACCACCTCCCCTACGCAAAGTATGTAGTACGGTATACCGTACTCGTCTTGCAACACAATCCCACCCCTACTCTGTGCAACTCTCCAAACCAAGAGTGAAGCGATACTCCCAATCTTTCTTCTATTTAACAGCTGAGCTCTGTAACTCTCTCCCTGAATCCATCTTTCCTTCAAACTCCGTGTGTCCAGATATTTTGGCTCGAACATTCCTTGATTATGGCCCTGTCACTCTATATACTCTGGGAGAGGCACTCGTCCCAGGCAGTTTTGCCTTTTGTCTCCCTCATCCACATAGAAAAAATCTCTCTCTCTCTCTCTCTCTCTATATATATATATATATATATATATATACAGTATATATATATATATATATATATATATATATATATATATATATATATATATATATATATATATATATATATATATATATATATATATATACCGGTATATGCAGTATACTATATTATGTTGTGCATACGATAATATTATTTACTATTTGATCATAAATACATAATAGTTACTTAGCTACCACATAGCCTTATACAGTGACACATAAACGTCTTCCCTGCTGACACACATCGGGTTTACTATATACAGTTAGCAGTCAGATGTGAAGCACTATAAATGCCAAGAATGTCTGTAAGTGTCAAACCAGAACCAGTCGGGTATCTCCTACTAAAAAAATATGTGTTCTTGCCATTTTTTGTGCGGATTCCCTACTTTTGCCACGACTCTTATTTACAGTATGTATGTGTTTGGTATTTATTGTTTCATTTTTTTTTTTTAATATCGATTGATCAATGTAATATTACTGGCAAACACATAGAAATGCAGTAATCTTTTTATTTAATTGATCAGCCAATCATAATTTTTGAACCATAGATAGATAATTAGTTTGCTAAATAATATAATATACGTAGATAGATATATGAATAAATAGATTAACAAATACAGATAGATACAGATAGAAAGATAAATTGGTAAATATATATATACATGTAAAGAGGTGAATATACATCATATATATATATATATATATATATGTATATATATATATATATAATATATATATATATATATATATATATATATATATATATATATATATATACCGGTATATATAATATAATATACAGTATATACCGGTATATATATATATATATATATATACCGGTATATATATATATACACGAAGATAGATATGGATAAATAGATAGATATAGATATAAGTGTGTCGGTGTGGGAGAAGAGAGGGGTGTGCCGGGCATTGGGGGTAATGATAGCACTGTCACTTTATTGATTCAGGGAGAGAGAGAGAGAGAGAGAGAGAGAGAGAGAGTGTGTGTGTGTGTGTGTGTGTGTGTGTGTGTGTGTGAATAAGAGAGAGAGAGAGAGTGAGATATGTGTGTGTGTGTGTTGATTTAGATCGTGTAGAATAAGCGGAAATACAAATTAGGTCAGCTTAAGGGGAGGTTTCTAGTTTGTTTCCTACTCCTCCAGCAATCTTAAAATTTCACCCCCTTGACCCCCTTTCAAGATAAATTTGTACATTTTTCGGTAGAAAAATGTCCCGGCCGAAGGCCGATTACTCTTAAATTACAGGCTCGCTATCGCTCGCCAAGATAAAATCGACACCTAAATGGCACGAAAGGTCTTAAAATTGACAGAATGGGGCGGAAATTCTTAAAAATCACCAAACTAGTGGGGCAAACGTCTTAAAATCTCAAAAGCAATGGGGCTAGAAATGAAGGAGAAAGGGGTCAAGGAAAAAGTCCCTCAAGTGGAAATCTCCCCTTAAAGTAAATTACCCGGTACGTAAAGTAGTGAAACATTAATTATTATTATACATTTAAGCAAAAAACGAGATGTGGACAACTATTTAAATATAAATTGGAATATTAAGATGCACGTGTATTATTAAGGATGAATATAAAGAGTGGAAGAACAGAAGATCGTGAACACAGGAGGTTGAACATTGATTTGCTTAAGGGGCGTGACTTGCTTTTTTTATATCCTTTTCTCTCTTTCTCTGGCTTGTATCCATTTGGCCCCATTGAGCCTACTGTTTAAAGACGTTTATCCCCATCCAGGTGTAATTTTTTTTACTGGTGAGCGGTAGCGAGCCAGCATATTTTTTAAATGTTTTGACAGCAGGCTAAATTTGTAAATTTTTAGATATAAAAATGTCTCCGGCGAAGCCGGATTTCTTCATATAATGCTGGCTCGCTATCGCTCACCAGGAAGAAATCGACACCTGGATGGGGCTAAATAGTTGGCTAAATGGGGCAGAATGGATACAAGCCAGAGAAAGAGAGAACAGGAGAGAAATAAAAGAAAAACAGGTCACTCCCATTAAAGGACCTGGTACTAATAATACGATGATTGGATAAATAGTAGAATAATACGATGATTGGACAAATAGTAGAATAATACGATGATTGGATAAATAGTAGAATAATACGATGATTGGATAAATAGTAGAATAATACGATGATTGGATAAATAGTAGAATAATACGATGATTGGACAACATGAGAAATGAAACAGGAAAAGAATTGGAAATATATATATATATATATATATATATACCTGTATATATATATATATATATATATATATATATTATATATATTATATATATACTCGAGTCAGGCACGATCTTGAATCAAACCAGAAAGAGAAACTAAACCTTAATAAGAATGAATGAAGTGAAGAAAAAAGTTGAATGTAAGAATGAATACAATGTACTTGATCAGTAATGACAATATTATCTGAAAGAAGAAGAATTCACTTAATATTTTTTATTTCATTATTTTATTGAGCTCTAGGGCTGCTGGCATGTATTTGTTTACTTTTTGTTTATAGTACCGGTAACTATTTTGGCCGACTGTACCTGCCTCGAGATAATATTCGAACCCGATTTTAAGGCGGAGGTTAAGGTGTCGAAATATTAATTGAAAACATTTGATCCTTACATTCAAAAACTAGCTTCGTAATCCTCATAAAGTCGCCTGCCGGTACCGATAACAAGTATAATCCATAATAAAACTAATTCTTGTAAATTAATACAGTCTATTCAAGTAATGGAGCCTACCTTGCTTATTTGTGTTCTCTTTCTCTCTCTTTGGCTTGTATCCATTCGGCCCCATTCAGCCTACTTTTTAGAGACGTTTATCCCCATCCAGGTGTCGATTTGTTTCCGGCTTCGCCGGAGAAATTTTTCTATCGAAAAATTTACAAATTTAGCTTGATGTAAAACAAAAATATATTTATGCTGGCTCGCTACCTGCTCGCCAGGAAAATATTGACACCTGGATGGGGGTAAACGTCTTAAAACAGTAGGCTGAATTGGGCCGAATGGATACAAGCCAGAGAAAGAGAGACAGGGAGAGAAAGATAACAAAAGCAGGTGGGCCCCCTTAAGGGGAGATCCCCACTTGAGGGATTGTTTTCTTGACCCCTTTCTCCCTCATGTTTAGCCCCATTGCTTTTGATACCGGTACTATAAAACGTTTGCCCCATTAGTTTAGCAATTTTAATAACTTTCACCCCATATTAAGACCTTTCATGCCATTCAGGTGTCGATTTTATCCTGGCGAGCGATAGCGAGCCAGTAATTTAAGAGGAACCGGCCTTCGGCCGGGACATTTTTCTACCGAAAAATGTACAAATTTATCTTGAAAGGGACTCAAGGGGGTGTAATTTTAAGCTTGATGGAGGTCTAGGGAACAAACTAAATACCTCCCCTTAAGGTAAACCATAATTGAGATCAGACTGACGGAGGAGGAAAGATAGGGTGGATGAAAGTGGAGAATATTGAACCCGTTAGGTGGTGGAAACTGGAATATCTGGTCAGTAGAGTACCGAGGGGGAGAGAGAGAGAGAGAGAGAGAGAGAGAGAGAGAGAGAGAGATGAAACATTTAGTGACAGAGACATACATTTACCACACACACCTTACGATCCAAACCAGGTGGTCAAAACGTAAATCTATATTAAAGCAGAAACGACAGAGAGAGAGAAAGAGAGAGAGAGAGAGGTAGAGGTAGGGTATACAGGGACAAAGCCCCCCCCCCTCCCCCTCCCCCCCCCCCCCCCCCAGCTTTCTCTCACCCATTTTTTAGCCCCAACGTGGTAATCGATCGGAGGGCATGCTATCGGTCATCTCAAGACTGGTAGTGTTAGCTAATGTTTGTTTGTATTTCTTCTTTTTAAACTGGAGGCTTTTTGTTAATGTTCTTTTATTTACTTTTCTTTCTCTTGGTCTGGATTAGTTTAGGATTCAAAGAACTGTATATATATGTTATTTCTGTATTAAGGAGGGTCACCGTTTTTTTTTTTATCTTTCTCTCCTTTTCTCTCTTTCCCTGGCTTGTATCCATTCGGCCCCATTCGGCCAACTGTTTTAAAACGTTAACCCCATCCAGGTGTCGATTTCCTCCTGGCGAGCGATAGTGAGCCATCATTGTATGGAGAAATCTGGCTTCGCCGGAGACATTTTTCTATCGAAAAATGTACAAATTTAGCTTGCTGTCAAAACTAAAAAATATATATGCTGGCTCGCTACCGCATGCCAGGAAAATATTGACACCTGGATGGAGGTAAACGCCTTAAAATAGTAGGCTGAATGGGGCCGAATATATACAAGCTAAAGAGAGAGGGAGAGAAAGAGAAAAAAACGAGGTGGACTTCGTTAAGCGGGGTGACCTGCTTTGTTTCTCCTTTTCTCTCTTAGGCTTACTCTGGCTTGTATCCATTCGGCCCCATTCAGTCTACTGTTTTAAGACGTTTATCCCCATCCAGGTGTCGATTTCTTCCTGGCGAGCGATAGTGAGCCAGCAATATATGAAGAAATCCGGCTTCGCCGGTGACATTTTTCCATCGAAAAATGTACAAAGTTAGCCTGCTGTCAACATTTTTTTTTAAATATGCTGGCTCGCTTCCGCTCGCCAGAAAACAGTAGGCTGAATGGGGCCGAATGGATACAAGCCAGATAAAGAGATAAAAGGAGAGAAAAAAAGCAGGTCTAATGAGCATGCCCCCCCCCCCCCCACCCCTCCCCCCTTAACCGGTTGATCTAATTTAAACGTTTGACCTGCTTGGCCGGTTGACCCAATTTGACTTGCTGACCTGATTTGCCTACATGCCTGGTTAACTCGATTTTGTCAGTTAACCTCATTTTGGCTGACCTGATAATGTTACCCATTTGACCCATTGTGGTTGTAAATTGACCTGATGTGACTATTTGACCAATTGACCTGCTGTTGCCATTGGTCAATTCGTCTAACCTGGTCAGCTGACTTATTTTAGTTGGTTGACCATATTAGACTGGTTGATTTAATTCTTTGACAAGGTTTTCCGCCGTTCTCTCTCTCTCTCTCTCTCTCTCTCTCTCTCTCTCTCTCTCTCTCTCTTTCTGGAATGAGTGTAGTGCACTAAACAGTCTCTCTCCTTCCACTTCGAGTATCTCCCCCCCCTTCTCTCTCTCTCTCTCTCTCTCTCTCTCTCTCTCTCTCTCTCTCTCTCTCTCTCTCTCTCTCTCTCTCTCTCTCTCTCTCTCTCTCTCAGTACCAGCCATTCGTTTCTATACAGGTTGATTCTCAAAGATCTGTCACGCCCATAATTTAATGGTGCGTTCCTGAGACAAATTAAAATAATGTTTATTCATCATAATAAAGTAGACGTGCCGTTTTGCCCAAAATCAAAACGGCATACCCAACTCTGCGATCGGTCACCATCATCACTACTAGTCACTATCATCAGCACTACTTCTATTATAATCATCACTACTACTCTCACCATAATTACTACTACTCTCGTCATCACTACTACTGTATAATCACTACAACTTTCACCATAATCAATACTACTCACCATCATCACTACTAATGTCACCATTGTCACTACCATCAACACTACTGTCAGCATTATCACTACAATCATCATCATTACTTGTCACCATCATCACTACTATTATGACTATCATCACTCTACTAGTACTGTCACCATTACTACCACTATTACTACCATCACTTCTAATATCAACTAAACTGACAACCTAGCAAAATTAATGTGGAGCGAGATGTTTTCACCCTCTGAACGATAGCGTACTGTGTCAGTGTGCCCCTACGGGGCACACTGACGGGGGATGGGGGGTCCTGAGGAGGGGGGAGGGGGGGGGAAACATTTTGTTTAACCTAAAATCATAACTTTTGCACACATTCAAAAAATCTTTTTTTAATTACCGTCGCATTCACGCACTGAATGTTCTTGTGAAGTTTGGTGAAAATCAGTCCAACGGTCTAGGAGGAGTTATCGGACAGACAGACAGACATTTCGGCCGCCATGTACCACTATACGGGGAGCGATACCACTCTGCTGACGCAGATTTGATAAATGAAAATCCTCAGCGTCGTTAATTGAAAGACGTTGATTGTAATAAGATGTAAAGCAATTTTGCATTTCTCTAATAATACAAATGCTATTATTCGACCAGTACCTGTACACTACTCGGATGTCATAGTCTCTAGTCCACTCATAATTATTTGTGGACTTCACCTATTCCTAACTATGGCAGTATATCTATCTGGCAACCATCTTATCAATATAATTTTCTATAATTCTACTACAAAATTATATATACCGTACAATTTATTGAGCAGAAAGTTCTATCCAAAAAATCAATCTAGATAGTTGCAATTGCATAAAGAAAATCATAGTGGGCCCCCAATTCTTCTGAGTGGGGTAGAGACTGGTATAGTAGTGTACAGTCGCGCTAATAAGTGATGTCTCGGCACCAATTATGTTTTGATCAATAATTGGTATCAGCAATATCTAAGCTTCATTTCTTCATATCGAGTGAAGTATACACAGATGTTCCTACACTTACCCACCCTATTCAACATCTGACAGACATTAATACAGCACAGAGCAAGCCAAACGTAATGAATGCTGGGACATGACTTATTAGCGCGACCGTACATCATGTGTATATAAACGGTAACGATATATATCCAAATAAGTCTACGGTAATTTCACTTAACTTTCACCAACATTGATGATTTCAAGTATTATATTAAAGTAACTGTGGATCATTTTTAAGGGTGGATGGTAGTTTTTCTGCACCCCCCCCCCCCCCCCCTTCCCCCTCATTTTCAGCCCCATAAGTTGTCAGATTTAAAGATGTTCGGCCCAATAGTTTGGTGATTATAGGACTTTACGCCCCATTTCTTTGTCAGTATTAAGACCTTTCGTGCCTTTTAGGTGTCGATTTTTTTCCTGGCGAGCGATAGCGAGCATGTAATTTAGGAGAAAGGCCGGGACAGAGAGATTTATGTAAACCAATTTTGTCACAAACATTTTTATAATAAAGGAAAAAAGTTAGTTAGGAGAGTAAAACATTCATTATAATTAGTACAGAAATGTGTACTAACCTCTTTAACTAAAAAATCGAGGTAGGCCTATTATGTTTACGATTTGGGAAGAGTCTGCCAAGGAATAGGTGTGGAAATTTACAGCCCATTTGCTCAAACCCTTTTTTGAGCTACAGAGGTTATAAAAGTAACGATCTCTGGCTTAGCAATAATGAACAGGGTATAGACAGTAATATTGGATAGCACCGTATTTCTACACGTATTTATATATTTGATTTTATTTGATTATATATATATATATATATATATATATATATATATATATATATTATTATATTATATATATATACCGGTATATATATAGCCTATATTTATTTATTTATTTTTTTCAGCTCCGTGTCCAATATAGAAAAATGTTTAACGTGAGGATT
>CM064578.1:41940652-41974664 GCA_032716605.1 Paralithodes platypus | reverse complement strand
CGTTAGGGGATGGTCCAGTGTGCTAAAGAGCCAGGCGTACATTAAGGAGGGGTGACCTGTTTTTGTTCTGTCCTTTTCTATCTTTCTCTGGCTTGTATCCATTTGGCCCCATTCAGCCTACTGTTTTAAGACGTTTATCCCCATCCAGGTGTCAATTTCTTACTGGTGAGCGGTAGCGAGCCAGCATATTTTTTATTTTTGTTAGACAGCAGGCTAAATTTGTACATTTTTCGATAGAAAAATGTCTCCGGTGAAGCCGGATTTCTTCATATAATGCTGGCTCGCTATCGCTCGCCAGGAAGAAATCGACACCTAGATGGGGATAAACGTCTCAAAATAGTTGGCTGAATGGGGCCGAATGGATACAAGCCAGAGAGAGAAAAGGACAGAAATAACAAAAAGCAGGTCACCCCCCTTAACCGCCCGAGAGTAAGACAAGGTTCCAATCCCCCAGACTTTTTTTTTTTTTTTTTTTTTTTTTTTTTTTTTTTATCATCCTGTCATAGTTGGATGACCTCGTAGTTAAGGTAGACTGAGCATTGTACTGTACTTAGGTTAGATAATTTATGTAGATGTTTCGCCTCAGGGGCTGTAATTGAACAATGAACCAACAATTTTATTATTATTATTATTATTATTATTATTATTATTATTATTATTATACAACATTTCATTTGCAGCATTTAGAAGCCTGTTAAAGGGAGGTTTTTAGTTTGGTCTCTAGATATCCATCAAGCTTAAGATTGCACCCCCTTGAGCCCCTTTCAAGATAAATTTGTACATTTTTCGGTAGAAAAATGTCCCGGCTGAAAGCCGGTTCCTCTTATATTACAGGCTCGCTATCGCTCGCCAGGATAAAATCGACACCTACAGTAAATGGCACGAAAGGTCTTAACATTGACAGTAATGGGTCGAAAGTTCTTAAAATCGTCAAAATAATGGGGCGAACGTCTTAAAATTAGAAAAGCAATGGGGCTAAACATGAGGGAGAAAAGAGTCAAGAAAAAAATCCCTCAAGTGGAGATCTCCCCTTAAGAGCATGGGATAACAAACTTCAAAGTGTGTGCGAATGGACCTCAAGGGATGGGCGAACTGACCATATTGTTTGGGCGAATGGACTCCATTGTTTGGGCGAACATACCTCACTGTTTGGGCGAAAGGGCTCCTAGTTTTGGGCTAAAAGACTTGTGGGCGAAAAGATCGTAAACCATTATTATTATTTACACACACACACACACACACACACACACACACATACACACACACACACACACACACACACACACACACACACACACACACACACACACACTCTATCTCACTCCTTTGTAATCCTATTCTTCCACACCCCTTTATTAGAGTTTAAATATCTTAACAAGAATGATTATACCTCTCCCTCCCCCCCCCCCTCTATCTCTCTCACTCACTCTCACTCTCACTCACTCTCTCTCTCTCCTTCCAAGACCAGTTCATTGTGACTGTTCGCCATAATTGGACACATTTATCAGATACGACCGTTCAGATCAATAAAAAGAACATTAATCAGTGTTCAACCCGTTTAACCCGAGGTATTTAGTTTCTTCCCTAGAACTCCATCAAGCTTAAAATTACACCCCCTAGACCCCCTTTCAAGATAAATTTGTACATTTTTCGGTAGAAAAATGTCCCGGCCAAAGTCCGGTTCCTCTTAAATTACAGGCTCGCTTTCGCTCGCCAGGAAAAAATCGACACCTAAATGGGGCGAAAGGTCTTAAAAGTGACATACCTTGGGTGAAAGTTCTTAAAATCGCCAAACTAATGGGGCGAACGTCTTAAACTCCATAAAGCAATGGGACTAAACATGAGGGAGAAAGGGGTAAAGAAAAAAATCCCTCCAGTGGAAATCTCCCCTTAACCCTCTCCGACATATGACGCGATTTTGAGCCAATTAGGGATACTTTAAAGCCTTTGTTACCATCAGGGGTATTTATAAACCTTTAATTTAGTTACTTCAACCTCTGCAGTTGTCTTTGAGTTAGCTGTGGGCAGAAAACTAATTTTGGAGATGTAATTATAAGAGTGAGAGAACTCTTATTTATTATTGCTAATCTGGCAACCTCTGCGTCATAAAAGCGTGAAAGGGTTAAATGACGAGAATGACTTAGACAGATGCTGATAAATTGGCAGCCTCAGTCAGATCAGTTTGTGAGCTTATAAACACGACTATAAACACGTTGATATAGAGCTCTTATGTGTTGCTAAAAGCTTGATATTATTGGCTTAAGCAGAACCTATTTGCATATATATTTATTTTTCTCCATTGTTTTTTTGTAACTTGGTTAACCCTTTTAGTGCGGGAGACGTTTCTTTTTTCTTTTCTTACTTATTATGGCTATCATTAGACGATTTTACTCTGTTTATGAAGGACATATTATGGTCGTCAACAAATTCAGATTTTTCCGTCAATTTTCCATGAGCAAGTTTTTTTTCGTTATATTTAGGGACTTTTTTGCACTGGTATCGGTAACTAGACTGAAGGTAGAGTATGTTAGGCGGCTGAATTCTGAGAAAGTGTAATATTCGAAGCTGCCAGACCACAATTGCCCGTAAAAATTGCTCGAAAAACGGCTCGTGTGACTCCGCCTTAACCCCTTCTGTACCGGGGGACGCCTTTTTAAATTTGATTGTAGCTATATTTAAACTATTTTGGCAATTTATGAAGGATCTGTGGTAGTAAAAGGGGTTAATTGAGATAGTTCGAAGCCTGTTAATTGAGATAGTTCGAAGCCTGTTAATTGAGATAGTTCGAAGCCTGTTAATTGAGATAGTTCGAAGCCTGTTGATTGAGATAGTTCAAAGCCTGTTCATCAAGATAGTTCGAAGCCTGTTAATTGAGATAGTTCGAATCCTGTTAATTGAGATAGTTCGAAGCCTGTTAATTGAGGTAGTTCGAAGCCTGTTAATTGAGGTAGTTCGAAGCCTGTTAATTGAGGTAGTTCGAAGCCTGTTAATTGAGGTAGTTCGAAGCCTGTTAATTGAGGTAGTTCGAACCCGGTTAATTGAGATAGTTCGAAGCCTGTTAATTGAGATAGTTCGAAGCCTGTTAATTGAGATAGTTCGAAGCCTGTTAATTGAGATAGTTCGAAGCCTGTTAATTGAGATAGTTCGAACCCGGTTAATTGAGATAGTTCGAACCCGGTTAATTGAGATAGTTCGAAGCCTGTTAATTGAGATAGTTCGAAGCCTGTTAATTGAGATAGTTCGAAGCCTGTTAATTGAGATAGTTCGAAGCCTGTTAATTGAGATAGTTCGAAGCCTGTTAATTGAGATAGTTCGAAGCCTGTTAATTGAGATAGTTCGAAGCCTGTTAATTGAGATAGTTCGAAGCCTGTTAATTGAGATAGTTCGAAGCCTGTTAATTGAGATAGTTCGAAGCCTGTTAATTGAGATAGTTCAAAGCCTGTTCATCGAGATAGTTCGAAGCTTGTTAATTGAGATAGTTCCAAGCCTTGTTAATTGAGATAGTTCCAAGCCTTGTTAATTGAGATAGTTCCAAGCCTTGTTAATTGAGATAGTTCCAAGCCTGTTAATTGAGATAGTTCCATGTCTGTTAATTGAGATGGTTCGAAACCTGTTAATTGAGATGGTTCGAAACCTGTTAATTGAGATGGTTCGAAACCTGTTAATTGAGATAGCTCGAAGCCTGTTAATTGAGATAGTTCGAAGCCTGTTAATTGAGATAGTTCGAAGCCTGTTAATTGAGATAGTTCGAAGCCTGTTAATTGAGATAGTTCGAAGCCTGTTAATTGAGATAGTTCGAACCCGGTTAATTGAGATAGTTCGAACCCGGTTAATTGAGATAGTTCGAAGCCTGTTAATTGAGATAGTTCGAAGCCTGTTAATTGAGATAGTTCGAAGCCTGTTAATTGAGATAGTTCGAAGCCTGTTAATTGAGATAGTTCGAAGCCTTTTAATTGAGATAGTTCGAAGCCTTTTAATTGAGATAGTTCGAAGCCTTTTAATTGAGATAGTTCGAAGCCTTTTAATTGAGATACTTGGAAGCCTTTTAATTGAGATACTTGGAAGCCTTTTAATTGAGATACTTGGAAGCCTTTTAATTGAGATACTTGGAAGCCTTTTAATTGAGATAGTTCGAAGCCTGTTAATTGAGATAGTTCGAAGCCTGTTAATTGAGATGGTTGAAGCCTGTTAATTGAGATGGTTGAAGCCTGGTAATTGAGATGGTTGAAGCCTGTTAATTGAGATGGTTGAAGCCTGTTAATTGAGATGGTTGAAGCCTGGTAATTGAGATGGTTCAAAGCCTGTTCATCGAGATAGTTCGAAGCTTGTTAATTGAGATAGTTCGAAGCCTGTTAATTGAGATAGTTCGAAGCCTGTTAATTGAGATAGTTCGAAGCCTGTTAATTGAGATAGTTCGAAGCCTGTTAATTGAGATAGTTCGAAGCCTATTAATTGAGATAGTTCGAAGCCTGTTAATTGAGATAGTTCGAAGCCTATTAATTGAGATAGTTCGAAGCCTGTTAATTGAGATAGTTCGAAGCCTGTTAATTGAGATAGTTCGAAGCCTGTTAATTGAGATAGTTCGAAGCCTATTAATTGAGATAGTTCGAAGCCTGTTAATTGAGATAGTTCGAAGCCTGTTAATTGAGATAGTTCGAAGCCTGTTAATTGAGATAGTTCGAAGCCTGTTAATCGAGATAGTTCGAAGCCTGTTAATTGAGATAGTTCGAAGCCTGTTAATTGAGATAGTTCGAAGCCTGTTAATTGAGATAGTTCGAAGCCTGTTAATTGCTGGAGGTCCCTTTTTAACTGATTACAATTGCCTAAAAGTAGCCGGAGCAAAGTTAAGGGGGGTGACCTGCTTTTTGTTATTTCTGTCCTTTTCTCTCTTTCTCTGGCTTGTATCCATTCGACCCCATTCAGCCAACTATTTTAAGACGTTTATCCCCATCTAGGTGTCGATTTCTTCCTGGCGAGCGATAGTGAGCCAGCATTATATGAAGAAATCGGGCTTCGCCGGAGACATGTTTCTATAGAAAAATGTACAAATTTAGCCTGCTGTCAAACAAAAATAAAAATTATGCTGGCTCGCTACCGCTCACCAGTAAAATGTTTACATCTGGATGGGGATAAACGTCTTAAAACAGTAGGCTGAATGGGGCCGAATGGATACAAGCCAGAGAAAGATAGAAAAGGACAGAACAAAAACAGGTCACCCCCCTTAAGGGGAGGTTTTTAGTTGATTCCCTAGACTTCCATCAAGCTTGAAATTACACCCCCTTGACCCCCTTTCAAGATAAATTTGTACATTTTTCGGAAGAAAAATTTCCCGGCCGAAGGCCGGTTCCTCTTAAATTACAGGCTCGCTATCGCTCGCCAGGAAAAGATTGACACCTTAATGGGACGACAGGTCTTAAAAGTGACATAAATTGGGTGAAAGGTCTTAAAATTGCCAAACTAATGGGGCGAACGTCTTAAAATCTCAAAAGCAATGGGGATAAACATGAGGGAGAAGGGGGTAAAGAAAAAAGTCCCTCAAGTGGATATCTCCCCTTAAGAGAACGACGGAAGGGGCTAATGGCAGATATTCCACACCTCTCTTGTTACTAGACTCCATCTTAGGCTCCATAAAATCCTCTAATGGTAGGCGGCATATTAGGAATAATGACGTCACCCGTACTGAAGGGGTTAAGGGGAGGCAGTTGGTTTTTCGAGTCCTCCTCCTCCTCCCTCATGTTTAGCACTATTAGTTATGAGATTTCAAGACATTCGCCCCATTAGTTTGGCGATATTCAGACCTTTTGCCCATTTTCTTTGCCAATATTAAGACCTTTCGTGCCGTTTAGTTGACGATTTTGTCCTGGCGAGCGATAGCGAGCCTATAATTATAGAAGTAACCGGCCTTCGGCCGGGATATTTTTCTACCGAAAAATTTACAAATATATATCCAAGGGAGGTCTTGTGGGTGTTCTTTTAAGTTTGATGGAATTTTAAAGAACAAGCTAAACCCCTTCCTTAAGGGGAGGTATTTAGTTTGTTCCCTAGACCTCCATCAAGCTTAAAATTACACCCCCTTGAGTCCCTTTCAAAATAAATTTGTAAATTTTTCGGTAGAAAAATGTCCCGGCCAAAGGCCGGTTCCTCTTAAATTACAGGCTCGCTATCGCTCGCCAGGATAAAATCGACACCTGAATTGCACGAAAGGTCTTAATATGGGGTGAAAGTTCTTAAAATCGCTAAACTAATGGGGCAAACGTTTTATAATATCAAAAGCAATGTGGCTAAACATGAGGGAGAAAGGGGTCAAGAAAAAAAAAATCCCTCAAGTGGAGATCTGCCCTTAACCCATCGAGCCGAACCAGTAAATAATGCTGCACAACACCGCCTGGGCTCCCTTAAGCGGCACAAGGATAAAGACAGTTGCAGAAAGTCGACTGGCCTTTGGTTGCCTAATTGAAAGTGGATTATTCCCATGATACGTCATTATACTCGCTTTTTCGGGACCCCCTTCTCCCTCATGTTTAGCATACTAGTTTTGAGGTTTTAAGACGTTCGTTCCGTTAGTTTGGCAATTTTGAGACCTTTCGCCTAAATTTGTTGTCAATATTAAGACCTATCGTGCCTTTTTGGTGTTTATTTTATCCTCGCGAGTGATAGCGAGCCGCTAATTTTAGAATGAACCGGCCTTCGGCCGGGACATTTTTCTACCGAAAAATGTACAAATTTATCTTGAAAGGAGGCCTAGGGGGTGTTTTTCTAAGCTTGATGGAGGTCTAGCGAGGAAACTCAAAAATAATTAATAAATAAATATATAGACCAAAATCAAGCACTACCCCCTCAGCCTTGAATGGTACAGTCGCTCATAAAGATTCGTGGACCTTGTCTGTTTCTAATTATGGAAGTATATCTCTCTGGAAACGAACTGAGGGATATATTTTCCTATGCTTCGATTACAAAATTATACATACTATTTATTGAACAGCAATTGCAATCCCAAAAATCAACCCAGATAATTATAATTACATAAAGAAAGACATAAGGGGTCCACGAATGATTATGTATTACTGTACTTGATTTTCTGAAGACGATATGGGTACGGTCGCGGTCAAAAAATTCTGATTTATATTCAATTCCGAACAGATTAAACGATATTAGGAAATGAAATATCAGGTGAACAAAATAATTGATTTAATTCCGTCCAAGCTCGCTTCGCCAATTTATGGACATCCTTAAGGGGAGGTCTCCACTTGAGGGATTTTTTTCTTGACCCCTTTCTCCCTCATGTTTAGCCCCATTGCTTTTGATATTATAAAACGTTTGCCCCATTAGTTTAGCGATTTTAAGAACGTTCACCCCATATTAAGACCTTTCGTGCAATTCAGGTGTCGATTTTATCCTGGCGAGCGATAGCGAGCCTGTAATTTAAGAGGAACCGGCCTTTGGCCGGGAAATTTTTCTACCGAAAAATGTACAAATTGATCTTGAAAGGGACTCAAGGGGGTGTAATTTTAAGCTTGATGGAGGTCTAGGGAACAAACTAAATAATGTCGACGCTTGTACAGTTTCCTGCAGAAGTTCCAATCCTCTCTGAGGTGTTATTAGTGGAAGTGTTAATAGTATAATGGAATTTAGAGTGTAGTGTCTTATTTAAGGGGAGATTTCCACTTGAGGGATTATTTTCTTAACCCCTTTCTCCCTCATGTTTAACTCCACTGCTTTTGAGATTTTAAGACGGTCGCCCCATTAGTTTGGCGATTTTAAGAACTTTCGCCCCATTTCTGTCAATTTTTAGACATTTCGTACCATTTAGGCGTCGATTTTTTCCTGGCGAGCGATAGCGAGCCTGTAATGTAAGAGGAAACGGCCTTCGGCCGGGACATTTTTCTACCGAAAAATGTACAAATTTATCTTGAAGGGGGTCAAGGGAGTGTAATTTTTAAGCTTGATGGAGGTTTAGGGTACAAACTAAATACCTCCCCTTAACAGTTGCATAAGAAGGTTAGTTAACTACGGCATAGCAAGGAACGCTCCTAATTCAACAATACAATTTTGTACCTGCATAAACATAATCTCAGAGAGGAACAGAACTTGAGCAGGTAACTGACTGTACATGGAAGGTATGTATAGATTGTGAAAGGAGACAAGGGGGAAGTAGACTCATGAGGAAAGCAATGTTCTACGGTAGGTCGAAGTTAAGGGCAGGTATTTAGTTTGTTCCCTACGTTTTCATCAAGCTTCAAATTACACCCCCTAGACCCCCTGTGAAGATAAATGTGTACATTTTTCGGTAGAAAAATGTACCGGCCAGAGGCCGGTTGCTCTTAAATTACAGGCTCGCTATCGCTCGCCAGGAAAAAATCGACACCTTCATGGCACGAAAGGTTTTAAAATTGACAGTAATGGGGCAAAATGTCTTAAAATGTCCAAACTACTAGGGCGAACGTCTTAAAATCTCAAAAGCAATGGGGCTAAACATGAGGGAGAAAGGGGTCCAGAAAAAAATATCTCAAGTGGAAATCTCTCCTTAAGAAATCATGGAAGGGGTGAAATCATGAACAGATTATAGGCACCAATCGAGCAAGGAAGGCCACATAGGCATATGGAAAGGAGCTGCTGGAACTTCTGATATATTTGTCTGGCTTCCCCCACTGTTTCTATTTGTGCCTCACCTACACAGAGAGTAATCCAGCTAACTCTCACAAACACCCCCTCCTTCTATGCATTTCACTAAGCTTAAGGGGGTGACCTGTTTTTGTTCTGTCCTTTTCTATCTTTCTCTGGCTTGTATCCATTTGGCCCCATTCAGCCTAGCCTACTGTTTTAAGACGTTTATCCCCATCCAGGTGTCATTTTTTTACTGGTGAGCGGTAGCGAGCCAGCATATTTTTGTATTTTTGTTTGACATGAGGCTAAATTTGTAAATTTTTCGATAGAAAATGTCTCCGGCGAAGCCGGATTTCTTCCTGAAATTCTGGCTCGCTATCGCTCGCCAGGAAGAAATCGACACCTAGATGGGGATAAACGTCTTAAAATAGTTGGCTGAATGGAGCCGAATGGATACAAGCCAGAGAAAGAGAGAAAAGAAAAGAAATAAAAAAAATCAGGTCACCCCCCTTAACCCCTTCTGTACCGACCCGTCCTTTTAGCTCTGCTCTGGCTACTATTAGACGATTTTGTTCAGCTTAAAAAGGGCCTCCACTATTAACAGGCTTCAAACTATCTCCCCTAACTATTTTTACTACCACAGATCCTTCTTAAACTGCATAAAATAGTCTAAATATAGCTCAAATAAAATTAAAAAGTCGTCGCCGGTATAGAAGGGGTTAAGTACACCACACTTCTTTCCAACACACCTACATTACCTATAGCGTACCTTGATATTGACTCTTCATCACTCTTTCAACCTTGGGAGGGACACTTGTTACAGGCTGTTTTGCCCTTTGTCTCTTCCATGCACATAGCAACAAAAAATGTGTTAACCCCTTCAAGTAAATGACGAAATTTTAGTTTTACCATAGCTACCTCCAACTGATATCATTCAACATGGGAAAGACGTACCGTATCAGAGTTAGTGTTATTGAGATAGTTTTTCAGCCTTCACTTCCTATTTGGTCTTTCCTGGCTGTGTAAAATCATCTGCCAGTAACATTAATAAATTAAATTAATGAATAAAGGGGTTAATTTGTCTATATTTATTGTATTTTATTTTTATTTTATTTATTTTATTTTATTAATGTATTTATGTATATGTTTATTTATGCAATTAAATTTTATAATAATTATTATTATTATTATTATTATTATTATTATTATTATTTGTTTTGCTTCGTAGACCTCTGTCAAGCTTATTAAGACGTTATCAAGACCCCTCTTTCGAGATAAATGTCTACAGTTTTTGGTAGTTTAATGTTCCAGCCAAATTACAGGCTCGCTATCGTTTGTCAGGAAAATATCGACACCTAAATGGCAGAAATATTTTAAAGTTGACCTCAAGCTGCTGCCAGCCTGCCCACTGTTGAATATCAAATGAATAGAAACACCATATGAGGAGGAGCACTTTATTGACAACGTTTAAAGGTAGCTTGTTCTGGTTGCACAATCTATCTGCGAAACGTCTTTAACCCTCTCCGACATATGACGCAATGTTGAGCCTATTAGGGATACTTTAAAGCCTTTGTTACCATCAGGGGTATTTAGAAACCTTTAGTTTAGTTACTTCAACCTCTGCAGTTGTCTTTGAGTTAGCTGTGTTGAGCCTATTGGGGATACTTTAAAGCCTTTGTTACCATCAGGGGTATTTAGAAACCTTTAGTTTAGTTACTTCAACCTCTGCAGTTGTCTTTGAGTTAGCTGTGTTGAGCCTATTGGGGATACTTTAAAGCCTTTGTTACCATCAGGGGTATTTAGAAACCTTTAGTTTAGTTACTTCAACCTCTGCAGTTGTCTTTGAGTTAGCTGTGGGCAGAAAACTAATTTTGGAGAGGTAATTGAGTGAGAGAACTCTATTTATTATTGCTAATCTGGCAACCTCTGCGTCATAAAAACGTGAAAGGGTTAAACATAGCTTGTTCTGGTCGCACAATCTATCTGCGAAACGTCTTTAATCCGTTCAGTACCAGTTCCGTCCTTTTCATTCTTTGCTAGCAACTAATAGACGACTTTACTCAGGTTAAGGGGGGTGACCTGCTTTTTGTTATTTCTGTCCTTTTCTCTCTTTCTCTGGCTTGTATCCATTCGGCCCCATTCAGCCAACTATTTTAAGACGTTTATCCCTATCTAGGTGTCGATTTCTTCCTGGCGAGCGATAGCGAGCCAGCATTATATGAAGAAATCCGGCTTCGCCGGAGTAATTTTTCTATCGAAAAATGTACAAATTTAGCCTGCTATCAAAACAAAAAAATATAAAATATGCTGGCTTGCTACCGCTCACCAGTAAACAATTGACACCTGAATGGGGATAAACGTCTTAAAACAGTAGGCTAAATGGGGCCAAATGGGTACAAGCCAGAGAAAGATAGAAAAGGACAGAACAAAAACAGGTCACCGAAGGCTCTCCAGCAATTAACAGGCTTCCAACTATCTTAATTAACCGTTTTTAAATATTTGCCTGTATAGTGATCGTATGACATTATGGGGGTTTTTCTGGACCCTTTTCTCCGTCATTTTTTTTTTTTTGCCCAATTATTTTGAGATTTTAAGACATTTGCTCCATTAGTTTGGCGATTATGAGACCTTTCGTGCCATTTAGGTCTCGATTTTGTCTTGATGAGTAATAGCGAGCCTGCAATTTGGGAGGAATCTTTACTACCGAAAAAAATCACAAATTGATCTCGAAGTGGGGAGGGGGGGGGGGGGGGGGGGTATTTTTTAAAGCTTGGTGGAGGTCTAGGGAGGAAACTAACTAATACAAAAACATAAAATCTCCCCTTAAGGGCAGATTTCCACTTGAGGGATTTTTTTTTCTTTACCCCTTTCTCCCTCATGTTTAGCCCCATTGCTATTGAGATTTTAAGACCTTCGCCCTAGTAGTTTGGATATTTTAAGACATTTTGCCCCATTTCTGTCAATTTTAAGACCTTTCGTGCCATTAAGGTGTCGATTTTTTCCGGGCGAGCGATAGCGAGCCTGTAATTTAAGAGCAACCGGCCTCCGGCCGGGAAATTTTTCTACCGAAAAATGTACAAATTTATCTTGAAAGGGGGTCTAGGGGGTGTAATTTTAAGCTTGATGAAAATGTAGGGAACAAACTAAATACCTGCCCTTAACCCTCTGAGGATCAATGACGCACTTCTTTTCTGTTTTTGGCTATTATTACCGGTAGATGATTTTATTCAGATTAGGAAAGGTATATGGAATTCAGAAAGTTGATTGAAATAGTCTTAACCCATTTAATTGCCACAGTTCCTTCCTAAGCTGTATATAATCGGTCTAATTATAGCCGGGATAAACTTCTTAAAATGCGTCAATAACCGTGAGAGGGTTAACCCCATTTGTACCGGCTACGTCTTTTTAACTTTAGCTACTGTGAGACGGTTTGTTTGCAGTTTCTAAAGGGACTCCAGAAATGTACAGGTTCGAACTATCTCTCTCTCTCTCTCTCTCTCTCTCTCTCTCTCTCTCTCTCTCTCTCTCTCTCTCTCTCTCTCTCTCTCTCTCTCTCTCTTAACCCTTTTTACTACCACAGACCCTTCTTGAGGGGACATGGGCTGTTTTTCTGGTCACCCTTCTTCCTCATGTTTAGCCCCAATAGTTTTCAGATTTTATGACGTTCGCCCCATTAGTTTGGCGATTTTAATACCTTTCGCCCCACTTCTTCGTCGATATTTAGACCTTTCGTGCTATTTAGGTGTCGACTTTTTCCCTGGCGAACGATAGTGAGCCTGTAATGTTGGAAGAACCGGCCTTTGGCCGGAAAATGTACAAATTAATCTAGAAGGGAGATCTAATGGATTTTTTTTTTAAATTTGATGGAGGTCTAGGGAGGAAACTAGAAAAATAATGAATACATGCAAAAATGATGGAGGTCTAGGGAGGAAACTAGAAAAATAATGAATACATGCAAAAATCGCCCAACAAGTGAACGGCACAACATCGTCTAAATATAGCTACAATAAAACTAAAAAGACCTCGCGGTACAGAAGGGGTTAACATTGAAGAGGAAGTGCGGCAATGTTACTGTGTGTCAGAGAGGAAGCCGTGTTGTGGAACCTGTTAAGGAGGAGGAGGAGGAGGTGGCCCGGGTTTGTCACAGTCACCCCTTTCTCCCTCATGTTTAGCATATTAGTTTTGACATTTTAAGACGTTTGACACATTAGTTTGGCGATTTTGAGACCTTACGCCCCATTTTTTGTACATTTTAAGGCCTTTCGTGCCATTTACTGTAAGTGTCGACTTTTTCCTGGCAAGCGACGCGAGCCTGTAATTTTAGGAGGAACCGGCCTTCGGCCTGGACATTTTTCTACCGAAAAACGTACACATTTATCTTGAAAAGCGATGTAAGGGGTGTAATTTAAAGCTTGATGGAAGTCTAGGGAGGACACTAAAATAATAATAAAAGGATACAGTAAATGAGCAAATAAATACGACCATAATAAATACGACCATAATAATTACGACCATAATAAATACGACCATAATAAATACGACCATAATAATTACGACCATAATAAATACGACCATAATAAATACGACCATAATAAATACGACCATAATAAATAAGGGGAGTTTTTTAGTTTGGTCCCTAGATATCCATCAAGCTAAAGATTACACCCCCTTGAGCCCCTTTCAAGATAAATTTGTACATTTTTCGGTAGAAAAATTTCCCGGCTCAAAGCCGGTTCCTCTTAAATTACTGGCTCGCTATCGCTCGCCAGGATAAAATCGACACCTAAATGACGCGAAAGATCTTAAAATTGACAGAAATGGGTTGAAAGTTCTTAAAATCACCAAACTAATGGGGCAAACGTCTTAAAATCTCAAAAACAATGGGGCTAACCATGAGGGAGAAAGGGGTCAAGAAAAATATCCCTCAAGTGGAGACCCCCCCCCCCCCCTCCCTTAAGGAAGAGGAAACACTGGCGAGGTACAGTCACATACATAAATCCCTGGACCTCTTAGGTTTCTCTTTATGCAGCTATAACTAAGGTAACTGGATTATTATATGGAGGAAGCTTGTTTTTCAATTAATAGCACATATAGTTTGCCAGTTGATATATAGACCATTATATTTTTCATCCATTCGTTTCCAGAGCCATGGACAGTCGGCCTAATAAGTCATGTGTCGGCACCAATTATGTTCTGATCAATTATTGGTATCAGCAATATTTCTACATGATTTCTTCTTTTTGAGTGAGATTTATAAAAACACGTTCCTACACTTACCCACCCTATTCAACATCTGACAGACATTAATACAGCACAGAGCGAGCCAAACATAAGGACAGGTGAGATATGACATATTAGCGCCACTGTACGGTCGCGCTAATAAGTCATGGTCCAGCTGTCATTACGTTTGGCTCTCTCTGTGCTGTATTACTGTCTGTCAGATGTTGAATAGGGTGGGTAAGTGTAGGAACGTGTTGGTATATCTCACTCAAAAAGAAAACAAACATGTGTAAATATTGCTGATACCATTTATTGATCAAAATATAATTGGTGCCGAGACATGACTTATTAGCGCGACTGTACTTCCATAATTGAGAAATAGGTGAGGGCCACGAATGTTTATGAGTGACTGTACATACGTTTCACCCCTCCTGTATGGCGAAATCCGGCCGGAGACATTTTTCTATGGACAAATATACAAATTTAGCCTGCTGTCAAAAACATTTCTATAAATGTGCTGGCTCGCTTCCGCTCGCCATGAAAATATCGACGCCTGGATGAGAATAAACGTCTTAAAACAGTAGGTTGAATGGGGCCGAATGGATACAACCCAGAGAAAGAGAGGGAGAAAGAGAAAAACAAATGAGGTGGGCCCCCTTAAGGGGAGGTTTTTAGTTTGTTTCCTACTCCTCCAGCAATCTTAAAATTTCACCCCCTTGACCCCCTTTCAAGATAAGTTTGTAAATTTTTCGGTAGAAAAATGTCCCGGCCGAAGGCCGATTACTCTTAAATTACAGGCTCGCTATCGCTCGCCAGGATAAAATCGACACCTAAATGGCACGAAAGGTCTTAAAATTGACAGAATGGGGCGGAAATTCTTAAAAATCACCAAACTAATGGGACAAACGTCTTAAAATCTCAAAAGCAATGGGGCTAGACATGAGGGAGAAAGGGGTCAAGAAAAAAAGTCCCTCAAGTGGAAACCTCCCCTTAAGATGGATCTGTGGTAGTAAAAAAAAGGGTTAAGTGAGATAGTGTGAAGCCTGTTAGTTGCTGGAGGCCCTTTTGACACTGAATACAATCGTCTAATAGTAGCCAGAAGAGAGTTAAAAGGACGGCCCCGGTACTGAAGGGGTTAAGGTACGCTTGCCAACATATAAACCTGGTCCACGCAGAGATAACATAGATAGATTGATTGGTTGATTGATACATTGATTGATGGACAGATAGATAGATAGATAGATAGATAAATAGATAGATTGATTGATAGATAGATAGATAGATAGATAGATACTTAGGTAGATTGATTGATTGATAGATAGATAGATAGATAGATAGATAGATAGATAGGTAGATAGATAGATAGATAGATAGATAGATAGATACTTAGGTAGATTGATTGATTGACTGATAAGAGAGATAGATAGTTGGATGGATGGATAGATAGATAGATAGATAGATAGATAGATAGATAGATACTATGGAATCCTGGTAGTGTGAGTGAGGTAGTATTGGGGACAGTGAAGGTGCTACACACAGTGTGAAGGTAAAGTGATGGTGTTAAGGGGAGGTTTCTAGTGTGTTGCTTAGACCTCCATCAAGCTTAAAATTACACCCCCTAGACCCCCTTTCAAGATAAATATGTACATTTTTCGGTAGAAAAATGTCCTTTCAAAATAACAGGCTCGCTATCGCTCACCAGGAAAAAATTGACACCTAAATGGCACGAAAGGTCTTAAAATTGACAACGAAATGGGGCGAAAGGTTTTAAAATTGCCAAACTAATTGACCGAACGTCTTAATTTTTTTTAAACTAATAGGACTAAACATGAGGGAGAAGGGGGCCCAGCAAAAAAAAGAAAGACAGGTAGACAGACAGAGAGATAGATAGATAGATAGATAGATAGATAGATAGACAGAAAAACAGGTAGACAGACAGAGAGATAGATAGATAGATAGATAGACAGAGATACAGACAGACAGAGACACACACATACAAACAGATAGATAGACAGGCAGACAGACAGACAGAATGACATACATACAGGTATATAGATAGATAGATACTTTAGACAGACAGACAGAGAGATAGATAGACAGACAGACAAACACAGACAGACAGACAGACACTATGGAACGCTGAGAGTGTGAGTGAGGTAGTACTAGAGACAGTAGAGGTGTTAGTGGTGGCAATGTGATACAGACAGACAGTGGAAAGGTATAGTGTGATGGTGTTAAGGGGAGGTTTTTAGTTTGGTCCCTAGATATCCATCAAGCTTAAGATTACACCCCCTTGAGCCCCTTTCAAGATAAATTTGTACATTTTTCGGTAGAAAAATGTCCCGGCTGAAAGCCGGTTCCTCTTAAATTACAGGCTCGCTATCGCTCGCCAGGATAAAATCGACACCTGAATGGCACGAAAGGTCTTAATATGGGGTGAAAGTTCTTAAAATCGCTAAACTAATGGGGCAAACGTTTTATATTATCAAAAGCAATAGAGCTAAACATGAGGGAGAAAGGGGTCAAGAAAAAAAATCCCTCAAGTGGAAATCTCCCCTTAAAGGGGGAGGTAGTCGCTTTTTCTGGACCCCCTTCTCCCTCATGTTTAGCATAGTGGTTTTGAGATTATAATACGTTCGTTCCGTTAGTTTGGCGATTTTGAGACCTTTCGCCTAATTTCTTTGTCAATATTAAGACCTTTCGTGCCATTTAGGTGTCGATTTATTCCTGGCGAGCGATAGCGAGCCTGTAATTTTAGAAGGAACCGGCCTTTGGCCAGGACATTTTTCTACCGAAAAATTTACAAATTTACATTGAATGGGAGTCTAGGGGGTGTTTTTTAAAGATTGATGGAGGTTTAGCGAGGACACTCAAAAACCAATTAATATATAAATCTATATACCAAACACACAAGCACTACCCCCTTAAGGGGAGGTATTTAGTTTGTTCCCTAGACCTCCATCAACCTTAAAATTACACCCCCTCGAGTCCCTTTCAAGATAAATTTGTACATTTTTCGGTAGAAAAATGTCCCGGCCGAAGGCCGGTTCCTCTTAAATTACAGGCTCGCTATCGCTCGCCAGGATAAAATAGACACCTGAATTGCACGAAAGGTCTTAATATGGGGTGAAAGTTCTTAAAATCGCTAAATTAATGGGGCAAACGTTTTATAATATCAAAAGCAATGGGGCTAAACATGAGGGAGAAAGGGGTCCAGAAAAAAATCCCTCAAGTGGAGACCTCCCCTTAAGACATTGTGAAGGTGTTAATGGTGTTATGAAGGTGCAGTGAAGAAGGTTACCGACAGTGTGAAGTACCGGTAGTGTAAAGGTGTTGGAGGTAGTACTATGGTGCTGGAATACGTATGGAGGTGCTGGGAATGTTGTGATGATGGTGTTGGAGTAAGTGTGGTGGAGTGTACATGATTGAATGAGTGTGTGGTATGTCAGGAAGGATTGGAGGGGGAGAAGAAGCTAAAGAGAGAGAATTAAAGCAGAACATTTGGGAAACTATACCCGATTCCAAGTAAAAAGGCCAAAACTCTGGAACATTAACCTCTTACCCACTCTAAACCACTGTTTGGACACTTGATCCTCAGTGTTTTGGAGGACAAGCAGCCTCGAAGGGTCACTAGATCTGTTGTTGCTTGATTTCCTTTTGTACTCCTTTGTACTCTATAACTCACAAACGACTAGGGTGATCAAACTAATATGTCTATCATTTGGGAAGGGTCAGCCAGGTAATAGGTGTGGACATTTACAACCCATTTGCTCTAGCCCTTTTTGAGTTACAGAGGTTAGGGTTCACGATTTCTGGCCTACCTATTTGGAACCGGGTATAGTATAATGGTGTTGGAGTCAGTCTGGTGATGCAAGAGACGGGTTGGGTGTGAGAGGGATCTGCCTTTGTGTGGGACAATCGGCTTTCTGCAGACTCCCATTTTCTTATGTTCTTATGTATGATAGCGCTGGAAATATTATACAGGTAGAGCAAACTGTGGGAGATTAGAACACCCCACTCACACCCACCAACCACTTCCCTCACACCTCCACCCCCACCCACCCACCACTTCCCCCACCACAACACCCCACCCACCTCCACCACCACCACCCCCACCCACTACACCCCACCACCCACTCACCACCATTACAACACCCTTCCTTGATGAAGTAACCACCAGCACACCTGCCCAAACAAGCATAAAGGTATTCCAAGAAGTGGGGACCGAACCGGGAAATCTCTACTGCCCACTTCTAAGGACCATTTACACCATCACATTCTCGACAACTTTTGAGGGGCAATTTTCTGTTTTGGCAATATTTCGAAGCTAGTTTGCATTGGTATCGGTAACCATATTGGAGGTACATTACTTTAGGCAACAGATATAGACAAAGGTTGCTAGACTAGAGTTTCCGATAACAAAAGTTGTCGGGAAAATCGCTCATGTGAAACTGCTTTTACACCGCCTTGCGGACACTCTATGTTTACTGGTTAATATTTCAGTTAATTTTGATATTAACGTTACCCGCCTCTATTGCAATACTGAGGTTGCCCGGCTTTCTTTTAAAGGGAGGTTTTTGTTCCCTAGACCTCCATCAAGCTTAAAATTACACCCACTAAATAAATGTGTACATTTTTCGGTAGAAAAATTTCCTCTTAATTTTACAAGCCCGCTATCGCTCGTCAGGAAAACAAAAATCGAGACCTAAATACCACGACATAAATGGGGCGAAAGTGCCTAATTTCGCCAAACTAATGGGGCGAATATCTTAAACTCTCAAAAGCAATGGGGCTAAGCATGAGGGAGAAAGGGGTTCAGAAAAAATCCCACCCGTGGAAATCTCCCCTTAAGTCTATATAGTTATATATAATGTGCAGTTTATGAGAAAAAAACTATGACAGGAAAATATAAATGGAGATTGCTGTCTCGTTTTATATCAATAGTGGTAATACCTATGATGCATAACATTATTTATTTGCTAGCTTGAATATAATTAAAATCGTGTCATATCATTATTCGAGTAAGTGGAAAAAGTATACCTGATTTTATACTTTTTTCCCTTACTCCCACACCTTCCTCATTCCTCACATTTTCTTCCCATTTGCCTCACTTAGATCAAACTTTCCTCAATTGCCTCGTCCTTTCCCCACTTGTTTCATTCCTCAATTTCTCACACTTCGTCGTTTATCCTCACACCTTCCTCATTCCTCACATTCTGTTCTTAATTTCCTCACCTTACCCCACTTACCTCACTTACCGTCACACCTTCCTCATACCTCACATGCTCATTCCTATTAGCCTCAACCCACCACTATCCTCCTTATCTCTCATATTAGCCTCAACTCACCACTATCCTCCTTATCTTCTATTAGCCTCAACTCACCACTATCCTCCTTATCTCTCATATTAGCCTCAACTCACCACTATCCTCCTTATCTCTCATATTAGCCTCAACTCACCACTATCCTCCTTATCTCTCATATTAGCCTCAACTCACCACTATCCTCCTTATCTCTCATATTAGCCTCAACTCACCACTATCCTCCTTATCTCTCATATTAGCCTCAACTCACCACTATCCTCCTTATCTCTCATATTAGCCTCAACTCACCACTATCCTCCTTATCTCTCATATTAGCCTCAACTCACCACTATCCTCCTTATCTCTCATATTAGCCTCAACTCACCACTATCCTCCTTATCTCTCATATTAGCCTCAACTCACCACTATCCTCCTTATCTCTCATATTAGCCTCAACTCACCACTATCCTCCTTATCTCTCATATTAGCCTCAACTCACCACTATCCTCCTTATCTCTCATATTAGCCTCAACCCACCACTATCCTCCTTATCTCTCATATTAGCCTCAACTCACCACTATCCTCCTTATCTCTCATATTAGCCTCAACTCACCACTATCCTCCTTATCTCTCATATTAGCCTCTGCTCTGGGACACATCTAAGGGTCTCTGGGTTTGCTGCAGGGTAGGGACCTTAAGGGGGTAGTGTTTGTTTTTTGGCATATATATATATATATATATATATATATATATATATATATATATATATATATATATATATATATATATATACCGGTATATATATACCGGTATATATATATGTACTGTATATATTATATATATATATATAATATGTATATATTTGAGTTTCCTTGCTAGACCTCCATCAAGCTTAAATAAAATACCCCCTAGACCCCTTTTCAAGATAATTGTGTAAATTTCTCGGTAAAGAAATTTCCCGGCCAAAGGCCGGTTACTTCCAAAATTACAGGCTCGCTAACGCTCGCCAGGAAAAAAATCAACACCTAAATGGCACGAAAGGTCCTAATATTGACAAAGAAGTGAGGCGAAAGTTCTTAAAAATCGCCAAACTAACGGAACGAACGTCTTAAAATCTCAAAATTAATATGCTAAACATGAGGGAGAAGGGGGTCCAGAAAAAGCGACTACTAGCCTCTTAAAACAGGGTCACACAAGCTCCTTTTCCGTCAATTTAGTTTTGGGGCAATTGAAGTCTGGCATCCTCAAAATACATTATGTTGTATCAGAAATCAGCCGCCTAACATAATGAACCTTCAGTTTAATTTCCGAGTCCAGTGTGAATGAGCCTTACCATATTACGGGAAAAAACTTGCTCATCGAAAATTGCCGGAAAAAGCGGCTCGTGTGACACTGGATTTGTGGTGCTGATATTCTGGACTAAAGGCGGTGTCACACGAGCGATTTTGCCGTCAATTTTTACGGGCAATTGTTGTCTGGCAGCTTCAAAATACAAGTTCCACAAGAATTAAACTAGCTAACATAAGCTAACTTCGATCTAGTTTACGATTCCAATGCAAAAATATCCCTAAATATCACCAGAAAAAACTTGCTCATGGAAAATTGACGGAAAAATCGCTCGTGTGACACTGGCTTAACGGGAGATTTCCAATTGAGGGATTTTTTTCTTGACCCCTTTCTCCCTCAAGTATAGCCCCATTGATTTTGAGATTTTAAGACAGTTGACCCATTAGTTTTGCGATTTAAAGAACTGTCGCTCCATTTCTGTCCATTTTTATGATTTAGGTGTCGATTTTTTCCTGGCGAGCGATAGCGAGCCTGTAATTAAAGAGGAACCGGCCTTCGGCCGGGAAATTTTTCTACCGAAAAATGTACAAATTTGTCTTGAAAGGGGGTCTAGGGGGTTTTATTTTAAGCTTGATGGAGGTCCAGGGAACAAACTAAAAACCTCCCCTTAACATAAAATACCTGGAGTGAGATGGCCTATACCGGGTCGATAGTATCTTTAACGGTTTGGAAATGTTGGACCTTTGTCATATTATTGCCCAAATGCTTCAGAACTTGGCTTTAAGGGGGTAGGACTCGCTTTTTCTGGACCCCCTTCTCCCTCATGTTTAGCATATTAGCTTTGAGGTTTTAAGACGTTCGTTCCGTTAGTTTGGCGATTTTGAGACCTTTCGCCTCATTTTGTTCTCAAAATCAAGACCTTTCGTGTCATTTAGGTGTCGATATTTTTCCTGGCGAGCGACAGCGACCCTGTAATTTTAGAAGGAACCGGCCTTCGCACGGGACATTATTCTACCGAACAATGTACAAATTTATTTTGATAGGGGGTTTAGGGTATGGGTTTCTTTAAGGGGAGATTTCCACTTGTCGGATTTTTTTTCTTGACTCCTTTCTCCCTCATGTTTAGCCCCATTGTTTTCCTAATTTTAAGACGTTCGCCCCATTATTTTGACGATTTTAAGAACTTTCAACCCATTTCTGTCAATTTTAAGACCTTTCGTGCCATTTAGGTGTCGATTTTATCCTGGCGAGCGATAGCGAGCCTGTAATTTAAGAGGAACCGGCTTTCAGCCGGGACATTTTTCTACCGAAAAATGTACATATTTATCTTGAAAGGGGCTCAAGGGGGAGTAATCTTAAGCTTGAAGGATATCTACGGACCAAACTAAAAACCTGCCCTTAAGCTTGATCGAGGTCTAGCGAGGAAATTCATATTATATAAATAATTAAATAAATATATAGACCAAAAACTAAGCACTACCCCCTTAAGGGGAGGTTTTTAGTGCGTTCCCTAGACTTCCATCAAGCTTGAAATTACACCCCCATGACTCCCTTTCAAGATAAATTTGTCCATTTTTCGGTAGAAAAATTTCCCGGCCAAAGGCCGGTTCCTCTTAAATTACAGGCTCGCTATCGCTCGCCAGGAAAAAATCTACACCTAAATGGGACGAAAGGTCTTAAAAGTGACATCAATGGGGTGAAAGTTCTTAAAATCGCCAAACTAATGGGGCGAACGTTTTAAAATCTCAAAAGCAATGGGGCTAAACATGAGGGAGAAAGGGGTAAAGAAAAAAATCCTTCAAGTGGAAATCTCCCCTTAAAGGTTTAAATATTGGAACTGGTGTAACCTTACATATGCTGAGAGTTGTACACAATATATATCCAACCTACAGCCTGGCGTAATAAAGATCATGATTAATATTAACAGTTAGTATTACTTTATGTCTGGGAGTAGCAAACTTAGTGATGGTGTCCGGTTTTCTGTTTATCCCTCTGAAAAAAGGAAGGTTGGAAACATGTGGAAATACCGCTACTTATCAGATTGTCACACACACACACACACACACACACACACACACACACACACACACACACACACACACACACACACACACACACACACACACACACACACACACACACACACACACACACACACGCGCGCGCGCGCGGGGGGAGATTTTAGGCACTTGCAATACCCAGGGGAGGTCTATCGGCATTTGCTAAGGAGTTGCTGGAACTCCTTTTTCATTTGGCTGGCTTTCCTTACTGAAATTGTTTGTGTCTCACCTACACAGAGTGATCCAGCTAGCTCTCACAAACACCTCCTCCTCCTACCTATAGTACTTCACTACACTAAACAAGCACACCCCTTCTGTCACAAAAAAGAAAACAAAATAATAATAATATATACGGGTGGATGGGACTCGTTAACCTTGGTCGGCAACTCATCTAGGGGAGACAACCTTATACAAATCCGGGTGGATGGGACTCGTCAGCCTTGGTTGGCAACCTGTCTAGGGGAGTAAACCTGCTACAAATCCGTACTGCTTACCTAAGGGTAAGACAGGTTAGTGGATGGATTAGCAGAACACCACTGTAGAACAATAGTGCTAACAAGATACACAGAGGGCCTCGGAGTCAGACGGATCCTAAATTGAGTGGTCAATCCTGTAAGTCCTTTACTAAAGTGGCTCGGGTTGTCCCTCTCACAGGGAATAGGTCCGCTTGGGGGCATTCTGTGTATGGCCACCCTCGTAAGGGGAGTAAGGCGTCCGGCAATAGATAGATAGATAGATAGATATATATATACAGGGTGTTCGGAAATTCCACCGACAAAATAAGAGAGTAGGAGATACAAATATTGTAAACAATATATTTATATGAAAAAAAAAAAAAAAAATTGCACTGAAACCAAGATACAAGACTTTCTAGGTTAGTATTACAGGACTTGCTAGATATAAAGGGACATGGATTTAATATGTTAATAACGTTTTATTAACCACCAGTTGTTTTTAGTAAGTTAGAAATTATAATATTATGGCGAACATATTTACGTTGGTAAAATAGTAAACATTTCCAATTATTGTTATTTAACGTTTTTGGACTTGCGTACACCTCATTTATTATTGTTACGTAACGTTTTTGGACTTGCGTACACCTCATTTATTATTGTTACGTAACGTTTTTGGTTGCGTACACCTCATTTATTATTGTTATGTAACGTTTTTGGACTTGCGTACACCTCATTTATTATTGTTATGTAACGTTTTTGGACTTGCGTACACCTCATTTATTATTGTTACGTAACGTTTTTGGACTTGCGTACACCTCATTTATTATTGTTATGTAACGTT
Source organism: Paralithodes platypus (assembly GCA_032716605.1). Lineage (NCBI taxonomy): Eukaryota > Metazoa > Arthropoda > Malacostraca > Decapoda > Lithodidae > Paralithodes > Paralithodes platypus. The sequence continues at coordinate 41,950,894 of CM064578.1, read as the reverse complement.
TTTGGTTGCGTACACCTCATTTATTATTGTTATGTAACGTTTTTGGTTGCGTACACCTCATTTATTATTGTTATGTAACGTTTTTGGTTGTGTACACCTCATTTATTATTGTTATGTAACGTTTTTGGACTTGCGTACACATCATTTCGCTACTATGAAAAGACAGAATACTATTTTTTTTATAAAGTGCTTCATAAATCATTTTCCGAATCAGGTGATCAGTCCAACCTGAGGAATGGTGGGGAAGTGTTCGGACATGTGGACAAGTGTCTGTCCCCAGTCAGGCCTACATTTATTATTATCCATATTAATAATTTCACCACAACGCCAAACACCCCCAATGAAATTAATGAAAGCATATAATATTATTATGTGATCCACCAGGATTCGAACACGGGTTATCACACACCGATTTTTAGACACCTTATATTATTATGATTAAATGCTCTCTAACTCATTATTGGTACGGTACAAGATATGGAAAAACGTTATTTAATACAAGATTTTCATTTGTTTTCAGTGATAATGCTGTATTTTTGTGTTGGTGGAATTTTCGAACAGGGTATATATATATATACCGTATATATATATATATATATATATATATATATATATATATATATATATATATATATATATATATATATATACCGGTATATATATATATATATATATATATATATATATATATATATATATATATATATATATATATATATATATATATATATATATATATAAATTATGATGAACGACAATAGCCCAGCCTCGGAATGGAGGCCATAAATGCCAACACACATGTCCGACCTTCCCCAAACGACGACCCCTCAAAATTCTCTGGACCACGGCCTGTCACTCTTACTATAAAGTTCTGCAATATTCGCAGCCTTTTTATTAATTTTCCCTCTGTTAAACACCATCTCTCCTCCTACAAACCTGATCTTCTTTTCCTCAAACTTAAATGTCTGAAGCATTGCCAGCAGCCCCTTCTCTGTATCGTCCTACTTTCTCTCTCCTAGTTTCAAAGCCTAAGGCGGATGTTGTGTATACATGCCCAACAAAATCACTTGCTCTCGTGTTCCCGACTTCGACTCCTCTGAATTCTCAACTTTATGGCTCAAACTATCCTGTCATTCTCATACTAAATATTTCTGTGCTGTCTATCTTTCCTTTAACTCTGCTAATTATCTAAAGTTATTTGACTATCTTGCTTATAAAGTGGAACACATCCTATCCATCTCTCCTTTCTCAGAAATTTCCATCTTAGGGGATTTGATAGTTCACTACCACCAATGGCTCTCCTCTCATTCCACTGACCAACCTGGTGAACAAGCCTACAGTACATCTAGTCTATCCTAAATGACCTAGAACAGTTGGTTCAGCAACCCAACCGTATCCCGGACCGCCTTGGAGATCGGCCCAACATTCTTGACTTATTTATAATATATATATATATATATATATATATATATATATATATATATATATATATATATCAGCCTTCAGCTGTGACATTTTTGTTATAGAAATGCACAAACTTAGCTTGAAGGGGGTATGGGTGGGCATTATTTAATTTGAAGGAAATCTGGGAAGGCGTTTTTGTTAGCCTAGGAGACAAACTTTAATACCTGTTCGGAAATGGCAAAAGTAAGAAAAATCCTCAATAATAGTTAAAAAAAAAAACATACTGACTCACAAGACGTTGGACCAAATAGCGTTAGCCGGGTTGCAAAAAAAAAAGAAAAACAAAATCTCGGTAATAACAATTACTGTATATATATATATATATATATATATATATATATGTGAAACTCTCTCCCAGAATCAGTCTTTCCCTCTTCCTATGACTTAAATTGCTTCAAACTCCGTGTGTCCAGGCATTTTGGCTCGAACGTGCCTTGATTTTGGCCCTGTCACCTTTTCAACTATGGGGGAGGCACTCGCTACAGGCAGTTGCCTTCCTCACTCACATAGACAAAACAAACAAAAAATATATATATATATATATATATATATATATATATATATATATATATATATATATATATATATATATATATATATATACTGTATATATAGCTAACGCTATCTTGTATGACGTTTTTAATCTTGTACTGAGTGGCTTTTACTTCTTATATATTAGTACTTTGGCGTAATTAATTGGGTCATGAAGTGTTTAGTACTGTTGTAGAAGGCCAATGTAGCGGTATTGTATATTGGTTGAGAGTAGCGCTACGGCCGTCATCTCGTGTTCGGTAAGTTCGTCAGTCACGCATCTGATCCATTACACCACCTCCCTGGCTTCCGTTACCTCCTTCTCCTCTTCCTCTTCTCCTGGCCCCTCCTCTTCTTATTTCCTCCTCGTCCTCCTCCCCTCCCCTCCTCTTCCCCTTCCTTCACTTCCTCCTCCCCTTCTCCAAGTCTAGACATAGGAGGTCATATACATTCATGTACTGTAGTTGTTTTTCTGTATTGTATGTAAGTAAATTATTGATATATATATATTACATATTACAATATAGACTGGGGGGAAGAATGCCCAAGCATCTTCACCCTTTTGAGTCTCCGTGTATTTACATACCGGTATGCAACATTTGTATATCCTGTATTTATACCAACTTAATAAAATAATCAAATCAAATAAAAAAAAATCCTCCCCTTCCCCCGAACCTCCTGGCCCCTCCTTCCCCTCCCCTCCTCTTTCTCTTCCTTCCCCCTCCTCCTCCTCCTCCTCTCCTTCCCCCGCACCTCCTGGCCCCTCCTCCTCCCCCCCCCCCCCTCTGGAGGAAGAGACTAACTGGATGTGATGCCTGGGTCGGGGTTTGTGGCACTAGGGGGGCAGGGGGCGTGGGAGATATTCAGGCAGGGTGGAGGGGGGGATGGTCGTTTGGTGGATGGAGAGTGTGGATGTGGATGTCGGTAAGTGGTGAGGAGGCAGGGGGAGGTGGAGGGATGTGGATGATCGTTTGGTGGATGGAGAGTGTGAATGTCAGTAAGTTTTATGGAGGCAGGGGAGGTGGATGGGTGTGGATGCTAATGTTGTGGATGGAGAGTGTGGATGTGGATGTCAGTAAGTGGTGTGGAGGCAAGGGGAGGTGGATGGAGAGTGTGGATGTGGATGTCAGTAAGTGGTGTGGAGGCAGGGGGAGGTGGAGGGGTGTGGATGCTAGTTTGGTGGATGAAGAGTGTGGATGTGGATGTTAGTAAGTGGTGTGGAGGCAGGGGGTGAAGGGGTGTGGATGCTAGTTTGGTGAATAGAGGGTGTGGATGTCAGTAAGTGGTGTGGAGGCAAGGGGGAGGTGGAGGGGTGTGGATGCTAGTTTGGTGGATGGAGAGTGTGGATATTAGTAAGTGGTGTGGAGGCAGGGGGAGGTGGAGGGGTGTGGATGGTCGTTTGGTGGATGGAGAGTGTGGATGTCAGTAAGTGGTGTGGAGGCAAGGGGGAGGTGGAGGGGTGTGGATGGTCGTTTGGTGGATGGAGAGTGTGGATATTAGTAAGAGGTGTGGAGGCAGGGGGAGGTGGAGGCCGGAGGGGTGTGGCTGCTAGTTTGGTGGATGGAGAGTGTGGATATTAGTAAGTGGTGTGGAGGCAGGGAGAGGTGGAGGGGTGTGGCTGCTAGTTTGGTGGATGGAGAGTGTGGATGTGGATGTGAAAGGCTTGGATGCTAGTATGTAGGGAGGGGAATGTGGAACTGAATGGATGTTATAGTTATACATTATAATTACGTGTGTTTTAGCCATAACAAACAGGAATCAATGACAGAATTACATCACAACCACTGACACAACTGGGAAACCGGTGTCACACGAGCGATATTTCCGTCAATTTTTACGGGCAATTGTAGTCTGGCAGCTTCACAATTTAAGTGGTATCAAAACTCAGCCACCTAACATAATCCACCTTCCATCTAGTTTCCGATTCCAATGCAAAACAGCCTCAAAATAGTACGAGACAAAAACCTGCTCATCGAAAGTTGCCAGAAACTGCGCTCGTGTGACACCGGCTTAAAGAAGGAGTGAGATATGAGGTAGTGAGGATGTATGGTGAGTGAGGTCATGTGTGTGTGTTTGTGTGTGTGTGTGTGTGTGTGTGTGTGTGTGTGTGTGTGTGTTCAAGGGGTCAACAGGAGGTCATAGCAGCTTCAGAAGAGATTGGTTGTTTGTTTGTTTGTTTGTTTATCCATTTAGTATTTGTATTTAAATATCCTCCCTAGAACCCTAGCTGAAAGGGAGATTTCCACCTGGAGGATTTTTTTGTGGACCCCTTTCTCCCTCATGTTTAGCCCCATTGCTTTTGAGATTTTAAGACGTTCGCCCCATTAGTTGGCGATTTTAAGAACCCTCGCCCCATTTCTGTAAATTTTAAGACCATTCGTGCCATTTAGGTGTCGATTTTTTCCTGGCGAGCGAAAGCGACCCTGTAATTTAAGGGGAATCGGCCTTCGGCCGGGAAATTTTTCTACCGAAAAATGTACAAATTTATCTTGAAAGGGGGTCTAAGGGGAGTAATTTTAAGTTTGATGGAAGTCTAGGGAATCAACTAAAAACCTCCCCTTAAATAACTGTTCCCAAGATCCCCCTTCGAGATAACTTTGTGCATTTTTCGGTAGAAAAATGCCTCGGCCAAAGGCCGATTCCTCCTAAATTGCAGGCTATCTATCGCTCGCCAGGAAAGAAGCGACACCTAAATGGCAGGAAAGGTCCTAATATTGGCAGAGAATTGGCGAGAAAGGTCTTCGCCAAACTAATGGGGCGAACGTCTTAAATTGCCAAACTAATGGGGCCAAGCATGAGCGAGAAGTTCACTACAACAAACGTCTTAAAGAAGGTGTGATATATGAGGTAGTGAGGATGTGTGTGGTCATGTGTGTGTGTTGAGAGGTGTGAGATATGAGGTAGTGAGGATGTGTGAGGTCATGTGTGTGTGTTGAGAGGTGTGAGATATGAGGTAGTGAGGATGTGTGAGGTCATGTGTGTGTACAAAGGAGTACAAAGGAGTACAAAGGAAATCAAGCAACAACAGATCTAGTGACCCTTCTAGGTTGCTTGTCCTCCAAAACACTGAGGATCAAGTGTCCAAACAGTGGTTTAGAGTGGGTAAGGGAACATTGGAAAGGGAATTACTGCCCTGGAACTAATGTCCGTGGCAGGATTAGGAAGTTAGTAGGGGACAGATGGGTTAGTAACTGAGGGGGGGATAAAATAAAGTTATTCATTTACAAACGCAGTCAGTCGCGGGTTTGATGCGAGATATTTGTCTAGGCGGAGTTTAAATGAATCAACGGTGATGCAGTCCTATAACGTTTCGGGGAAGCCCATTCCACAAGTTTGACAACTCGATTGAAGAAGAAATTCTTAGATTCGTGTGAGTTAAAAGATTTACCAATAATTTTGCAACCGTTTTCCCCGCGTGTAATTAGATTGGTCGATAGTGAAGTACTTACTACAGTTCATATTGTCGATGCCTTTGATGATTTTGAACACTTGAATTAAGTCACCTCTTAATCTGCGCTGGGTTAAAGGAAATAGATTTAATTCTCTAAGACGCTCTTCGTATGGTTTGTTCTTTAGGCTAGGTATCATTTTGGTAACTCTACGTTGAACTCGTTCTAGCTTGTTTATATCTTTTTGGTAATAAGGGCACCAGGATTGAACGCAGTATTCCAGAAGATGGCGGACTAAGGAATTGTAAAGGGTTAGGATAACTTCTTTGGATTTATGCTCAAATGACCTGCCTATAAAGCCAATTATTTTGTTTGCCTTCTTACCAACTTCTGAACATTGTTGACTTCGGTTTTAGGTTACTCGATATTGTTACTCCCAGATCGGTTTCTGTTTAAATTCTTAAGCTGAGTGCCATTCATCGAATAGTTTGCTTTCTCATTTAGGTATCCGATATGTAGTACTTTACATTTATCCGCATTGAAACTCATTTGCCAAATTTGGGCCCAACATGACAATTTATCTAGATTGTGTTGCATATCGTCAACTTGTTCTTTTGAGAGTACGCTATTTGCAATTTTTGTATCGTCAGCAAATTTTGAGATTGTACAGGTGAGACCCTCATCTATGTCGTTGATGTAAATTAGAAAGAGAATTGGTCCTAGTACCGATCCCTGGGGTACCCCGCTACTTACATTGGTCCATTTAGATGCCTTACCGTTTATGACTACTCTTTGCTTTCTGTCGCTGAGCCAATTTTCTATCCATTTCAACACACCGTTGTGTTGAGAGGTGTATATATTATTGTGAGGATGTTTTGTGATATATGAGGTACTGAGGATGTGTGAGGTCATGTGTGTGTGTTGAGAGGTGTGATATATGAGGTACTGAGGATGTGTGAGGTCATGTGTGTGTGTTGTGAGGTGATATATGAGGTAGTGAGGATGTGTGATGTCATGTGTTGTGTGTGAGTGAGATATGAGGTAGTGAGGATGTGTGAGGTCATGTGTGTGTGTTGTGAGGTGTGAGGTATGAGGTAGTGAGGATGTAAGCTGAGTGAGGTCATGAGTGTTGAGAGGTCACGGAAGAGGTCACAGCAGCTTCACCTCTCGTTCTGCTCCGGATATACTGTTCTGCTTGGGACTCTGTTAGACTCTGCTCTGTTTCCTGTACACTATGTTACTCTCTGCTTCCTGTACACTATGTTACTGTACACTATGTTACTCTCTGCTTCCTGTACACTATGTTACTGTACACTGTGTTACTCTCTGCTTCCTGTACACTATGTAACTGTACACTGTGTTACTCTCTGCTTCCTGTACACTATGTTACTGTACACTAAGTTACTGTACTCTATGTTACTGTACACTATGTTACTGTACACTATGTTACTCTCTGCTTCCTGTACACTATGTTACTGTACACTATGTTACTGTACACTATGTTACTGTACACTGTGTTACTGTACACTGTGTTACTGTACACTATGTTACTGTACACTATGTTACTGTACACTATGTTACTGTACACTATGTTACTGTACACTATGTTACTGTACACTATGTTACTGTACTCTATGTTACTGTACACTATGTTACTGTACACTATGTTACTCGGGTGAAATTTGTAGAGCTACGACGCAAAGCCAAAAAGTTAATTAAGCAAAGTAAAAAGACCTTAGAGTTACATATTGCGAATCAAAGTAAAACAAACCCGAAAGAATTCTATAGTTATATCAGAAAAAAAAAAGTAGTTACTTCAACTGTTGGACTCGATGAAAAAGGAGAATACACCAAAGACGAAGTACAAATGAGTAATGCCCTCAATACCTTCTTTGCATCAGTTTTTACAATAGAAGACCTCAGTGATATCCCTACACCATCGCCGATTCAGATTGATAATTCAGATGTTCTAAGCAATATCACCGTTACAGAGAGAGAAGTATTGAATTGTTTAGATAAACTCAAGGTAAATAAAACGCCAGGACCTGATACAATCTCGCCTAGAGTTCTAAAGGAAGCTAAGAATGAGCTCTCCAAACCACTGACATTACTATTCAATAAATCCTTGCAGTCTGGAACTATGCCTGATCAGTGGAAGCTAGCCAACGTAACACCGATATTCAAAAAAGGCAGCAAATCCCTACCCAGTAACTATCGTCCAATTAGCTTAACCTCAGTTGTATGTAAAATGCTAGAAACGGTCATACGAGACAGACTCGTAAATCACTTAGAGGAAAATAACATACTTAAAGATACTCAACACGGCTTTCGTAAAAAACGTTCCTGTTTAACAATCTCTTAGACTTCTTCCATGATATCCTCAACCTCTACGATGAGAGTAAAGCTGTAGATATTATATACCTTGATTTTCAAAAGGCCTTTGACAAAGTTCCCCACAAACGTTTACTGCTAAAACTAAAAGCGCATGGAATACAAGACGGTGTGTTGAAATGGATAGAAAATTGGCTCAGCAACAGAAAGCAAAGGGTAGTCATAAACGGTAAGGCATCTAAATGGACCAATGTAAGTAGCGGGGTACCCCAGGGATCGGTACTAGGACCAATTATCTTTCTAATTTACATCAACGACATAGATGAGGGTCTCACCTGCACAATCTCAAAATTTTGCTGACGATACAAAAATTGCAAATAGCGTACTCTCAAAAGAACAAGTTGACGATATGCAACACAATCTAGATAAATTGTCATGTTGGGCCCAAATTTGGCAAATGAGTTTCAATGCGGATAAATGTAAAGTACTACATGTCGGATACCTAAATGAGAAAGCAAACTATTCGATGAATGGCACTCAGCTTAAGAATGTAAACAGAGAAACTGATCTGGGAGTAACAATATCGAGTAACCTAAAACCGAGTCAACAATGTTCAGAAGTTGTTAAGAAGGCAAACAAAATAATTGGCTTTATAGGCAGGTCATTTGAGCATAAATCCAAAGAAGTTATCCTAACCCTTTACAATTCCTTAGTCCGCCCTCTTCTGGAATACTGCGTTCAATCCTGGTGCCCTTATTACCAAAAAGATATAAACAAGCTAGAACGAGTTCAACGTAGAGTTACCAAAATGATACCTAGCCTAAAGAACAAACCATACGAAGAGCGTCTTAGAGAATTAAATCTATTTCCTTTAACCCAGCGCAGATTAAGAGGCGACTTAATTCAAGTGTTTCAAAATCATCAAAGGCATCGACAATATGAACTGTAGTAAGTACTTCGTTATCGACCAATCTAATTACACGCGGGGAAACGGTTGCAAAATTATTGGTAAATCTTTTAACTCGCACGAATCTAAGAATTTCTTCTTCATCGAGTTGTCAACTTGTGGAATGGGCTTCCCCGAGACGTTATAGACTGCAGCACCGTTGATTCATTTAAATTCCGCCTAGACAAATATCTCGCATCAAACCCGCGACTGACTGCGTTTGTAAATGAATAACTTTATCCTCCCCTCAGTTACTAACCCATATGTCCCCTACTAACTTCCTAGTCCTGCCACGTTAGTGGCAGGGCAGTAGTTCCCTTTCCAATGTTCCCTTACCCACTCTAAACCACTGTTTGGACACTTGATCCTCAGTGTTTTGGAGGACAAGCAGCCTAGAAGGGTCACTAGATCTGTTGTTGCTTGATTTCCTTTGTACTCCTTTGTACTCCTTTGTACTCTCTGCTTCCTGTACACTATGTTACTCTCTGCTTCCTGTACACTATGTTACTGTACACTATGTTACTGTACACTATGTTACTGTACACTATGTTACTCTCTGCTTCCTGTACACTATGTTACTCTCTGCTTCCTGTACACTATGTTACTCTCTGCTTCCTGTACACTGTTACTGTACACTGTGTTACTGTACACTGTGTTACTGTACACTGTGTTACTGTACACTATGTTACTCTCTGCTTCCTGTACACTATGTTACTCTCTGCTTCCTGTACACTATGTTACTGTACACTATGTTACTGTACACTATGTTACTCTCTGCTTCCTGTACACTATGTTACTGTACACTATGTTACTCTCTGCTTCCTGTACACTATGTTACTCTCTGCTTCCTGTACACTATGTTACTCTCTGCTTCCTGTACACTGTTACTGTACACTGTGTTACTGTACACTGTGTTACTGTACACTGTGTTACTGTACACTATGTTACTCTCTGCTTCCTGTACACTATGTTACTGTACACTGTGTTACTGTACACTGTGTTACTGTACACTGTACACTGTGTTACTGTACACTATGTTACTCTCTGCTTCCTGTACACTATGTTACTCTCTGCTTCCTGTACACTATGTTACTGTACACTGTGTTACTGTACACTGTGTTACTGTACACTGTGTTACTGTACACTATGTTACTCTCTGCTTCCTGTACACTATGTTACTCTCTGGTTGGGAGTCTAAGCTCCTCTCCGCTTCCTCTCCTCAATGATCCCTCTCCTAATATACATTAATGCAAGTAATGACCGGTCTTCTGTAAATCTAAAATGGTTATTTAATTAAGAATGGGAAAAGAGGTAGGATCTATATTTGTATGTTATGTATGTGAGTGTATATATATGTATATGTATACGTGTGTGTGTGAGTGTGTGTGTGTGTGTGTGTGTGTATGTTTTGTATGTGAGTGTATATATATGTATATGTATACGTGTGTGTGTGTATGTTTTTTTTTTTTGGTCCGCGAATTAAAATAAGTCTGCTTGATTATAAAGGTGATATCAATGTACGTTGATGATGACAGCAATAAACTGCACCTTCCCTCACCTTACATTCCCTTCCTTCATTCC
>CM064578.1:41923152-41938152 GCA_032716605.1 Paralithodes platypus | reverse complement strand
GATCAAATACTGACAGCCGACATAGATATTGCAAAATTACACTTAACGAATATTTGTATTCTGTTTTTACAACCGAAGTAAAGACTAATACAAATCATAGGGCAGTAACAACGCATGAAACAGTAGGAAGCTTTACTATCAGCTCAAGTGAAGTATTACATAAATTAAATATATTATATATCAACAAGACTCCAGAGCCCGATAATTTCCATAATAGGATAGTAAAGCAAGTAAAAGAAGATATATGCGAAGCCCTGACCATTATCTCATCACCACAGCAGGGTAGCGTTCCTAATGATTGGAAAACAGCCAACATTACACCCATTCACAAAAAGGGTGATCGAGCCAAAGCTAGTAATTACAGACCTATAAGCTTAAGGTCAGTAATAGGACACATTCTTGAAACTATTTTAAGAGATAAAATAGTTGAGTATCTAGAATCTAATAAATTATTATTATTATTATTATTATTATTATTATTATTATTATTATTATTATATGAGATGCCGAAGTTTCCAACCAGGGTGCAGAAACACCAGCCAGATGAATCCACACAAAACACCCGGAGGCACTGGAGAGAGACTACGGCATCTTTAGGGAAAAAAAAACAAAAACAAAACAACAACATATATACTGTATAATTATACTATACCGTATATATATACATATATTAAACAGATACAATGAATAATACAATATTATGCAGTGGAGTATAGACAAAAGAGAGCTCTCGATCGTTTTTCATTGGCAACGCAAATACTCATTGCAGTCTTTAAAATACTAATTAGGTTTGACAATGTGGATTACAGCAAAATGTTGAGCCTCAATATGGGTGGGTGACCAACCCAAAAAGGAGTTGAAATAGGGGAGCTATCCCCCAGCCAAAGGCGGTTTTCTAGGGCCTTTCCTAGCTGATGCTGAGAGGATTGGGTTCTAGTCATGTGGTGATGGGCTGGTCTATCAGAGTGAGAACTGAGCGATCTCTGCCATACCCATAGCTACTCTGACTGTTCCTTTTACTTATATATTTTCTAGATCTCGAGTGACGGCGTCTTTGACGTGGATTGACCTCCCTAGATTGGGAGGGAAAGCGTCACATTTTTCCTTTGCCCTCAACTTTTCCTTCATAATTACTGAGGGGCACAGGGCCTTGGGTGGGGCTTTGGTTTCCCGGGCGTTTCCGCACCCTCCTTAGCTCCTTGCCTTGGAGTGGCTTCGGTCACCCGGGCTTTATTAGTGGTAAGCAGGGAGGGTTTTGTGGGGGCGTTCGTTTATGGCCTTGGCCTTGGCCTTGCTTGGGACCTTGGGGCTGTTCGGCCAGACAGCTTGGGGAACAGCAAAAAAAAAAAAAAAAAAAAAACAGGTAACCATGACACGAAATTAGAGTTGAGGAGGTACTGTGTATGTGGCAATTTTTTCACACAAAAGATCTGTTCTACCAGGAATAATATTCTCTTCACTTCACTTGAGCAACTCGTGAAGAAAGTAAATATAATTTTGCACACTCTGCAATGAGTGTAGTGCAATTCGCAATGTTTCTCTCTTCCACCAAGAATATCTCACCGCAAGGTCTTTGAGATACTAGAGCTATTCCTTGTAACCCCTTGTACCTCCTTGTGACCGTGACCAAGACCTGACCTGTTGATAATGAGCCCAGGTTATAATCACACCGGGGTTAAGGGGAGATTTCCACTTGAGGGATTTTTTTTCTTGACTCCTTTCTCCCTCATGTTTAGCCCCATTGCTTTTCTAATTTTAAGACGTTCGCCCCATTATTTTGACGATTTTACGAACCTTCGACCCATTTCTGTCAATTTTAAGACCTTTCGTGCCATTTAGGTGTCGATTTGATCCTGGCGAGCGATAGCGAGCCTGTAATTTAAGAGGAACCGGCTTTCAGCCGGGACATTTTTCTACCGAAAAATGTACAAATTTATCTTGAAAGTGGCTCAAAGGGGTGTAATATTAAGCTTGATGGATATCTAGAGACCAAACTAAAAACCTCCCCTTAATGTGAGTGTCTGTCTGTCTGTCTGGTATTTAATCACAGGGAGAGGAGGGGGGGGGGGGGTTCATTATGCAGGGAAGGTGTAGTTCTCTCACTCTCACGGTCATTAGCCACACCTACAGTAATTATCATCATCATTATTATCATTCATTGTGCGGTATTCCTTAGCGTGTATGTGTAATGAATGTTGTTAAGGGGAGGTATTTAGTTTGTTCCCTACTTTTCCATCAAGCTTAAAATTACACCCCCTAGACCCCCTTTCAAGATAAATTTGTACATTTTTCGTTAGAAAAATTTCCCGGTCAAAGGCCGGTTGGTCTTAAATTACAGGCTCGCTATCGCTCGCCAGGAAAAAAATGACACCTTAACGGCACGAAAGGTCTTACAATTGACAGAAATGGGGCAACATGTCTTAAAATATCCAAACTACCGTACCAGTACTAGGGCGAAGGTCTTAAAATCTCAAAAGCAATGGCGCTAAACAAGAGGGAGAAAGGGGTCCAGAAAAAATCCCTCAAGTGGCGATCTCCCCTTAAGCCTTCATATATATATATATATATATATATATATATATGTGTGTGTGTGTGTGTGTGTGTGTGTGTGTGTTTCAAATATAATACGACATTTCTACAACCTCCGCTTTATGTTTCATTCTCTCTCACATCCAACACTCACAATGTGCATTATTCTCATTAAATCATATCACTCTCACGTTTCCTAATCCTTTGCTTGTCTATTGATACTCGTTTTCTGTTACGACTCGTATTTTCTGTCACCACTCGTATTTTCTCTCACCACTCGTATTTTCTGTCACCACTCGTATTTTGTTAACACTCGTATTTTGTCACCACTCGTAATATGTCACCACTCGTATTTTGTCACCAATCGTATTTTCTGTCACCACTCGTATTTTGTCATCACTCGTATATTGTCACCACTCGTATTTTGTCACCACTCGTATTTTGTCACCACTCGAATTTTGTCACCAATCGTATTTTCTGTCACCACTCGTATTTTGTCATCACTCGTATATTGTCACCACTCGTATTTTGTCATCACTAGTATATTGTCACCACTCGTATTTTTTCACCACTCGTATTTTTTCAACACTCGTATTTTGTCACCACTCGTATTTTCTGTCACCACTCGTATTTTGTCATCACTCGTATATTGTCACCACTCGTATTTTATATCACCATTCATATTTTTTACTCGTATTTTCTGTCACCACTCGTATTTTTACCCACCTTCACCACACCTCCCATCCCTGCCAATTTCATCCTCACAACTCACCCATTTTCCTCATTTTTCCCACCCTTGACCCTCCCAATCTCCCTTTCTATCACCTCTTAAGGGGAGATCTCCACTTGAGGGATTTTTTTCTTGACCCCCTTCTCCCTCATGTTTAGCCCCATTGCTTTTGATATTATAAAACGTTTGCCCCATTAGTTTGGCGATTTTACGAACTTTCACCCCATTTATGTCACTTTTAAGACCTTTCGTCCCATTTAGGTGTCGATTTTATCCTGGCGAGCGAAAGCGAGCCTGTAATTTAAGAGGAACCGGCCTTCGGCCGGGAAATTTTTCTACCGAAAAATGTACAAATTTATCTTGAAAGGGCCTCAAGGGGGTGTAATTTTAAGCTTGATGGAGGTCTAGGGAACAAACTAAATACCTCCCCTTAAGTTATGCTCGGTCTATGGCTCGACCTCTTTTATTCACTCGCTTTACCCTTTACTTTGCACATTGTCTCTTCTGCTTTCCAATAGCTCTTTATCCCTTAGATTTTTACACTCCCTCCACCTCCCTTTCCTCCCTTTCCTCCCTCATCCTCTTCTCCTTTTCTTTCTACAATCCCCACCTCCCTCTTTCTACCACCCCCATCCTATTCTCTTCTCTACAACCCCCACCTCCCTTTCCTTCTCTCCCTCATTATTTTCTCTGTCTACAACCTCCACCTTCCTATTCTTTTCTCCCTCATCCTATCTTGCTTGAACAACCCCCACCTCACCCTCACCTCCTTCCCCCCAACCCCAATCCCCATCCCTAAACACAATCCCCTCCCTCCTTCTCTTTCCCACCTCCCCAACCGTCCTCTCCTTCCCTAATCCCAATTCATCTCCCCAACCTTCCTTCCCTAACCCCAAACCCTCTCCTCCCTCCATAACCCCAATCCTCCTCCCCTCTCCCCATACCCCAATCCCCCCTCCCCCCTCTTCCTAACCCCAATCCACTTCCCCAACCCTCCCTAGCCCCAATCCCCTTCCCCTCCCTTCCTAACCCCAATCCCCCACCTCCCCAACCATCCCCCTCCCTCCCCTTCCAAATCCCAATCTCCCTCCCCTCCTTCCCTAACCCCAATCCTCCACCTCCCTCCCCTCCCAAATCCCAATCCCCCTCCCCTCCTTCCCTAACCCCAATCCCTTTTCCCTCCCCTCCCCTCGCACCCTAGCCCCAATTCCCCTCCCCTCTCTCCCTAACCCCAATCACCTCCCCCCTAACCTCAATCCCCCCACCTCCCCTCCTCCCCCCTCATCAAGCCAGGTCAGATGTGCAGATACTGTCACTGAAGACCATGCCTGCAAATTACAGTCCTTTTTTATTTAAGCACTCTGAGAACCGACTTTTTATCGTACTTTTTTTTCTGATCGTGTGTGCTGGGGGAACGGGTGGAGATCATGGGATTAGAATAGCACCGTTATATTCCTTACTGTTATATATTTATTGACTTATATTTATATATTATATATATATATATATATATATATATATATATATATATATATATATATATATATATACTGTATACAGTATATATACCTTTTTCATGAATATATATAGTTTTAATATTATTTGAATACACAAAGCAGACTAAGTTACGTGACAGACTTAAGGAATCATCATATTACAAGAGGATGTCTTACTTTATATTTCTTGTAATCTTTGACTGTTATTAGGCATTGTCTCCAAAGTATCTCCAAGTATCAATTTAACGTTATTTACTTGCATGTAGCCTATGTGTAATACTTAACTTTATTGCTTGTATTAGCTATTCTTTCTCCCATGCACTATTTTCTAGTATATAATATATATATATATATATATATATATATATATATATATATATATATATATATATATATATATATATAATTATATATATATTATTACACTTTGCATTCTATTCTACCATTGGTGTTGTTGATCTACTGTACAGTATATGCCTTTTTGTTTTTTTACCCAGGGATGGGGTGGGGTGGGGGTAATGCTGACACATGTGTATATACAGTATGTGTATGTATAGTGTGTGTGTGTGTGTGTATGTATAGTGTATGTGTGTACATATGTGTATGTATAATGTGTGTGTGTGTGTGTGTGTGTGTGCATGTGTGTTAGAGAGGTAGAGAGTGTGTTTGTGTGTGCTTGTGTGTTAGAGAGGTAGAGAGTGGGTGTGTGTGTTATGTATGTGTGTATGTGTGTGTGTAATGGTCAGTATGATAGACGTACACATAGTGGTGACAACACACAGTAATGATTGATGTACTATAATGTTCACTATTACCACAGACCCTCCCACTCACTCCACACCGCTGTCCTCTCTCTCTCTCTCTGTATGTGTGTGCTGTGTGTGTTATGTATGTAGAGAGAGAGAGAGAGAGAGAGAGAGAGAGAGAGAGAGAGAGAGAGAGAGAGAGAGAGAGAGAGAGAGAGAGAGAGAGAGAGAGAGAGAGAGAGAGAGAGAGAGAGAGAGAGAGAGAGAGCATTTAACCTTAGCCTTACTCATCTACTCAAGGAGACAACATTTAATTAATTGTGGTCAAGTGAAATGTCGACACATACTTATTATTGTGTTTAATTTTTTGTACACCTTATACCGGGTTGTACATTTATCTGATAGCTATAGACTGTGAGGATGAACAAACACTATGGTTGTGGAATCCCCTCTGTTATTACTAGCCTAAGAGGGGAGGCTTTGATTTATTGGTCGATTAACTGATATATTTATATTTATTTAAGTTTCCTCCCTAGACTTCAATTCCTGCTATATTTGTACTAAGAAATGGGACGACAGGTCTTGAATTCGACAAAATTATGGGGCGAACGTCTTAAAATCTGTAAACTAATGGGGTTAAACATGAAGGAGAAGGGTGGCTAGAAAAACCAACCATCCACCATTGAACACAATCATCTGATCCTTTCAAGAATAATGTTATCTTCTGTCTCCTGGATATATATATAAATTACTCGCTAGCTAGACAGAGAGGCAGTTTTGGTTTGTAAAGATTAATGTGAATCCAGGAGACAGGTCGCTTTCCCCTCAGTGTCCACAACTGTTGGGTAGGAAACAAAACAAACAAAACAATCGAATATACCACTATCACCATCACTATCACCACCACCACTAACACTATCACCATCCATACCTCCAGCACCACCACCATTACTACCACCCCTAATATAACTACCATCACTAACACCACCATCATTATTATCACCACTACCATCATTTATCACCACTCATGTCACTACCACCACCAACAACAACAACAACAACAACAAAACAAAACAACCCCTATTACCTTTCCTTACTTCAATCTCCGCTACACATTTATTAATTGTAACCTTCTTCCTCGCCATACCTCCTTTAATATCACTTCGCCCCGTTTATAGCCTCTCTCTCTCTCTCTCTCTCTCTCTCTCTCTCTCTCTCTCTCTCTCTCTCTCTCTCTCTCTCTCTCCCTTTATTATAATTATGCCTTCCATTTATTATTACTGTTCGTCCCGTTTTTCCCCACCTTGCTCCCCTTCTCTTTCTTTATTAATCTATCTATCTATCTATCTATCTATCTATCTATCTATCTATCTATCTCTATCTCTCTCTATCTCTCTCTCTCTCTCTCTCTCTCTCTCTCTCTCTCTCTCTCTCTCTCTCTCTCTCTCTCTCTCTCTCTCCCTTTATTATAATTATGCCTTCCATTATACTTAGTTCGTCCCGTTTTTCCACCTTGCTCCCCTTCTCTTTCTTTATTAATCTATCTATCTATCTATCTATCTATCTATCTCTCTCTCTCTCTCTCTCTCTCTCTCTCTCTCTCTCTCTCTCTCTCTCTCTCTCTCTCTCTCTCTCTCTCTCTCTCTCTCTCTCTCTCTCTCTCTCTCTCTCTCTCTCTCTAGATATGTCTGTCTGTCTGTCTGTCTGTCTGTCTGTCTGTCTGTCTATCTCTCCCCCTATATATAGTGGGGACCCTGTGGTGGGAACATAATAGGGACCGGGCCGCCTATGTCTGGCCGCGGGGTCATTACTCCATCATTAATCTCTATTTATTATTATTTCCACCCACCCCCAGACGATCATTAGTAGCGATTGATTGTCTGCAGGGGTGCCAGGGTGTGTGTGTGTGTGTGTGTGTGTGTGTGTGTGTGTGTGTGTGTGTGTGTGTGTGTGTGTGTGTGTGTGTGTGTGTGTGTGTGTGTGTGTGTGTGTGTGTATCTGTTTGTGCGGGTGTATGTCTGTGTGTGTGTGTCTATGTGCGTGTGTGTAGGGGTGTGTGTGTGTATCTGTTTGTGCGGGTGTATGCCTGTGTGTGTGTGTCTGGGTGCGTGTGTGTGTATATGTGCGTGTGTGTTTTTATGCGCCTGTGTGTGTGTTTTAGGGTGTGTGTTGTTTTTTTTTTTTTTAGGGTTTGTGTGTTAGGGAATGTGTGTTTTAGGGTGTGTTGTGTGTGTGTGCGTGTTAGGGTATGTGTGTGTAGTATATTTTTGGGGGTAGAGTAAAATTGAGTACATGACTAGACACCAGCAGACGATTTTATACAGCTTAGGAAGGATATGAGGGAATTAAAAGGGTAAAGACGATATCAATTAACCCTCTGACTTCTATATACATTTCCGAATATTAATACAATCATCTATTATAATAAACATAAAAGAAATGCGTCATCATATCTTGAATGAGTTAACCCCTTCAGTACCATGACGCCTTTTTATCTTTGATTCTGGCTAAAATTAGACGATTTTATGCAGTTTAAGAAGGACCTATGTTACTATGAGGGTTTATTGAGATCGTGTATACCCGTTTCTGTCGTATAGGTAGATTATGACGTTAAGAAAATCGGCTAATGGTAACCAGAATAGGATGAAAATTACGTAATGGTGGTGAAGGGGTTAAACCTGGGGATGGTAATTGCACAAGGCCTACGGTGTTTTAAAAGAGGAAAGTACACTCACTTGTAAACATTCGTGGACTTCAGCCATTTGTTATTATGGAAGTTTATGTTTGAAGGCAAATTTATGGATATAATTGTCTATACATCAACTACAAAACTATATACAGTAACTACTGAAAAACAAGTGCCATCCAAAATGCAATCCAGATAGGTATAGTGTGTGTGTGTGTGTGTGTGGTGTGTGTGTGGTGTGTGTGTGTGTGTGTGTGTGTGTGTGTGTGTGTGTGTGTGTGGTGTAGTGTGTGTGTGGTGTGTGTGGTGTGTGTTATAGAGAATGTGTGTTTTAGGTTGTGAGTGTATGTGTGAGTGGGGGGGGGGGGGGAGAGAAGGGGGTGTAAGTGTGTCCGTGTGTGTGTGTATTATAGGGAATGTGTGTCTTAGATTGTGTGTGTGTGTGTGTGTGTGTTTTGTAGGGTATAACATACGGGTGTCCACGAATTGTTCTAAGTGACTGTACGGCAGTAGTGGTGGAAGCCGTGAACCCCCCCCCCCCCTCCTCCCAACCAATAATATGTCTGAATCATCCACGCTTTCTCCCGTACAGCCTATAGCTCTCTCCTCACCCACCACCACCACCATACTCACTATAATTACAATACTTACTTACTATTACAACTCTTTCTCCTGTGCAACCTATAGCTCTCTCCTCACCCACCACCTCAACACTGACTTTAATTACAACTCTTACTCACTGTTACAACTCTTTCTTTCTCTTGTACAGTTGGCTAAATAAATCGTGTCGCCGCTGTCATTACGTTTGCTCTCTGTGTGCTGCATTATTGTCTGTCAGATGTTGAATAGGGTGTGTAAAGATAGGAACATGTTTGTATATCTCACTCTGAACGATGATTTAAACGTTAGATAGCGCTGATACCAATTATTGATCGAAATATACTTGGTGCCGCGACATCACTTATTTGACCTCTTGTACAACCGACCGGATACCTCTCCTTCCCACCACAACACTCACTTTAAGGGGAGATTTCCACTTCAGGGATTTTTTTCTTGACCCCTTTCTCCCTCATGGTTTCCCCCATTGCTTTTGAGATTTTAAGACTTTCGCCCCATTAGTTTGGTGATTTTAAGAATTTCCGCCCCATTCTGTCAATTTTAAGACCTTTCGTGCAATTTAGGTGTCGATTTTATCCTGGCGAGCGATAGCGAGCCTGTAATTTAAGAGTAACCGGCCTTCGGTCGGGGAATTTTTCTACCGAAAAATGTACAAATTTATCTTGAAAGGGGGTCAAGGGGGTGACATTTTAAGATTGCTGGAAGAGTAGGAAACAAACTAAAAACCTCCCCTTAACCCTCTCCGACATATGACGCGATTTCTTATTGCTATCTGGCATGTATTTCATGTATTAATTATTTGTTTTTGTTTTTTCCTCCCTAGATCTCCATGAAACTTAAAAGAACATCCATTAGATCCCCTTTCTAGATTAATTTGTAGAAAAAGTCGGTTCTTCCAAAATTACAAGATTACTATTGTTCGCCAGGAAAAAAATCGACACTTAAATAGCACGAAATGTCTTAATATTGACAAAGAAATGGGGCGAAAGGTCTTAATATCGACAAACTAATGGGGAAAACCTGAGGAAGAAGGGAGACCAGAAACATTACCCATCTCCCCTTAATTACAACACTCACGAACCATTACAACTCTCTCTTTCTCTTCTACAACCACCACACTCACTCACTCACTTCATCGGCATTTGCCCGGGAATTTTTTGCTACCGAAAAATGTACAAATATATCTAGAAGGGGGTGTTACGGATGTGTGTGTGTGTGTGTTTTTTTTTTTTTTTTTTTTCTTTTTTTTTTCTTTTTTTTCAAAGTTTGCTGAAGGTCTAGGGAGGAAACTAAAAACAATAATATATAAACGAATATATATACCAAACAATAAATCCTTCCCCTTTATTAACCCTTTGAGTACCAGCGACGTGTGTTATATTATAGTCTAGCTATATTTAGCCGATATTATGCAGCTTAGGAAGGATCTGTGGTAGTTGAAAAGGGTTGGTTGAGATAGCTTGAAGCCTTGTTATCGCTAGAGGTCCTTCCTAAGCTGAATAAAATCGTGTAATAGTTGCCAGAGCATGATGAGAAGGACCGCCCTGGTACTTAATAGGTTAAGGGGAGATCTCCACCTGAGGGATTTTTTTCTTGATCCCTTTCTCCCTCATGTTTAGCCCCATTGCTTATGATATTATAAAACGTTTGCCCCATTAGTTTAGCGATTTTAAGAACTTTCACCCCATATTAAGACCTTTCGTGCAATTCAGGTGTCGATTTTATCCTGGCGAGCGATAGCGAGCCTGTAATTTAAGAGGAACCGGCTTTCAGCCGGGACATTTTTCTACCGGAAAATGTACAAATTTATCTTGAAAGGGGGTCTAGGGGGTGTAATTTTAAGATTGATGGAATTCTAGGGAATGAACTAAAAACCTCCCCTTAAACCTCCCCTTAAACCTCCCCTTAAAGCGCCATACCCTTATCAATACTCGGGGTGACCTTCGCATTGCTCTAGGGCGGTTCGTATAAGGCGTATAATGATTCCCAAACTTTCACACGAGAATTGTTGTCTAAGAAAATCCGGGTAGAGTAAGATGATGATAGGGCGTGACTCCGTTCTTGGCGACACTTCCCGTCATTTCCTCCCGTTGCGGGGGTAGTTGGTATTTAATTATTTATTTGTTTATATATTTGTAAGTTAACCCCCTCCGACATATGACGCGGTTTTGAGCCTATTAGGGATACTTTAAAGCCTTTGTTACCATCAGGGGTATTTAGAAACCTTTAGTTTAGTTACTTCAACCTCTGCAGTTGTCTTTGAGTTAGCTGTGGGCAGAAAACTAATTTTGGAGAGGTAATTATAAGTGAGAGAACTCTATTTCTTAATGCTAATCTGGAAACCTCTGCGTCATATGAGCGTGAAAGGGTTAATTGGTGGGTAGGTGATGATATGAATGTGTATGTTGATATATTATTATCTTAGTATCCTCCATAGGTCTCCATTATGCTTAGAAAAGGGGTCATCAATATCCCCCTTCCAGATAAATTTGTACATATTTCGGTAGAAAAATGTCCCGGCCGAAGACCGGTTCCTTCAAAACTACAGGCTCGCTATCGCTCGCCAGGAAAAAAAATCGACACCTAAATGGTACGAAAGGTCTTAATATTGACAAAGGAATGGGGCGAAAGGTCTTAACATTGCCAAACTAATTGGGCGAACGTCTTATTATCTCAAAACTAATGGGGCTAAACACGAGGGAGCAGGGTTCTATATAAAATAATATAAAATACAAATGCCTTCTCCACCATCCTCCTCCTTCCATGTTCTGGATGGAGGCTGGCATTTATTGTGGTGGCTTAATTTGGTTTAGGTATTTATTTGTCTTAATTTTCTCAAAACCTTTAAGTTTACAGTACTTCTCTCTCTCTCTCTCTCGCTCTCGCTCTCTCTCTCTCTCTCTCTCTCTCTTTCTCTTTCTCTCTGTCTCTCTCTGTCTCTCTCTCTCTCTCTCAGCCTACCTATATTAGCTGGGCCCGGTCTGATCTAAGGTGAGAGAGACATTAATTTCAGATCCACTATAAGATACCCCCCCCCCAAAGGTCAAAGAGCAGCCTAACCCATTATTTGAATACCAGATGAAGCTCCCAAGTACGTGTAAAACTATCCGGAGGCCGCCGTAGCCCAGGCAATCACCTCGCCTCAACCCTCTAAGGGGGGTATTTATTCACTCATTGTTTTATCTTCGTGTTATTTTTTAGTTTCATCTTTAGACCTCAATCAACATGAAAAATCACCCCCTAGACCCCCCCCCCCCCCTTCAAGATATATTTGTACATTTTTCGGTATACAAATGTTCCGGCCGAAGGCAGGTTACTCTTAAAATTACAGGCTCGTTTTTGCTCGCCAGGAAAATTGACACATAAATGGCGCGAAAGGTCTTAATATTGACAAAGAAATGGGGCGTAATGTCTTAAAATCGCCAAAATAATAGGCCGAACGTCTCAAAAATCTGAAAACCAATGGGGCTAAGCACGAGGGAGAAATGTGTCAGAAAAAACAGCCCATCCCCCTATTAACCCTTTCTATTCCGGTGACGTCTTTTAATTTTATTCTAGCTATATTTAGAGGATTTTCTGTAGTTTAAGGGGAGATCTCCACTTGAGGGATTTTTTTCTTGACCCCTTTCTCCCTCATGTTTAGCCCCATTGGTTTTGATATTATAAAACGTTTGCCCCATTAGTTTAGCAATTTTAAGAACTTTCACCCCATATTAAGACCTTTCGTCCCGTTCAGGTGTCAATTTTTATCCTGGCGAGCGATAGCGAGCCTGTAATTTAAGAGGAACCGGCCTTCGGCCGGAACATTTTACTACCGAAAAATATACAAATTTATCTTGAAAGGAACTCAAGGGGGTGTAATTTTAAGCTTGATGGAAGTCTAGGGAACACACTAAATACCTCCCCTTAAGAAGGCTTTGTGTTAGTAAAAAAGGTTAAGTGAGATAGTATGAAGCCTGTTAATTGCTGGAAGCCCTTTATAAACCTAATAAAGTCTTCTAATAGTAGCCAGAATAAAGTAAAAAAAGACGTCGCCGGTACTGAAGGGGTTAATGCTACGCCCTATACGTTCTTTTTCCACTCGGCTGAATCCTTAAAGGGGTGTTTTGTGGATCCCTTCTCCCTCATGTTTAGCCCCATTTTAAGACGTTGATTTGCCCCCATTACTTTGGCGAGTTTATGACCTTTTGTTTTTAGACCTTTCGTGCCATTTTAGCTGTCGATTTTACCTTGGCAAGCGATAGCGAGCCTGCAGTTCAGGGGGAATTATGGTATATTCAACTTAGTTAGAGTTGGTTGGTACACACACACACACACACACACACACACACACACATAGGGTGATAATATTACTACTAATATATATATATATAAGTGTGTGTGTGTGTGTTTACTCTCAGCCGGGATTCAAACCACCGACGGTCAGGATGAGAGTCCATGATTTAAGGGGAGATTTCCACTTGAGGGATTTTTTTCTTGACCTCTTTCTCCCTCATGTAGCCCCATTGCTTTTGATATTATAAAATGTTCGCCCCATTAGTTTAGCGATGTTAAGAACTTTCACCCCATATTAAGACCTTTCGTGCTATTTAGGTGTCGATTTTATCCTGGCGAGCGATAGCGAGCCTGTAATTTAAGAGGAACCGGCCTTCGGCCGGGACATTTTTCTACCGAAAAATGTACAAATTTATCTTGAAAGGGACTCAAGGGGGTGTAATTTTAAGGTTGATGGAGGTCTAGGGAACAAACTAAATACCTCCCCTTAAGGAACTCTACTACTGCATGATAAATAATATTTAGGCCTAATCTTTCCCTATTCATATTAAGGAACACGTGAACTCCTACTTGGAGGCAGGATTCATACGCAAGTCAATAGGACCCACATTCCAAGTCATAGGACCCACATTCCAAGTCATAGGACCCACATTCCAAGTCATAGGACCCACATTCCAAGTCATAGGACCCACATTCCAAGTCATAGGACCCACATTCCAAGTCATAGGACCCACATTCCAAGTCATAGGACCCACATTCCAAGTCATAGGACCCAATCCATTTAGTCAATAGGACCCACATTCCAAGTTCAATTAGGACCACATTCCAAGGTCAGGACCCACATTCCAAGTCATAGGACCCACATTCCAAGTCATAGGACCCACATTCCAAGTCATAGGACCCACATTCCAAGTCATAGGACCCACATTCCAAGTCATAGGACCCACATTCCAAGTCATAGGACCCACATTCCAAGTCATAGGACCCACATTCCAAGTCATAGGACCCACATTCCAAGTCATAGGACCCACTCATTCCAAGTCATAGGACCCACATTCCAAGTCATAGGACCCACATTCCAAGTCATAGGACCCACATTCCAAGTCATAGGACCCACATTCCAAGTCAATAGGACCCACATTCCAAGTCATAGGACCCACATTCCAAGTCATAGGACCCACATTCCAAGTCAATAGGACCCACATTCCAAGTCATAGGACCCACATTCCAAGTCATAGGACCCACATTCCAAGTCATAGGACCCACATTCCAAGTCATAGGACCCACATTCCAAGTCAATAGGACCCACATTCCAAGTCATAGGACCCACATTCCAAGTCATAGGACCCACATTCCAAGTCATAGGACCCACATTCCAAGTCATAGGACCCACATTCCAAGTCATAGGACCCACATTCCAAGTAGCATCTCTCCTTCTCCTTATTATTTTAAGAGGGAAAGAGTCAATAATATTTATCATGCCGTGATAGAGTCGATTAAGGGGAGGTTTGTTTCCTACTCCTCCAGAAATCTTAAAATTTCACCCCCTTGACCCCCTCTCAAGATAAATTTGTACATTTTTCGGTAGAAAAATGTCCCGGCCGAAGGCCTATTACTCTTAAACTACAGGCTCGGTATCGCTCGCCAGGATAAAATCGACACCTAAATGGCACGAAAGGTCTTAAAATTGACAGAATGGGGCGGAAATTCTTAAAAATCACCAAACTAATGGGGCAAACGTCTTAAAATCTCAAAAGCAATGGGGCTAGACATGAGGGAGAAAGGGGTCAAGAAAAAAGGCCCTCAAGTGGAAATCTCCCCTTAATGCTTGGACTCTCGTCTTGACTGCTGTTGGTGGTTCGAGTTACGGTTGAGAGTAAAAACATTTAATAGCTCATTTGTATTTTGTAAGATATATTC
>CM064578.1:41913152-41920652 GCA_032716605.1 Paralithodes platypus | reverse complement strand
ACTTACTACAGTTCATATTGTCGATGCCTTTGATGATTTTGAACACTTGAATTAAGTCACCTCTTAATCTGCGCTGGGTTAAAGGAAATAGATTTAATTCTCTAAGACGCTCTTCGCTGGTTTGTTCTTTAGGCTAGGTATCATTTTGGTAACTCTACGTTGAACTCGTTCTAGCTTGTTTATGTCTTTTTGGTAATAAGGGCACCAGCATTGAACGCAGTATTCCAGAAGAGGGCGGACTAAGGAATTGTAAAGGGTTAGGATAACGTCTTTGGATTTATGCTCAAATGACCTGCCTATAAGCCAATTATTTTGTTTGCCGTCTTAACAACGTCTGAAACATTGTTGACCGGTTTTAGGTTACTCGATATTGTTACTCCCAGATCGGTTTCTCTGTTTACATTCTTAAGCTGAGTGCCATTTATCGAATAGTTTGCTTTCTCATTTAGGTATCCGATATGTAGTACTTTACATTTATCCGCATTGAAACTCATTTGCCAAATTTGGGCCCAATGTGACAATTTATCTAGATTGTGTTGCATATCGTCAACTTGATCTTTTGAGAGTACGCTATTTGCAATTTTTGTATCGTCAGCAAATTTTGAGATTAGACAGGTGAGACCCTCATCTATGTCGTTGATGTAAATTAGAAAGATAATTGGTCCTAGTACCGATCCCTGGGGTACCCCGCTACTTACATTGGTCCATTTAGATGCCTTACCGTTTATGACTCCTCTTTGCTTTCTGTCGCTGAAGCAATTTTCTATCCATTTCAACACACCGTCTTGTATTCCATGCGCTTTTAGTTTTAGCAGTAAACGTTTGTGGGGAACTTTGTCAAAGGCCTTTTGAAAATCAAGGTATATAATATCTACAGCTTTACTCTCATCGTAGAGGTTGAGGATATCGTGGAAGAAGTCTAAGAGGTTTGTTAAACAGGAACGTTTTTTACGAAAGCCGTGTTGAGTATCTTTAAGTATGTTATTTTCCTCTAAGTGATTTACGAGTCTGTCTCTTATGACCGTTTCTAGCATTTTACATACAACTGAGGTTAAGCTAATTGGACGATAGTTACTGGGTAAGGATTTGCTGCCTGAGAGAGAGTGAGAGAGAGACACACACAACTACTAACAATGGTAATAACATCAATAGACTATCAGTTCCCTGCCAGCCAGATACATTATGTGATACTCAACTCTACCACTACTGATGCCCACACCGTCTGAGAGAGAGAGAGAGAGAGAGAGAGTATATGTGTGTGTGTGTGTGTATAAGTTTGTAAAGCGAATACAAGAATATACTGTATAAAGGATGGAGCTCCAAGAAATCCCCAAGGAGAGAGTAAGATAGTGGAGAGAGAGGCAGGACGATGGAGATAGATGGGGAGGCCAGATGGGGGGATAACAAAGAGAAAACCGGAAATGGAAGAAATAGAATAGATTGGAGAGAGAGAGAGAAAGAGAGAGAGAGAGAGAGAGAGAGAGAGAGAGAGAGAGAGAGAGAGAGAGAGAGAGAGAGAGAGAGTTTAGATGTTAACAGCACTTTATTCAACAACTGTATTCACTATTTTTGTCTTTGAGAGAGAGAGAGAGAGAGAGAGAGAGAGTGAGTGAGAGAGTTTAGATGTTAACAGCATGGGAGAGAGAGAGAGAGAGAGAGAGGGGGGGGGATAACAAAACTTAATTATAATACTTCTTTTTAGTCATTTTCAGTAATTCCTCACTTAAAGGGGTAGTGCCTAGTTTTATGGTCTATTAATCTATATATTCATTCATTTTTTAGTTTCCTCGCTAGACCTCCATCAAGCTAATGGTAACCAGAATATGATGAAAATTACCTAATGGTGGTGAAGGGGTTAACATTAAGCAATATTAAGTAACGGGGGGGGGGGGGGGGCCTGTTTTGCCAACCCATCATTTCTTAATCTCACTCAGGTTATTGGTCGATTTATATATATATTATTGTATATATGATTTTACTAAAGCGTTATTTCCACATAGCAATTTCGATAAGTTATTTTGTCTTTATATTGCGACGTCCCTGTTTTGGGTTGTTTATTTTGCAAGTTTTACATTATGATACAAAAGAAAATTAACATCCCACAGATCTGGTAATATTTCTGGGCTATATTCCGTTACACGACTCCATTATACATTTCGGAGTCGCACCATCAATTATTTTCCGACACTAATCGATCGGCATTTGTCGGCCATATCGACACCCAACTCTAGATCGGGTTGAAGGGGAGTGACCTGCTTTTTTTTCTCTCCTTTTCTCTCTTTCTCTGGCTTGTATCCATTTAGTCCCATACAACCTACTGTTTTAAGACATTTATCCCCATCCAGGTGTTGATTTCTTCCTGGCTAGCGATAGCGAGCCAGCATTGTATGGAGGAATCCGGTTTAGCCGGAGAAATTTTTCTCTCGAAAAAAATGTACAAATTTTGTCTACTGTCAAAACCCTTTTACAATATGCTGGAAAATCCACACCTGGACTGGGATAAACGTCTTTAGGGGAGATTTCCACTTGAGCGATTTTTTTCGGGAACCCTATCTCTCATGTTTAGTCCCATTGCTTTTGATATTCTAAGACGTTCACCCCATTAGTTTGGTGATTTTAAGAACCTTTGCCCCATTTATGTCAATTTTAAGACATTTCGTGCCATTTAGGTGTCGATTTTATCCTGGCGAGCGATAGCGAGCCTGTAATTTAAGAGGAACCGGCCTTTGGCCGGGAAATTTTTCTACCGAAAAATGTACAAATTTTTCTTGAAAGGGGGTCTAGGGGGTGTAATTTTAAGTTTGATGGAATTCTAGGGAACGAACTAAAAACCTCTTAAAACAGTAGGCTGAATGGGGCCGAATGGATACAAACCAGAGAGAGAATAAAAACGAGGTGGGCCCCCTTAAAGGAGGACTCACACGGTCGATAGTTGGTGGGTAATTCTTATTCTATATAGATTAAATTAATACTTAGACCAAAAACGAAGCACCACCCCCTTAAATATTGCTAGAATAAAATATAGAAAACGTGGCTGGCAGAGAGAGGGCTTGAGTGTGGGTAATTTTGAGCCATCCCGGTGACTTGAACGAGCAGCTGGAGGCTTGATGTATGTCTGAGTGAGCTACAAACCAAGGTGCTACAGACAACGCACTGGATAAAGTCGTCTGGAGGTAGCGGTAGGTTAGCTTAGTCACAGTAGCCGCCATTATGTCTACCTTCGTATATACTGTGTACTATCGTGAGCGTTACTATTGGATATATTTCGCTTCAGGAAAGATATAGGCAAAGGCTGGTTTCGTAATTGTGTCGAGTTAACCCCTTCAGTGCCGGCGATGTATTATTACATTTTAGTATAGCTATAATTAGACGATTCTGTGTAGTTTAAGAAGGATTTGTGGTAGTAAATAGGGTTAAGTGAGGTAGTTCGAAACCTGTTAATTGCTGGAGACCCTTTTAAAACTGAACACAATAGTCTAACAGTAGCCAGAATAAAGCTTAAGGGGAGGTCTCCACTTGAGGGATTGTTTTCTTGACCCCTTTCTCCCTCATGTTTAGCCCCATTGCTTTTGATATTATAAAACGTTTGCCCCATTAGTTTAGCGATTTCAAGAACTTTCACCCCATATTAAGACCTTTCGTGCAATTCAGGTGTCTATTTTATCCTGGCGAGCGATAGCGAGCCTGTAATTTAACAGGAATCGGCCTTCGGCCGAGACATTTTTCTACCGAAAAACGTACAAATTTATCTTGAAAGGGACTCGAGGTGTAATTTTAAGGTTGATGGAGGTCTAGGGAACAAACTAAATACCTCCCCTTAAAGGACGGCACCGGTACTGAAAGGGTTATAATGGCCTCTTTAGATTTCACACTAATTATCTTCAAGGTTTTCAGCGAACTATTTATTTTGGATGTACAGTCGCCCACATAAGTCGTGTTCCTATCCGTGATCTTATACATGGGAATATGAGGCCCATGATTGAATTACGAGTATAGTTTCTTAGGCCGAGCTTAAGGGGGGTGACCTGCTTTTTGTTATTTCTGTCCTTTTCTCTCTTTCTCTGGCTTGTATCCATTCGGCCCCATTCAGCCAACTATTTTAAGACGTTTATCCCCATCTAGGTGTCGATTTCTTCCTGGCGAGCGATAGCGAGCCAGCATTATATAAAGAAAGCCGGCTTCGCCGGAGACATTTTTCTATCGAAAAATGTACAAATTTAGCCTGCTGTCTAACAAAAATAAAAAATATGCTGGCTCGCTACCGCTCACCAGTAAGAAATTGACACCTGGATGGGGATAAACGTCTTAAAACAGTAGGCTGAATGGGGCCAAATGGATACAAGCCAGAGAAAGATAGAAAAGGACAGAACAAAAACAGGTCACCCCCCTTAACTCATCTGACTACTCAACTAATGATTAAAAGAAACCACACTCACATTTTACTCATACTGTTCGACAAATGTACAAATTTATCTTGAAGAGGGGTCTAGGTGGGGGGGGGGGGGGTTTCAAGTTTGAAGGAGGTCTAGCGAGGAAACTAGAAAATAAATGAATATATAAAGATAGGTCTAAAGGTAACCACTACCCCCTAAAGGTAACCACTACCCCCTAAATGTAACCACTACCCCCTAAAGGTAACCACTACCCCCTAAAGGTAACCACTACCCCCTAAAGGTAACCACTACCCCCTAAAAGGTACCCATACCCTAAAGGTAACCACTACCCCGTAAAGGAACACTACCCCCTAAAGGTAACCACTACCCCGTAAAGGTAACCACTACCCCCTAAAGGTAACCACTACCCCCTAAAGGTAACCACTACCCCCTAAAGGTAACCACTACCCCCTAAAGGTAACCACTACCCCCTAAAGGTAACCACTACCCCCTAAAGGTACAACCCCCTAAAGGTAACCACTACCCCTAATGGTAACCACTACCCCTAATGGTAACCAATACCCCTAATGGTAACACTACCCCCTAAAGTAACCAATACCCCTAAAGGTAACCACTACCCCCTAAAGGTAACCACTACCCCCTAAAGGTAACCACTACCCCCTAAAGCCCTGGCTGTTGATTTGTTAGAAGGGTTGATGGGTGTTAACTGCAGGCCACATCAGCAGGCCAAGTGTAGGCCAAACCACTTTCAAAAAATAGGGGGTACTTACCATGTTATCTGACTGGCTTTATCATCTAATTGTAAGAGAAAGAAAGGAGAAAATATATATAAATATTTATAATGTATATATGCACACACACACAAACACACACATACTCTCTCTCTCTCTCTCTCTATATATATATATATATATATACTGTATATATGCATATATATATACAGTACATATATATATTATATATATACTGTATATATGCATATATACAGTATATATATATTTTTTTTTTTTTTTTTTTTTTTCTATATTCCAACTTACTTCCTCTCGGGCATAGGCTGAGAGCCTTAACATTCACGCTTTACAATGAACAGTGCAGCCCGTGAGGTCTGTTCCGTATAGGGAGTGAGACATGTGAAGCACGTAGAGTACAACGAGCACCTGCCATCTTGCCTTCACATGAGGCACGGTGCTCACTCATGGCCCGAAACGACACAATCTCTGAAGCCACCTCGTTCCTGTGCTTCACTGTCTCAACCCCTACACTCGGACTCTCACACTTACACAACAACAACGCCAACTGTTGAGCAGATAACTCAAGGCATTGCACCCCTATAGCATATTTTGAATATGGGAATTCATACAGTGCTATTTAATCAGGGAACAATGAGGGTATTTATTGACATTTCGGTGGGCTTGTGGTAATGCACTGATACTAGGTACAGCACAAATTCAATCCCAATAATATCTTCCCATTGATACATCGGGATTGACCCCGGGACCATTGGATTACCAGGCCAGTGGCAAGACCACTAATCCCCTAAATATATATATATATATATATATATATATAGATATATATATATATATGTTAGTATAGCCAGGTAATAGATTCTCTTTTAAACAGACGAGGTTAAAGGCAACAGCAGTTTCAGCATTCAAGATTTTATTGGTACAGCTTTCAATAGTTCTAACAATTTTCCTCTGGGGTTCAGAGATGAGGTACAACAGGTTAGCAAAATTCATGGTGGATCCAACGTTTCACAAGTAAACATCTTGCATCTTCAGGGAATGGACAGGTAATGATTAGAATAAGGACAAAGCAACATATTTATACAAAATTCGAGGATCAAGAATAGGTAGGTGGGCGGAGCTACTGGGTGTGGGGTGGCTGTTCATTGGTGGAAGGCAGTCTATTCGCGAGACGGGCACTAAATCTTATCGGTGGTTGGTTGTTGGCTGTGGGTGGCTGTGATTGGTTGGTGTTGTCAGTTGTGTGCTGAGCGGGGAAAGGTAAGGGAGGGGGGCACAGGGCGAGAGGAAGGGGGGCAGTATGCCTGTAGCGCTTGCCTGAAGGAAGAATTTGAAGGTCTTGTGTTTGGTTGTTGATGCTGGGGTTGAGCGTTTGGATATATAGAGCTTCTAAAATAGCTAGTCTTCTGGGGTCTGATTCTTTGTCGAGTATGGTAGTTTGTTTGTCTAGGTCGGCGCGAGTTAGGGCAAGATGGTGGGGGGCTTGATAGTGATCTTTTATAGCGCCAGATTGAAGGTGGAGGGGTTAGTCGACGGGAAAGGCGAGTCTGTGTCATTCCAACATAGGATAGGGGTCCACAGTCCCCAGAGGTTGCAAATATGTGGTATATCACATGATCGTTCTTCGGTTGGTTGGTGGAAATGGGGCGGCGGTTACGGAGGACAAGATTGGAGGTCTTAGGAGATTTGTAGTAAATAATGAGTTTTATTTTATTGTCAGGGTTGGTGGGGAGGACGTTTTTGTGAATTATTTCTTTCATAATGGATTCGTCTGTTGTGTGGTCGGAAGATATGTAGTTTCTGTAGAAAAATGTAATGTCATTGGCCGGGTTGGTGCTAGGGGGGTCTTGTTTGTACCATTTTTCTAGGTGGTGGTTGATGGCATTGGTGACGTCAGTGTTGGAATACCCATTGTTGACTAGGACCTGGGTGAGCCTTTCCAATTCATTGTGTGTGTCATTCCAGGTGGTTCAATGGGTGAGGGCTCTCCTGACATAGGCGGCGATGGTGGACTGATGGTATCGTTTAGGGCATTCACTTTCCCCATTAAGACATTGACCATTGTTAGTAGGTTTGGTGTACACTGTAGTTTTGAAGCCGTGGTCGTGGAGGGAGACAAGGAGGTCGAGGAAGGGTAGATGTCCATCGGTGGTTTCTTCGTATGTGAAGTTGAGTCCGGAGGCGGCCATGAAGCGCTGCTGGAGGTCCCTGAGTTCGCCCAGGTCCTTCGCCCGCACGAAGCACGAAGATATCATCGATGTACCTGCAGTAGACAGTGGGCCGGTGGGCAGCCAGGAGTTCCTCATCGATAGTTCCCATGAAGAAATTGGCGAACAGGACCCCCAGGGGGCTTCCCA
>CM064578.1:41820706-41913052 GCA_032716605.1 Paralithodes platypus | reverse complement strand
GCGGGTAGTCAAAGAGTTTGGTGTGGTTTGTGGGAGGAGAGGAAACTGAGGTTACAGGCAATAAAAATAAAGTAGTGAGGTTGTTGTAATAGGGGTGATCGTCGGGTAAATCTAGATGTGAGGCTGGATAGGGAAATATTGGAACAAGTCGAAGTTCTAAATATCTAGGAGGAAACGATAATGCAAGGTATGGAGGTTATGGAAAATGGAGGTTTAAAACAGAGAGTATGTGAAGGGAAGGAAGGAAAGCTTTCGGCAGCTAGCAAGGGGAAGTATGTGGAAGACCAGACATCTCGGAATGAAAGTTAACAAGTGCAAACATGTATCAATGGGCTAGTTTAACCAACAGTGATGTATGGGGCTGAGGACATTGGCTCTGAAGGAAAAGGAGAGCAAGAAAGCTGGATGTGAATGGAGATGATGATGCTTGAGGAGTATGTTTGGAGTGACCCGTAGAGACAGATTGATGAATGAAGATATACGTAGGAGAGTGGGGCAGCAGGAACATTTGTCGGCCAGAGTGGACAGAAGGGTGCTGTGCTGGTATGGTCATGTTGAACGAAATGGGGACGGATGTAAGGCTTACAAAGAGAATATGTGAGTCAGATACAAGGGGAGATAGAGGGGTAGGAAGACCCCAATTGAGAAGAAGAGAATGTGTAGGACAAGCGTTGGAAGATAGAGGAATGACTATAGATCAGGCAAGAGAAGTGGTAATAAATTGGAATGGATGGAGAATGCTAGTGAATAGATGAGTGTAAACGCATTCGTTTGGGAGAGAGGTTCATGTGCCAGTTGGACTAGATATAGTCCGTCAGGCGCCTGGCCTGGGGAGCCGGTGGTAATGAAGGGTACGCCTGGAAGCATGGTGGGCGGGCTTGTGGTGGCTCCACTGCGGGTCTGCCTGTGCAAATCGGAGCCTCTCTGGGGGATCTGGGACATGAAAATCTTCTGCTAGGGACCTCAAATGGGCTTGGTCTCTCGGTATTTCTCCTGGACGACCAAGATGTGTGTGATTTTTTTTTTTTTTTTTTTTTTTTTTTTTTTGTGATTGAGGGAGGCAAAAGGCATAACTGCCTATAGCGAGTGCCTCCCCCATAGTTGAAAGAGTGACAGGGCCAAAATCAAGGGACGTTCGAGCCAAAATGCCTGGGACACACGGACGTTTGAAGCAGCAATTTAAGTCATAGGCAAGAGGGAAAGTCTGATTTGGGAGAGAAGGAGTTCCAGAGCTCAGCTGTTGAGTAGAAGAAAGTTTGAGAGAGTAATGTTTCACTCTTGGGTGTGCGAGAGTTTCACAGAGTAGGGGTGGTGGGATTTGATGTTGCAAGACGGGTACCACGTGCCCTACGTAAAGGAGGTGGTATGCACTGGGATAGCTCTAAGGAACACTGATTATTATAGTAAGCGCGTATAGGAATAGCGAGAGAGAGAGAGATGCAACATTGCGGCGGAAGAGAGAGAGATTGCAGAGAGTTGGTGAGTGGACGGGAGTTAATGATACGAAAGGCCTTCCCTTTCAACTTTGTCTAGGAGAGTCCCGGTTTGAGAGGAACCTCCCCACACATGTGAACAATACTCAATACAAGGTGTGCACTATAGCCCCTGTACGAGAGCAAAAGAAACGCTGTGCAGGGGAAAAGAACACCCTAAGGCGGTTTGACGCACACCCAGAGCTTCTGGGAGGCTGAACTTAGCCCAGATCTGGTAATATGGTCATTCCAAATTGAGAGCAGAAGAAGTGCAAAAGATAGACACCAAGAATATTGGAGAGAAGATGAAGGGTTGATTTTTGTATTGTTGAAGAACAAGGGGATAGTCCGCTGGGAGATCCCCTGAACGGGTAGATAGATGGCGAAATTGGTTTGTTTTGGAAGCATTAAAGTTAACAAGGTTTTCTCTGCCCCAATTGGAAAAAGTATTTAGATCAGAATTTAAGAGTTCTATGGCTTCATTACGTTTGTCGTTGTGGGATTGCTGGCTGGGGCGTTGCTGAAAACACTAATGGAGTAGTGGTCAAGGTTGAGTCGTCTGTGTATGACGGATGGGCAATTAAGGTACAGTAAGGAGAATCATTCAAAAATTAGAAAAGAGAATAGGAAGATAGGACAGAGCTCCTGAGGAAATCCACCGGAGTTTATAGGGTGAGGAATGTGAACAATGGCCGTTCCACAACCGCAGCTATGGACAACGGCCAGAAAGGAAATTAGAGACAAAGGCACAGATGGAGGGATAGAAACCGAAGGAGGGTTTTGTTTTGTTTTTCTGATGTGTTGTGATGTCCCTATTAAGGCTCTGTCTCGAGCCGGCCAGCCTCATAAGAAAAAAAAAATGGGGTAAGTGCCAGAGTGTATATATAATTATATATATATATATATATATATATATATATCCATATAATTATATATAATTATATATATATATACTGTATAAGTGTATATGTATATAATTATATATATATATATATATATATATATATATATATATATATATATATACTTCCATAGTTATAAATAGGGGAAGTCCACGAATGTTTATGAGTGGTACAGACGATGGCAGCCGAATGTACATGCCGAATAATTTGAGTGTCGAAGTATCCAAAAAGCCGATGTAAACAAACCGCTATTCCCCCGGTCATGGTACTTTGAGACCTACACCGCTAACCACCTTGTTATGCCCGTTGAGTGGCCGGGAGT
This sequence comes from Paralithodes platypus, assembly GCA_032716605.1. NCBI lineage: Eukaryota > Metazoa > Arthropoda > Malacostraca > Decapoda > Lithodidae > Paralithodes > Paralithodes platypus. Next base: position 41,910,356 of record CM064578.1, on the reverse strand, counting down.
GGATGGAATGGGTGATAATGGGGGGGGGGGAGGGGGAGGGGGGAGGAGTGATAGAGGTGGAGGGCCAGTGGTGGGAGGCGAGAAAATAAGAGAGGAATGGATACTGCGCAAACGAGAGAGAGAGAGAGAGACTCATAAAAACCTAGTCGAAAAAGCGCTAGATTGGAGATTATTATCTCATTCTAGAGAACCTTCACCTTTGCTATCCTTCCCTTCTACTATTGGCGTTGCTATCTCTACTAGAATCAAGTCCGAGTCACCTCGCTGGGATCGTAAGATCTGTGTGGCTATAGTATATATTATGTAAATTTATGGTACTCTTCTATCACACAACGAATTTTATGCTAATAAATACGACAGTCAGATAATTTTACTTAGCTTTAGGGAGGACCTCTATCAATCAAAGGCTAAACACAAATTCTCAATTAATCCTCTAACTCAAACTGGCCCATCGTAAATCGACTAATTTGTAACTTGCAAAAATAATTCTGGAGGTCGTAACTTAAAACAACAAAAAGATTGGCCTGATAAGAATGCAGGGGTTGCTGGCCAATCTTCACCAGCTCCAAGGAGAATAGGCGTATCTGATAGCCAATAATAACAATATGCAAATTATAGGTGGTTAACGCCAAGTGGATACCGACTCTCTCATTCACACAACCGTTAAGGGGGCACTGCTTAGTTTTTGGTCTATTTACATATATATATATATATATATATTTTATAGTAACCTCGCTAGACCTCCATCAAGCTTAGAAATACAACCCCTAGACAAATGTTGAGCAGACAAATTTCCCAGCCGACACCTAAATGGCAGGAAAGGTCTTTATTTTGACAAAGAAATGGGTCGAAATGTCTTAAAATCGCCGAATTAATGGAATGAACGTCTTAAAATCTCGAAGCTAATGGGACTAAACCTAAGGGATAAAAATCAACTACCTCCCCCTTAAATTGTTTGGGGCGACACCAGCTAAATATATATTGTCAAAACTGCATTATTCTGACTCGGTGTTTCTTACGATATTGTTCATCATTATCATAATTTATCGAGTCTGACAGAACTTGTATCCCAGAAGTACCGTATCACACAAGAGATTTCCCCACATCTTTTCCCCCTAAATCTAATCTGACAACTTCTGAAATACGTTTTTGTAAGGTTATTGTCACCTATAATAATCTGTCTACAGTCCATTGTCTGTTCATTATAATTAGGCGAGAATGTTTGTTCCCAGTATAAGGACATTAGTCATTTTAGTCACTATAGGTTTATAAGTTGATTGTATAATAATATAAGTATAAGTTAATTAAGCTACAATATTTATTTATATATATATATTTTATTTATATTATATATATTAATATCATATATATATAGATATATATATATATATATATATATATATATACTATATACAATTATCTATATTATATATCTCTATATCTATATCTTACGTATTATATTTATTTACTTACCTTTTTTTTTTTTTTTTTTTGGGGGGGGGGGGGGGGCAACCCTTCCCTGAACATAAGCTAGAGAATTGAACGAATTTTATCGGAATATTCATTCGTGTCCACCTCCTTGGGGATCATCACGTCTGGCAGTATAAGGATAACTAGTTTCACCCTATGCTTGCAATTCAAACCAAACCATAATTATATTCTTTTTCTTCTTCTTATTATTATTATTATTATTATTATTATTACTAATTAATAGATGTAGGAGAGAATGTACGAGAGGAGAGAGAAGGAGAGAACTAGAGAGGAGGAGACCGGAGAGGATGAGCCTCTGATCTGGGGGAAGATGAGAGTATGCGAGAGGAGATGATGAGAGGAGGCGGAGAGAGAGCTATCTTAAAAACATAGTATTCAACACACCAATCAAAATTACATGATAACATGAATTACATGATCAGAATTACATGATAACACCAATTAATATATAGAATACAAGGATAGCAATAATGAAGTAGACTAATATTATCGAGCTCCTTGATTATTTATTAGCCTGGTGAATACAATTAATACAATACTAACACTAATGAAATACAGTAAGGGTTTATTTATTGGTATATTTATTAATTTACTTATTATTAGTTGGTTATTTATTGGTCGATTAATTAATTTACTTATTAATTTATTTAGTATCCTCCCTAAACCTCCCCATCATTTTTCGCTATTGCTCGCCAGGATTTTTTTTACACCTAAATGGCACGAAGGTCTTAAAGATTGAAAAAGAAATAGCGCAAAAGGTCATACAATCACCAAACTCATGGGCCAAAAGTCTTACAATCTGGAAACTAATGAGGTTAAACCTGCGTAAATGAAGGGAGAGGGGGGGGGCGGGGGGGTGGGTTGGGGGGGGGGGGGGGGAGGGTAGGGGGGGGGGCGGGGAGATGCGAGAGAAAAAAAGAGGGGGGGAAAGAAGAGACAGAGCGATTGAAGAGGGATGGGGGCGAAAGGGCGGAGGTGGCAATGCAGGGATGGGAGGAATTGAGGAGGTCAGGAGTAGGGGAAGAGGGAGAGAAGCCAGAGCGGAGGGGCAAGAAGGGCCAAAAAAAAGTAAGGGAGAGCAAGGAGAAGGAGGGAGTGAAACGAGGGGAAATTAAGTGTGGGAATAGGGGGGAAAAGAAAAAAGGAAAGGGAGGGGGACGGGGGGCGGGCCAAAGGCGACTTCGGGGCAGGAGAGGCACCCAGAGAAGAGAAAGGGAAGAAAACACCCCCCCTTTGAGTTTTTTTTCATTGTCACTGTTTCATCTTTTTCCCCCTCGACTGACCTGCTCCCCTCCCCCCCCCCGCTTTGTAGAGGAGGAGCTGCAAAAACCAAGAAGACGGCAGAGGGACAGTGAACGATGGTTCAATTAGATACCCGCCCTCATTCTGTGAGAAAAGTCACACAACACACCCCTCCTCTTCCCTCCTCTCCCATCCTACTCCCTCCGATCCCCCTCTCTCTCTCTCTCTCTTCCTCTCTCGCTATCCCCCTCTTACCATCCTCTGGCCTCCACCTCCTTCTCGCTCTCCTCTCTCTTCTCCTTCCCACTCTACTTCTCTATATCTCTCCTTCTCTCCCTCCTCCCCTTCCCTCTCTATCTCTCTCTCTGCTCTATTTCTCTCTCTCTCATCTCTATCTCTTCTCTCTCTCTCTCTCTCTCCTCTTCTCTCTCTCTCTCTCTCTAGTCTCCTCTCTCTCTCTCTCTCTCCTCTCTCTCTCCTCTCTCTCTCTCTACTTATCTCTCTCTCTCACTCTCTCCCTCTCTATCTCTCTCTCTCTCTCTCTCTCTCTCTCTCTCTCTCTCTCTCTCTCTCTCTGTACATGTATATATATATTACTACTACTACTACTCATACTAATAATAATAATAATAATAATAATAATAATAATAATCGAGATTGAAAAGATTACATTTGGCCCGGTACAGGTCCCGCGGTCACATCCAAGTTGCCTCGGCACGGGGCGGTGGGGTTCCTTAAGGGGGAGGTAGTCGCTTTTTCTGGACCACCTTCTCCCTCATACTTAGCATATTAGTTTTGACAATTTTAGACGTTCGTTCCATTAGTTTGGCGATTTTGAGACCTTTCGCTCCATTTCTTTGTCAATTTCAAGAACTTTCGTACAATTTAGGTGTCTATTTTGTCCTGGCGAGCGATAGCGAGCCTGAAATTTTAAGAGGAACCAGGGTTTGGCCCAGACATTTTTCCACCGAGAAATGTACAAATTTATCTTGTAGAGGTGTACGGGGTGTATTTTTAAAGATTGATGGAGGTCTAGCGAGGGAACTATAACAAATAATGGAATACATAAATATATAGAACCGACATTCAAGCACTCCCCCCTTAAGGGGAGATATCCACTTGAGGGACTTTTTTCTTGACCCCTTTTTCTCTCTCATGTCTAGCCCCATTGCTTTTGAGATTTTAAGATGTTTGCCCCGTTAGTTTGGCGATTTTAAGAACTTTCACCCCATTTTAAGACCTTTCGTGCCATTCAGGTGTCGATTCCTGGCGAGCGATAGCGAGCCTGTAACTTAAGAGGAAACGGCCTTCGGCCGGGACATTTTTCTACCGAAAAATGTACAAATTAATTTTGAAAGGCACTCAAGGGAGTGTAATTTTAAACTTGCTGGAGGTATAGGGAACAAACTAAATACCTCCCCTTAAGGATGAGTACACTAGGGCCGGCCTCGGTAAAGGTCAAGGGAGAGATATACTGTTCCGGGGGGGGGGGGGGGGGGGGGGGGGTCCATGTCATCTCAACCAGTAGACCATTTCAACCAGTAGCTCTCAACCAGTGCCAAATTAACCCAGATCAACCAAACCAGTGCCAAACTATAGTACTAACCTAACCTAACCGTATTGGTTGATTTGGTACTGGTTGAGAGCTACTGGTTGAAATGGTCTACTGGTTGAGTTGACCGGTCACCGTACTGGGGGGGGGGGGGGGCTATATTGGCTAAGAAGAAACAATACGGGAAACGGAACACAAAAATGGGGTGCCTTTAATGGGTCGTTTTTCTGGACCCCCTTCTCCATCATGTTAAGCCCCATTAGTGTTCAGATTTTAAAATGTTTGCCCCATTAGTTTGTTGATTTTAAGACCTTTTGCGCCAGTTCTTTGTCAATATTAAGACCTTTTGTGCTATTTAGGTGTCGATTTCTTTCCTGGCGAACGATAGTGAGCCTGTAATTTTGGCCGGGAAATTCTCCTACCGAAAAATGTACCAATTAATCAAGAAGGGGGGAGGAAACTGAACAAATAATAAATAGATGATATAACCGACCAAACAATGGATGATATAACCGACCAAACAATAGATGATATAACCGACCAAACAATAGATAATATAACCGACCAAACAATAGATGATATAACCGACCAAACAATAGATGATATAACCGACCAAACAATAGATGATATAACCGACCAAACAATAGATAATATAACCGACCAAACAATAGATGATATAACCGACCAAACAATAGATGATATAACCGACCAAACAATAGATAATATAACCGACCAAACAATAGATAATATAACCGACCAAACAATAGATGATATAAGACCAACAATAGATGATTATAACCGACCAAAATAGATGATAACCGACCAACAATAGATGCTATAACCGACCAAACAATAGATGCTATAACCGACCAAACAATGATGATAAACCGACCCAACAATAGTAATATAACGACCAAAACATAGATGATATAACCGACCAAAACAATAGATGATATACCGACCAAACAATCGATGATATAACGCCCAACAATAGATGATATAACCGACCAAACAATAGATGAATATAACCGCCCAACAATGATGATACTAACCGACCAAACAATAGATGATATAACCGACCAAACAATAGATGATATAACCGACCAAACAATAGATGATATAACCGACCAAACAATAGATGATATAATCGACCAAACAATAGGTGATATAACCGACCAAACAATAGATCATATAACCGACACAACAATAGATGATCAACCGACCAAACAATAGATGATATAACCGACCAAACAATAGATGATATAACCGACCAAACAATAGATGATATAACCGACCAAACAATAGATGATATAACCGACCAAACAATAGATGATAATTATAACCGACCAAACAATAGATAATATAACCGACCAAACAATAGATGATATAACCGACCAAACAATAGATGATATAACCGACCAAACAATAGATGATATAACCGACCCAAACAATAGATGATATAACCGACCAAAACACATAGATAATATAATCGACCAAACAATAGATGATACACAGACCAAACACAGATGATATAACGACCAAACAATAGATGATATAACCGACAAACAATAGATGATATAACCGACCAAACAATAGATGATATAATCGACCAAACAATAGATGATATAACCGACCAAACAATAGATGATATAACCGACCAAACAATAGATGATATAACCGACCAAACAATAGATGATATAACCGACCAAACAATAGATGATATAACCGACCAAACAATAGATGATATAACCGACCAAACAATAGATGATATAATCGACCAAACAATAGATGATATAACCGACCAAACAATAGATGATATAACCGACCAAACAATAGATGATATAACCGACCAAACAATAGATGATATAACCGACCAAACAATAGATGATATAACCGACCAAACAATAGATGATATAACCGACCAAACAATAGATGATATAACCGACCAAACAATAGATGATATAACCGACCAAAAAATATACCCTTTCCCTTAAGGGGGGAGATTTCCACTCGAGGGATTTTTTTCTTTACCCCTTTCTCCCTCATGTTTAGCCCCATTGCTTTTGAGATTTTAAGACGTTCGCCCCATTAGTTTGGCAATTTTAAGAACTTTCACCCCATTTATGTTACTTTTAAGACCTTTCGTGCCATTTACATGTCGATTTTTTCCTGGCGAGCGATAGCGAGCCTGTAATTTAAGGGGGATCGGCCTTCGGCCGGGACATTTTTCTACCGAAAAACGTACACATTTATCTTGAAAGGGGGTCAAGGGGGTGTAATATCAAGCTTGATGGAAGTCTAGGAAACACACTAAAAACCTCCCCTTAATGGGATAGGGTTCATTGTTTGGTTTATATATTTGTTTAAGCTTGATGGAGGTTAAGGAGGAAACTAACAAATGTGTACCGGTAATAAATATGTTAATATTAAAATACATAAATAAATAAGTAAAAACCTGCCCTTAAGGGGAGGTTTTTAGTTAGTTCCCTAGACCTCCATCAAGCTAAAAATTACACCCTCTAGGCCCTCTTTCAAGATAAATGTGTACATTTTTCGGTAGAAAAATGTCCCGGCCAAAGGCCGTTTCCTCTTAAACTACAGGCTCGCTAGCGCTCGCCATAAAAAAATCGACACCTAAAATTGCATGAAAGGTCTTAAAATTGACAGAAATGTGGCGAAAGTTCTTAATTATGGGGCGAACATCTTAAAATATCAAAAGCAATGGGGCTAAACATGAGGGAGAAAGGGGTCCAGAAAAAAATCCCTCAAGTGGAAATCTCCCCTTAACCCTACCAAAAAAGTACCCATATATGTTTAGTTGGTACTGGTTGAGAGCTACAATAGTCAGTTCATTTTAGGTTGGGCAGAAATCGTAACCTCTATCCTCTGTAACTGAAAAAGGGCTAGAGCAAATGAGCTGTCAATTTCCACACCTATTCCCTGGCCAAGTCTTCCCATTTGGCAGAAAAATTAGCTCGATTACTTTAGTCCTTTTTAAGTTACAGAGGTTAGAGGTTACGATTTCTGCCTAACCTGGAATGAACGGACTATAGAAGAAATCGTCTACCTAAAACAAAGGTCAGGGAGTCATGGGTAAGGCAGGAAATACTTAACAGCAAATTCGACCAGAACAGGACATAACAAGTTAGGGAAAAGCACAACTAACTAGATTATAAAATAAATATATAAACAAAATAATACAACAAATAAAAGTAGCGTATGGTGAGGCAGGGCAAAACGGAGCAAGGACTAGATCAGGGCAGGGCAGGGCAAGGTAGGGCAGGGTAGAATAGGGCAGAGCAAGACAAGCCAAGACAGCACAGGGTAAGAAAAGACAGAACAGGGCAAGACAGAACAGAACAGGGCAGGACAGGGTAAGATTATACCATGGACGAGAAGAGCAGGGCAGGGCAGGGCAGGCCAAGGCAGGGTATATCAGATCAAAACAAAACAAAACAGGGCAGGGGGTAGAAGAGGGCAGGGTAAGGCAAAGTAACACAGGGTAGGGCAGGGCAGAACAGGGCAGGGCAGGGCTAGACAAAATAGGGCAGGGCAGGGCCAGACAACACAGGGCAGGGCAGGGCAGGGCAGGGCAGAGCGGGTCACCTGGTCTGAGAGAAGGTTAGTGGCACGCACGAGAGGCCCGGGGCAGCGAGGCACGGCGGGGGGTGGTGGTGGTGGTGGTGGTGGTGGGGGGAGGGAAAAACACAACCCGTATGAGAGGACCACCACGAACAAGAATAACAATGGAATGAGGAAAAGAAGGCGGGAGGGGGGAATGGGGAGGAGAGAAGAAAGTTGGATGGAATGGGAAGGATAGAAGAAATGAATGAGAAAGAGGAGACAGGTAAAAAGATAACTGGTATGAGGAAGACCACGAACCACAAACACAATGGAATGAGGAAGAGGAGAGGAGGGAGAGAAGAATGGAATGAGGAGGAGGGAGGAGTGGGATGGAATGAGGAGGAGGGAGGAGTGGGATGGAATGAGGAGGAGGAGGAAAAGGGAAAGAACGGAATGAGGAGGAGTGGGGAAAAATAACTGGTAGGAGGAAGACCAGGAACCAAAAACACAATGTAATGAAGAGAGAGAGAGGGCGAGACAAGGTTGGAATGGGGAGGGAGAAAAGGAAAACAATGGAATGAGGAAGAGAAGAAATACGAAACACTAAACAGAACAAAAATACACAAAATGGAACGAAGGAGATTTAGAAATAATACTAGAATAAGGAAGATGTCAACAGAACAACAACAACAACAACAACAATAATAATAATAATAATAATAATAATACCAATAATATTAATGATTATCCAGATGATGAAATAGACGGGTGGAGATAAACACTATCTGGTCCGACGTTTTGGAGATTAGTATGATATAGTGTAATTACCATTGAAGATTTTGCTTACTATTGCCTTTTACGAGCAATGTATTTTAGTTTGTCCCCTAGCCTAACCTAAAAGTGTCTTCCCAGACATCATTCAAACTAAAAAATAAATACACATAAAACAAAAATAAATACACATAAAACAAAAATAAATACACATAAAACAAAAATAAATACACATAAAACAAAAATAAATACACATAAAACAAAAATAAATACACATAAAACAAAAAAAAAAATTTCACCCATAAATCCTTCAAGCTAAATTTGTATTTTTTTTGTTTCGATAGAATTTTTTTACAAGCTCGCTATCACTCGCCCAGAAACAAAATCGACACCTGAATGGGTTGAAGCGTCTTATTATCGCCAAACTAATGGTGAGAAACGTCTGAAAACCTCGAAATTAATGGAGCGAATCTGGGAGGTCCAAGAAGACCCCCTCGGACCAAAATAGGGTTAAAGAGGAGAAACTAAGAAGTGGTAGGGTTGAACACTACTATACAAAATAAAATATTAACCCCTTCTGTACCGCTGACGTACCTTGCAGTATATTCTGGTTACTATTAGGCGATTTTATTCAGTTAAGGAAGGATCTCTAGTAATTAACAGGCTTCGAACTATCTCACTTAACCCATTTTACTACCACATATTCTTCTTAAAACTGCACAAAATCGTCTAAATTCAGCTAGATAGAATTATGAAGACGTCGCCGGTAGAGAAGGGGTTAAATAATAGCTACACAAGACTACTATTAAAATTAAAGATACACCAAATTATAGTTACAAAAGAACGTTTAGTAGAGACACAAGGATGAAGACTATAAATTAAATATAGGAAATACAACTAGAAGGGGTGAAGAGAGGTTAGTATGATCAAGAAGACACACACGAGTAATGAAAAGAAGAAATAAGAGAGAGAAAGATATTGTGTGTGTGAGTGTGAATGTGTGTGTGTGTGTGTAAGAGAGAGAAAGAGAGAGAGAGAGAGAGAGAGAGAGAGAGAGAGAGAGAGAGAGAGAGAGATGAGGGAAGAGAAGGGGGAGAGGGAGGGTGTGTGGGGTGGAGGAGATGGTAAGAATTGTGATAAGGAAGAGAAATGAGAAGAATGACCTTTAGAAGAATAAGGAGGAGGGGGAGGAAGGAATAAAGGGGAGGAAGGGGAGGAAGGAATAAAGGGGGAGAAGGGGGAGGAAGGAATAAAGGAGGTGGGGGGGGGAGGGGGGAAGAGAGGGGGAGAGGGGGGAGAAAGGAAAAAGGGAGGAGGAGGGGGAGGAAGGAATAAAGGGGGAGGAGGGGGAGGAAGGGAGATAGGGGGAGGAGGGGAAGAAGGGAATAAAGGGGGAGGAGGGGGAGGAAGGAATAAAGGGGGGGGGGGGGGGAAGAAGGGAAGAAAGGAGGAGGAGGGGGAGGAGGAAGGAATAAAGGAGGAGGAGGAGGAGGAAGGAACGAAAGAGAGGAGGAGGGGGAGGAAGGAACGAAAGAGAAGAGGAGGGGGAGGAAGGAACGAAAGAGAGGAGGGGAGGAAGGAACGAAAAAGAGGAGGAGGAGGAGGAAGGAACGAAAGAGAGGAGGAGGAGGAGGAAGGAATAAAGGGGGAGGAGGGGGAGGAGGAAGGAATAAAGGGGAGGAGGGGGAGGAAGGTATAAAGGGGGAGGAGGGGGAGGAAGGAATAAAGGAGGAGGAGGGGGAGGAAGGAATAAAGGGGGAGGAGGGGGAGAAAGGAATAAAGGGGGGGAGGAGGGGGAGGAAGGAAGGGGGAAAGGGGGAGGGGGGGGGGGAGGAGGGAAGGAAAAAGGGGGGGGAGGGGGGAGGAAGGAATAAAGGAGGAGGGGGAGGAAGGGAAAAGGGGGAGGGGAGGAAGGAATAAAGGAGGAGGGGGAGGAAGGAATAAATGGGGAGGAGGGGGAGGAAGGGATAAAGGGGGAGGGGGAGGAAGGAATAAAGGAGGAGGGGGAGGAAGGAATAAAGGGGGAGGAGGGGGAGGAAGGAATAAAGGGGGAGGAGGGGGAGGAAGGAATAAAGGGGAGGAAGAGGGAAGTAGGAATAACTGGAAATATAATGGAGGAATAATGCACGAAATGATAGTATAAATAGGTATAATACTGAACAAGACACGCAGTTAGCTTTGTACAGTACAATATTGATTTGACCTTAGATCCTCATAACTTCTAATATTTGACCTTAGATCCTCATAACTTCTAATATTTGACCTTAGATCCTCATAACTTCTAATATTTGACCTTAGATCCTCATAACTTCTCATATTTGACCTTAGATCCTCTAACTTCTAATATTGGACTTGGATCCTCATAACTTCTAATATTTGACCTTAGATCCTCATAACTTCTAATATTTGACCTTGGATCCTCATAACTTCTAATATTTGACCTTGGATCCTCATAACTTCTAATATTTGACCTTGGATCCTCATAACTTCTAATATTTGACCTTGGATCCTCATAACTTCTAACATTTGACCTTGGATCCTCATAACTTCTAATATTTGACCTTGGATCCTCATAACTTCTAATATTTGACCTTAGATCCTCATAACTTCTAATATTTGACCTTGGATCCTCATAACTTCTAATATTTGACCTTAGATCCTCATAACTTCTAATATTTGACCTTAGATCCTCATAACTTCTAATATTTGACCTTAGATCCTCATAACTTCTAATATTTGACCTTAGATCCTCATAACTTCTAATATTTGACCTTAGATCCTCATAACTTCTAATATTTGACCTTAGATCCTCATAACTTCTAATATTAGGTCATGCAATATTCGAGCATTTTCTTTTTTTCTTTTTTCTGTCTTTTTCATATATGTATTTATTTACTTATTTACTATATAATTATATATTTTGTTTATATGAGAGACTTATTTTCTCAGCTATCTATATACAGCTTTTATAATTATAGACACATCTGTTGTGAACTATGAACACGTAGTATTAAGGGGAAGTTTTCTTAGTTTGGTCTCTAGATATCCATCAAGCTTAAGATTACACCCCCTTGAGCCCCTTTCAAGAAAAATTTGTACATTTTTCGGTAGAAACATTTCCCGGCTGAAAGCCGGTTCCTCTTAAATTACAGGCTCGCTATCGCTCGCCAGGATAAAATCGAAACCTAAATTGCACGAAAGGTCTTAAAATTGACAGAAATGGGTTGAAAGTTCTTAAAATCATCAAAATAATGGGGCGAACGTCTTAACATTATAAAAGCAATGGGGCTAAACATGAGGGAGAAAGGAGTCAAGAAAAAAAATCCCTCAAGTGGAAATCTCCCCTTAACCCTTAGAAGATCGAAGACGCATAAATTCCCTTCTGTTTTATGGCTATTATTAGACGATTGTATTCAGATTAAAATGGGTATATGGACGTCAGAGGGTTAATTCAGATAGTCTTTACCCCTATTAATCCCCACAAATAACTCTTAACCCCTTCCGTACCGGCTACGTCTTTTTAAATTTATTCTGACTACTAGAAGACGAGTTCATTCAGCCTCCACCAATAATTAACGGATTCGAAATAATTCTCTTAACCCTTCTTACTACCACAGATCCTATTAAGGGGAGATTTCCACTTGAGGGATTTTTTTTCTTTACCCCTTTCTCCCTCATGTTTAGCCCCATTGCTTTTGAGATTTTAAGACGTTCGCCCCATTAGTTTGGCGATTTTAAGAACTTTCACCCCATTTATGTCACTTTTAAGATATTTCGTGCCATGTAGGTGTCGATTTTTTCCTGGCGAGCGAAAGCGAGCCTGTAATTTAAGAGGAACTGGCCTTCGGCCGGGACATTTTTCTACCGAAAAATGTACAAATTTATCTTGAAAGGGGGTCAAGGAGGTGTAATTTCAAGCTTAATGGAAGTCTAGGAAACACACTAAAAACCTCCCCTTAAACTAAATCAATTCATCTAAACACAGCTACAATAAAATCGAAAAGACGTCTCCGGTAAAGAAGGGGTTAAGCTGTTTAAAATCGTCTAATGATAGCCAGAATAAAAGTGTCACAATCCGTCACGATCATCAGAGGGTAAACATTATGCCAAGAGTGTCTTATTATCGATATATGAGCTGCTGTGAGACTATAATGCTCCGCCAGGTCTTCCTTTGCATTATGATACGACAATAGCTATGTTATGATATATTAGAGAATAGCTATGTTATATTAGCTTATATTAGACAATAGCTATGTTATATTAGCCTATATTAGAGAATAGCTATGTTATATTAGCTTATATTAGAGAATAGCTATGTTATATTAGCTTATATTAGAGAATAGCTATGTTATATTAGCCTATATTAGAGAATAGCTGTTATATTAGCTTATATTAGAGAATAGCTGTTATATTAGCCTATATTAGAGAATATCTGTTATATTAGCTTATATTAGAGAATAGCTGTTATATTAGCTTATATTAGAGAATAGCTATGTTATATTAGCCTATATTAGAGAATAGCTGTTATATTAGCTTATATTAGAGAATAGCTATGTTATATTAGCTTATATTAGAGAATTAGCTTATATTAGAGAATAGCTATGTTATATTAGCTTATATTAGAGAATAGCTATGTTATATTAGCCTATATTAGAGAATAGCTGTTATATTAGCTTATATTAGAGAATAGCTATGTTATATTAGCCTATATTAGAGAATATCTGTTATATTAGCTTATATTAGAGAATAGCTGTTATATTAGCTTATATTAGAGAATAGCTATGTTATATTAGCCTATATTAGAGAATAGCTGTTATATTAGCTTATATTAGAGAATAGCTATGTTATATTAGCTTATATTAGAGAATAGCTATGTTATATTAGCTTATATTAGACAATAGCTGTTATATTAGCTTATATTAGAGAATAGCTATGTTATATTAGCTTATATTAGAGAATAGCTATGTTATATTAGCTTATGATATATTAGACAATAGCTATGCTACATTAGCTTATGATATATTAGACAATAGCTATGTTATATTAGCTTATATTAGAGAATAGCTGTTATATTAGCTTATATTAGAGAATAGCTATGTTATATTAGCTTATATTAGACAATAGCTATGTTATATTAGCTTATATTAGAGAATAGCTGTTATATTAGCTTATATTAGACAATAGCTATGTTATATTAGCTTATGATTATATTAGACAATAGCTATGTTATATTAGCTTATATTAGAGAATAGCTATGTTATATTAGCTTATAATTATATTAGACAATAGCTATGTTATATTAGCTTATATTAGACAATAGCTATGTTATATTAGCTTATGATATATTAGACAATAGCTATGTTATATTAGCTTATGATATATTAGACAATAGCTATGTTATATTAGCTTATGATATATTAGACAATAGCTATGTTATATTAGCTTATATTAGAGAATAGCTATGTTATATTAACTAATGATATATTAGACAATAGCTATGTTATATTAGCTTATATTAGACAATAGCTATGTTATATTAGCTTATGATATATTAGACAATAGCTATGTTATATTAGCTTATGATATATTAGACAATAGCTATGTTATATTAGCTTATGATATATTAGACAATAGCTATGTTATATTAGCTTATGATATATTAGACAATAGCTATGTTATATTAGCTTATGATATATTAGACAATAGCTATGTTATGATATATTAGGAACTTTATATATATGGCTTGCACAAATCTAAATACTGGGGGTAAACTAAAGTAAAATAAAATAAAGATTAACAGATTAAGGAGGGGTGACCTGTTTTTGTTCTGTCCTTTTCTATCTTTCTCTGGCTTGTATCCATTTGGCCCCATTCAGCCTACTGTTTTAAGACGTTTATCCCCATCCAGGTGTCAATTTTTTACTGGTGAGCGGTAGCGAGCCAGCATATTTTTTATTTTTGTTTGACAGCAGGCTAAATTTGTACATTTTTCGATAGAAAAATTTCTCCGGCGAAGCCGGATTTCTTCATATAACGCTGGCTCGCTATCGCTCACCAGGAAGAAATCGACACCTAGATGAGTCTTAAAATAGTTGGCTGAATGGGGCCGAATGGATACAAGCCAGAGAAAGAGAGAAAAGGACAGAAATAACAAAAAGCAGATCACCCCCCTTAAAGTATGTTAAAGTATAGTAAGTACAAATTATGGGTAAAGGCTCATTAATATAAGCCTAGTAGTAAATATAGGAACAATATAATACTTAGGCAGATAACGAAGACAGGGTATATTTATAATACTAAGTAAAGGATGAGAGAGAGAGAGAGAGAGAGAGAGAGAGAGAGAGAGAGAGAGAGAGAGAGAGAGAGAGAGAGAGAGAGAGAGAGAGAGAGAGAGAGAGAGAGAGAGAAGCAATACTTGCGGAACCTCAAAGAAAAACTGGTGTAGCATCCTCATCCTACCCACAACTACCACACAGGAGGGGTGGTGTAAAAGGGGTGTAGTGGTGGTGTAGAAGGGGTGTAGTGGTGGTGTAGTTATAGTTGTGGTATAGTGGTGGTGTAGAAGGGGTGTAGTGGTGGTGTAGAAGGGGTGTAGTGGTGGTGTAGAAGGGGTGTAGTGGTGGTGTAGTTATAGTGGTGGTATAGTGGTGGTGTAGAAGGGGTGTAGTGGTGGTGTAGTTATAGTGGTGGTATAGTGGTGGTGTAGAAGGGGTGTAGTGGTGGTATAGTGGTGGTGTAGAAGGGGTGTAGTTATAGTGGTGGTATAGTGGTGGTGTAGAAGGGGTGTAGTGGTGGTGTAGTGGTGGTATAGTGGTGGTGTAGAAGGGGTGTAGTGGTGGTGTAGTTATAGTGGTGGTGTAGAAGGGGTGTAGTGGTGGTGTAGAAGGGGTGTAGTGGTGGTGTAGTTATAGTGGTGGTGCAGTGGTGGTGTAGTGGTGGTATAGTGGTGGTGTAGAAGGGGGTGTAGTGGTGGTTTTATAGTGGTGGTATAGTGGTGGTGTTAGTGGGGGTGTAGTGGTGGTTGTAGTGTTGGTTATAGTGGTGGTATAGTGGTGGTGTAGAAGGGGTGTAGTGGTGGTGTAGAAGGGGTGTAGTGGTGGTGTAGTTATAGTGGTGGTGTAGTGGTGGTATAGTGGTGGTGTAGAAGGGGTGTAGTGGTGGTGTAGTTATAGTGGTGGTATAGTGGTGGTGTAGAAGGGGTGTAGTGGTGGTGTAGAAGGGTGTTGTAGGTGGTGATGTAGAAGGGGTTGTAGTGGGTGTGTAGAAGGGGGTAGTGGTGGTGTAGAAGTGGTGTAGTGGTGGTGTAGAAGGGGTGTAGTGGTGGTGTAGAAGGGGTGTAGTGGTGGTGTAGAAGGGGTGTAGTGGTGGTGTAGAAGGGGTGTAGTGGTGGTGTAGTGGTGGTGTAGAAGGGGTGTAGTGGTGGTGTAGAAGTGGTGTAGTGGTGGTGTAGAAGGGGTGTAGTGGTGGTGTAGAAGGGGTGTAGTGGTGGTGTAGTGGTGGTGTAGAAGGGGTGTAGTGGTGGTGTAGAAGTGGTGTAGAAGGGGTGTAGTGGTGGTGTAGAAGGGGTGTTGTGGTGGTGTAGTTATAGTGGTGCTTTTCCATTCATATTATTTAATCATTTTATTTATGCCATTATATATCGATATATTGGGTACACTCGAATACCATAGTCTCTAGCCCACTCATACCAATTCCTGGACTTCACCTATTTCTAGTTATTGAAGTATATATCTGGAAACGAATTTATCAATATACTTTTCTATATATCAACTACAAAATTATATATACGAATTATTGTAAAGCAAGTTCTATCCATAAATCAACTCAGATAGTTATAATTACATAAAGAAAAATATGAAGGGTCCAAGTATTCTTATGAGTGGACTAGAGACTATGCTATCCGAGTGTACTAAGGGATTATTTTTACCGTCAGCTAAAAACAAACCGACTATAGTTACAGAGGTTCTATGATGAGCAGTGTATATGTATGTGTGTGTACTGTATGTATGTATATGTGTGTACTGTATATATATGTGTGTGTGTGTATGTAGTGTTACGCCAGCTCTACAACACGTGTTGTTGGATTGGGTAAATAGAGTAGGAATGTGGTTGTACAAGTGGTTACTGATAACTGGATAATTACAAACGATTGAGATTGATTTGGGTTACAACTGGCTTGAAATCTACTGAACCATCTTCGCAGTGGAACGTTCCGCCCCTTCGAATAGTCTGCTGCACCAGATGTCAACTCACAATGAAGGGCGGTGCGCTCATATAATTTTATATATATATATATATATATATATATATATATATATATATATATATATATATATACAGTATACTACAGCATATGCCTATTACGATGTATTTAAGCAAAAAACAAACTTTCTAAACCTCAAGTGCTCATAGACCTATGACTCCTGACTTTCACCCCCCTTTATTACTCTTCTCTCTTCTTCTTCTTCTTCTTCTTCTTCTTCTTCTTCTTCTTCTTCTTCTTCTTCTTCTTCTTCTTCTTCTTCTTCTTCTTCTTCTTCTTCTTCTTCTTCTTCTTCTTCTTCTTCTTCTTCTTCTATATTCCTATTGTTGGACATTACAAGCATACCTCACCTCCCTGACACTTCCTCTATCTCTCCCCCCCCCCCCCCCCCCGCCACACACCCACATACCTAGTCACCCACCCACTTCCTCTACCAAGTATCCACCCACACATCCAACCACCTACTCACCCAACCACACACCCGAGCACCTAGTCGCCCACCCACTTCCCCTACCAAACATCCACCCACACACACCCACCCACCTACTCACCCACTCACACACCTACCTACCTACCCACCCACACTATTACACACCACAAACCCACTCCAACATTATAATGATCTCAAAACAACCAACTCTACGGACCACTATCGCCATATTTCAAGAAGTATAACTGGGGCACTAATGTATTTTGAAACCCATGACACAGGAAGTTGCCTTTCACTTCTACATCCTACAAGCTTATAACACTGAACTGTAAAATAATACATACTATAGTCCGTTCATTCTAGGTTGGGCAGAAATCGTAACTTCGAACCTCTGTAACTCAAAGACGGCTTGACGAAATGGGCTGCAAATCTTCACACCCATTCCCTGGCTGACTCTTCCCAAATGGTAGAAATATTAGCTCGATTACTCTAGTCCTTTTTGAGTTACAGAGGTTAGGGGTTACGATTTCTGCCCAACCTAGACTGAACGGACTATACCAATGCTAAACATTCAAATACAAATAATCCTACGTACAGACATAGTTAGGGTTTTAATTCAATATTTTTTGAACGAATAATTATGATACATTAACTAAATATTTGTGATGCAGTGTTAGAGGAACACAACTAAATCTACAGTAGTTCCTTATTTAAGGGGGGTAGGGCTTCTTTAAGGGGGGTAGGGCTTCGTAAGGGGGGTAGGGCTTCTTTAAGGGGGGGGTAGGGCTTATTTAAGGGGGGGAGGGCTTCTTTAAGGGGGGTAGGGCTTCTTTAAGGGGGGGTAGGGCTTCTTTAAGGGGGGTAGGGCTTCTTTAAGGGGGGTAGGGCTTATTTAAGGGGGGTAGGGCTTATTTAAGGGGGGTAGGGCTTATTTTGTTGGTCTATTATTTATTTACATATTCATTTTTCTTAGTTTCCTTGCTAGGTCTCCATCAAGCTTAAAAAACACTCACAAGATCCACCTTCAAGGTAAATATGTAATTTTTTCGGTAGAAAAAATGTCCTGGCCAAAGGCCTATTCCTCTTAAAGTTACAGGCTCGCTATCGCTCGCCAGGAAAAAATCGACACCTAGGACAACTATGAGATAAAGTAAATTATTTGTTTGAAGATTATATATATGTAGTCACCACACACACACACACACACACACACACACACACACACACACACACACACACACACACACACACACACACACTACAAATAATATACTGAGACAGAATACTTAACTTGGCTAGTAAAAGGTTTCTCTCACGCGAACTTTGAGCTGAAACAAACGACTCTATCTATCTCTATCTATCCATCTATCCACCTATCTACATATCTATATATGTATCTTTTGACCAGTCTATTTATCAGTCTATTATCTACCAAACTGACAATATTCCTATGATGTATTATTCCTAGTTTGTTACTTGTAGACTTTTTTTTCACATTATCATAATTTCTATTATGGCAATTGTGATGTACATTTCCTACTCTCTCTCTCTCTCTCTCTCTCTCTCTCTCTCTCTCTCTCTCTTCTCTCATCTCTCTCTCTCTCTCTCTTTCTCTCTCGCTTCTCTCTCTCTCTGCTCTCTCTCTCTCTCTCTCTCTCTCTCTCTCTCTCTCTCTCTCTCTCTCTCTCTCTCTCTCTCTCTCTCTCTCTCTCTCTCTCTCTCTCTCTCATATTAGGGGAGTTAGAGGGAAGGAAGGGGTCAAACAAGGAAGCAATAAAGAAGGAAGCTTAAATCAAGTCTCTCTCTCTCTCTCTCTCTCTCTCTCTCTCTCTCTCTCTCTCTCTCTCTCTCTCTCTCTCTCATATCGGAAACCGACATAAGAAAGCAAACAATTCATTGAATGGCACCCAGCTTAAGAGTGTAGACAGAGAAACTTATTTGGGAGTACCATTATCCAGTAACCTAAAACCCAGTCAACAACAGAAGTTGTTAAGAAGACAAACAAAATAATTGGCTTTACAGGCAGGTCATTTGAGCATACATCCAAAAATGTAATCCTAAAGGTGCGTCCACACTGGCGACAAAACCCGTCGGCAACACAACATAATACAAAACCCGTCGGCAACACAACATACTACAAAACCCGTCGGCAACACAACATACTACAAAACCCGTCGGCAACACAACATACTACCCACCCGTCGGCAACACAACATACTACAACAAAAACCCGTCGGCAACACAACATATACAAAACCCGTCGGCAACACAACATAATACAAAAACCCGTCGGCAACACAACATACTCAAAACCCGTCGGCAACACCAACATACTACAAAACCGTCGGCAGGCAACACATCATACTACAAAACCCGTCTGGCAACACAACATACTACAAAACCGTCGGCACACAACATACTACAAAACCCGTCCGCAACACAACATACTACAAAACCCCTCCGCAACACAACATAATACAAAACCCGTCGGGCAACACACATACTACAAAACCCGTCGGCAACAAACCATACTACAAAACCCGTCGGCTACACAACATACTACAAAAAACCCGTTCGGCAACACAACATACTACAAAACCCGTCGGCAACACAACATACTACAAAACCCGTCGGCAACACAACATAATACAAAACCCGTCGGCAACACAACATACTACAAAACCCGTCGGCAACACAACATACTACAAAACCCGTCGGCAACACAACATACTACAAAACCCGTCGGCAACACAACATACTACAAAACCCGTCGGCAACACAACATACTACAGAACCCGTCGGCAACACAACATACTACAAAACCCGTCGGCAACACAACATACTACAAAACCCGTCGGCAACACAACATACTACAAAACCCGTCGGCAACACAACATAATACAAAACCCGTCGGCAACACAACATACTACAAAATCCGTCGGCAACATAACATACTACAAAACCCGTCGGCAACACAACATAATACAAAACCCGTCGGCAACACAACATACTACAAAATCCGTCGGCAACACAACATAATACAAAACCCGTCAGCAACACAACATACTACAAAACCCGTCGGCAACACAACATAATACAAAATCCGTCAGCAACACAACATACTACGAAGTAGGCAACAACCCGTTAAGTTGTTAATAACACAACGTTACAGACATGTTGGTACTGATGTGTAGGGGATATGTTGGAAAACCTGGTGCGGACGAGTTGGGGAAGACATGTGGGCAGACACACGCACACCAACATCAATTTTAAATGGATATATTTGCATAAAGCAAATCGCAAGAGCTCACGAACTTTTGTCAGTAGCTGTACATGTGATGCGATGTTCTGTATGTATAATTGGTGAAGGTTACTGGTACGATGATGAAATGTTTGGTTGTAGAAGGGGTTGACTGGCATTAGTATACCAGTAATTATTAAATGCTATTCAAGGTACAAGTTTTATTATCAACTTGATCATAATTTGTTAGTAAACTACAATATTATATGCGGTTCTCATACCTTAATGTACACACTGAGAGCTGTAATCAATGCATCACAGACCTCTGGCACTATCGGACTGAGGCTGCTGTAGGAGTCACCAGATGCCAAAAACTGCAATGTCACAGCAAGGCGGTCTGTTGCCGATATTGGCTGCCTAAAGTTTGCGTCATGTTTACGTATATGGGTGCCAATCATGCGCAACAAATGATCGAAATCAGATCTGGATATCCGAAAGAAATTATGGAACACTCCTTTTTCTTGTACTGATGGTGGCAGGAAACAGGCATCATCCTATCTTAAATTGTGCACGGGACCCAGCTGTCCTGCACTGTTCCTGTTATCGTAGGCTTGTGCATATTTCTTTAACTGTCTTGACAGCGTAATGCATAAGTGAGCGGAATTTTGATGTGAGTATCCTAGGTTCCAGTCCTTGGAGTGCCACATGTATTTGTTGATTTCATTAATTGAGTTTAGAAGTGAAGATGGTTGGTGGGAAAATATAATAAATGTTATGCCTTGCCCAGACTCAACGTCGGTGTCTCCTCCGATGCTACACAAAATAACTACAGCATCAGCTGCCGCCAAGGTGTCCTCGCCGACATGACCTTCACATCTACATTAACCAAGTGTGGACGGCCTCACCAAGTCCACTCTTGTTGCCAACATATTGACAATATTCTTACAAGCACTGTTACATACATTGTTGTAGATATGTATCCAAATGTCGACCGCGGTGTTTAGGGCAGTGTTTTCAACTTGTCTGGAAACCAAATATCGCCAGTGTGGACGCACCTTAACTTTTTATAATTCCTTAGTCTGTCCTCTTCTGGAATATTGCGTTTAACCCTGGTTTCCTCAAAGATATAGACAAGCTAGAACGAGTTCAACGTAGAGTTACCAAAAATTATACCCATGCCTAAAGAACAAACCATACGAGGAGCGTCTTAGAGAACTAAATATATCTCCTTTAACTCAACGCAGATTAAAAGGCAACTTAATTTAAGTGTTAAAAGTCATTAAAGGCATCGACAATATGGAATGTGATAAGTACTTCACTATTGATCAATCAAATTACACACGGGGAAACGGTTGCAAAATTATTGGTAAATCTTTTAACTAACACGAGTCTAAGACACTCTCTTCAATCGAATTATCAAATTGTGGAATGGGCTTCCCCGAGATGCTATAGACTGCAGCATCGATGGTTCTTTCAAACTTCGCCTAGACAAACACCTCGCCTTAAATACGCGACTGACTACATTTGTAAAGGATTATTGCATATTATAAATAACTAAGCCATTGCTCTCTTTTCCCCAGATACACAAAAGATCCCTTATAACTGTATTATGTTACTAACCCAACTGTACCCTACTAACATCTAATCTTGCCATGAACATTAGTCCCAGGGCAGTACATATTCCAATTTTCCCCTACCCACTCCTTGGACACTTGAACATCGGTGTTTTAGAGGGCAAGCAACCTTATGGCAGTCGCTAGACCTGGTGTTGCTTGATTTCCTCTGCCTGCCTGCCTGCCTGCCTGCCTGCCTACCTGCCTGCCTGCCTGCCCCTCTCTCTCTCTCTCTACAACCAGCCTACTCTGTTCCGCAAGGATGGCACTCATCTAAACCCTGTGGGTTCAGCACGCATGGGTCGTCTCCTACACGAAGCAGTCCGCAGCCATGGATCAAAAAACGCCATCCGAGAAGAAGCAGCAGTGACATAAATCATCCAACGCCAAGAAAAAAACAGAGGCAACCGAGGACCACCAGCGATAAGGACCGAAGACAGCGAGGACCGAGGACAGCCATGAACATAAATGTAGATCCGACAAGAACCAAAAATATTATTAAAGAGCGTTCGTGAGTTTTAAATAACAAATTTAAAGGTTTTCTATGCAAACGCTCGTAGCATACGCAATAAATTTTCAGATTTAGAGGAGCTAGTGTTTACAGAAAATTATGATGTGATTGGCATAACAGAATCTTGGCTCAATACAGAAGATAGAGACTTTTTAGCAGAGATTCACTTCCCGGTTATGTAAAGTTTGAGAAAAGCCGAATAAATCGAAATGGAGGTGGCGTTTTACTTTATATCAAAGAAAGTCTTAACCCTACCCTCTTGTCAAAACCTCAAATTGTGAACGTCGACGCATCTTTTGTGCTAATAAAAAATAATAAAGGTACCAAAATAATACTTGCATTAATATACAGACCTCCAGCTCAATCAGTGCAAACTGACCGAGAAATTTACGAACAAATTGCAGATGTAAGTAACTCACAAGATACCGTAATTTTTGGTGTCTTTAATTTACCTGTGACCAAGTGGGGCGATACTCTTACTTCACACTCCGGACATGACTTGTATACGAACTTGCAAGAGAGTTCGCTTTATCAATTTGTTGGAACGCCGACCTGTGGTAATAACGTTCTTGACATTGTACTTGCAACAAAAGAAGAATTAATAGAGAATTTGAATGTTGGTGATGAATTCAGTAACAGCGACCGACCATCGTACGATAACTTTCACTTTAAAGTTTACTAGTAACGAACCAAATAGTAGCATCGAAAAAAGTTCCTAATTTCAAGAAAGCAAACTTCCATAAAACTTAGAGCTATGTTTAAAGAAACTGACGGGAGCGGGGTAGGGCACAATAACGACATAAATACATCTTGGAAGTTATTCGAAGCCACTTACCTAAAAGCAGTGCAAGACTGCATACCATCGAAAAACTACGGCGTCCAGGGCATAATAATAAGCCCAAATGGTGGAATAAAGATATTTCAAACTGCCTGCTTGACAAAAAAATTTGCTAATGATAGATTAAAATCCTCACAAAATGACGAAGAACGGCTGAAATTTGTAGAGCTACGACGCAAAGCCAAAAAGTTAATTAAGCAAAGTAAAAAATACCTTAGAGTTACATATTGCGAATCAAAGTAAAACAAACCCGAAAGAATTCTATAGTTATATCAGAAAGAAAAAAAGTCGTTACTTCAACTGTTGGACCGTTAGTCGATGAAAATGGAGAATACACCAAAGACGAAGAACAAATGAGTAATGCCTCAATACCTTCTTTGCATCAGTTTTTACAACAGAAGACCTCAGTGATATCCCTACACCATCGCCGATTCAGATTGATAATTCAGATGTTCTAAGCAATATCACCGTTACAGAGAGAGAAGTATTGAATTGTTTAGATAAACTCAAGGTAAATAAAACGCCAGGACCTGATACAATCTCGCCTAGAGTTCTAAAGGAAGCTAAGGATGAGCTCTCCAAACCACTGACATGACTATTCAATAAATCCTTGCAGTCTGGAACTATGCCCGATCAGTGGAAGCTAGCCAACGTAACACCGATATTAAAAAAGGCAGCAAATCCCTACCCAGTGTCTATCGTCCATTTAGCTTAACCTCACTTCTATGTTAAATACTACAAACGCTCATACGAGACAGACTCGTAAATCACTTAGAGGAAAATAACATACTTAAAGATACTCAACACGGCTTTCGTAAAAAACGTTCCTGTTTAACAAACCTCTTCGACTTCTTCCAAGATCTCCTCAACCTCTACGATGAGAGTAAAGCTGTAGATATTATATACCTTGATTTTCAAAAGGCCATTGACAAAGTTCCCCACAAACGTTTACTGCTAAAACTAAAAGCGCATGGAATACAAGACGGGGTGTTGAAATGGATAGAAAATTGGCTCAGCGACAGAAAGCAAAGAGTAGTCCTAAACGGTTAAGCATCAAAATGGACCAATGTAAGTAGCGGAGTACCCCAGGGATCGGTACTAGGACCAATTCTCTTTCTAATTTACATCAACGACATAGATGAGGGTCTCACCTGTACAATCTCAAAATTTGCTGACGATACAAAAATTGCAAATAGCGTACTCTCAAAAGAACAAGTTGACGATATGCAACACAATCTAGATAAATTGTCATGTTGGGCCCAAATTTGGCAAATGAGTTTCAATGCGGATAAATGTAAGTACTACATATCGGATACCTAAATGAGAAAGCAAACTATTCGATGAATGGTACTCAGCTTAAGAATGTAAACAGAGAAACCGATCTGGGAGTAACAATATCGAGTAACCTAAAACCGAGTCAACAATGTTCAGAAGTTGTTAAGAAGGAAAACAAAATAATTGGCTTTATAGGCAGGTCATTTGAGCATAAATCCAAAGAAGTTATCCTAACCCTTTACAATTCATTATGGTGGGTTCACACATTCACGTATATTGCTCCCGTCAGCTCCCGTCTGTTGTAAACGAAGGTATATTGGTAGTTGGCAACGATTACGTAAAACGTAATGGCATAATACGCAAAACTTTAATGAAATTACGGCCAGTCGGGGGGGGGGGGGGGGGGGGGGGTACTCTCGCATGGCGCGAGTAGAAACGAGTAGCCCACGTGGGTCGGGAATGTTGTGGGTGCGGCCAAGGCCGCGCGGTTGCTGATGCGGGTCGAATCAGGAACGTGGCTCGCCCTCACGTATGTCAAAAGACGGGGAAACTTACGACCGACCAGGCCACCACGGTCGTCTGACCAGAGCATCCTCGTCGGACGTAGCAGCTACCACGTGAGACGAGAGCTGCTCTCGTCAAATCGTAGAAAGTTCCAGTCGAACAGGGAAGTATACGTTAGTTAGGCCGCATCTGGCAGAACCGCCGCACTGCGGGTTGGCGGGAAGACGCGGCATCGTTGTACGAGGGGACAACGGGACCAGCGAGGGACCCTCCAGTCACACCTCTCACCACACCGGAGCAGCAACCAACAAGCCAACCCTGCCACCCTCTGCACCCTGCCGAAAACAAATCGTAGCAGCGAAACGACTGCACCTATGGCTTTCATATTTTTACCACATGTACCTTACCCTTTAGGCTACCCACCACAAAAATCCCAAATCCCTCCTCCCACCCACTCGCTGACTGTCGGTCCCGTCAGAAGGAAAAAAAGGAAAATCTGTGGCGGCGAAACGACTGCACCAATCGGTTCCATATTTGTGTGACAAGTCTCTTACCCTTCTGCCTTCCCCCCACCACACCCCCAACCTCCTCCCAACACCCACTTCTAGCGTATCCGTACGAAGAAAAGGAAAAAAAGGAAAATCTGTGGCGGCGAAACGACTGCACCAATCGGTTCCATATTTGTGTGACAAGTCTCTTACCCTTCTGCCTTCCCCCCACCACACCCCCAACCTCCTCCCACCACCCACTTCTAGCGTATCCGTACGAAGGAAAGGAAAAAAAAAAGGAAAATCCGTGGTGGCGAAACTACCTCACACATCGGCTTCATATGTGTAACACAAGTCAATTACCCTTCTACCTTCCCCCAACCAACCCCAAAACCACCCTCCCACCCATACATTCCGATACCATAAAAGTCTCTGTAGTCTATAGTGTCTTTTCAGCTACTTTCGGGACCATCGGGGACCTGATTTCTGGCGAGGGGAGTGTTTTTTTTACCCTTCTCTCCCAACTTAATAGATTTAGCCAAAAAAAAAAAAAAAAAAATATGGCACTGGCAGAAGCACACCGTCAAAATTGGCTGGCACTCAGCGGGTTACTCCTCCAGGATGAATTCCTCGATGTTACTCCTCCAGGATGAATTTCCTCGATGTTGTTCATGGTGCCGATGAAGGACTGGGAATGGGAATGGTGTGGCCATTCCTGCCCTTTTGTAGTTCCCAGATTCCAACCCAGACCGACGTGGTTGACAAAGACTGTCTTTGTCTGTGTTTGGTCAGACGGGGTGTGCCTACGATTGGCCAGAACCGGTCCAGGTACGACCTAACAAATCCCAAGACATGCGGCCTCATCTACGCCGGTCTTGAGGGGGCGTGGCATGGGCGTGGCCTGTGTTCCCGCAAATCGTGCCGCCCATGAGGTCGAACGGGGCTATGCTTACGCACGTCGCAAACACGTACGTAGTTCAATGCGACTCCATTACGTCTGACGTAACACTGGCCCCGTTACGCTACGTCTGTCGGTAAGTGCAATAGACGTGGAAGAACGGGCGTTCAACGGCAGAAACTACTCGCGTCTTTACATAAATTGGCGATACGCCGGACGGGAGCAATATACGTGAATGTGTGAACCCACCATTAGTCCGCCCTCTTCTGGAATACTGCGTTCAATGCTGTGCCCTTATTACCAAAAATACATAAACAAGCTAGAACGAGTTCAACATAGAGTTACCAAAATGATACCTAGCCTAAAGAACAAACCATACGAAGAGCGTCTTAGAGAATTAAATCTATTTCCTTTAACCCAGCGCAGATTAAGAGGTGACTTAATTCAAGTGTTCCAAATCATCAAAGGCATCGACAATATGAACTGTAGTAAGTACTTCACTATCGACCAATCTAATTACACCGGGGAAACGGTTGCAAAATTATTGGTAAATCTTTAACTCACACGAATCTAAGAATTTCTTCTTCAATCGAGTTGTCAACTTGTGGAATGGGCTTCCCCGAAACGTTATAGACTGCATCACCGTTGATTCATTTAAACTCCGCCTAGACAAATATCTCGCATCAAACCCGCGACTGACTGCGTTTGTAAATGAATAACTTTATTTTATCCCCCCCTCAGTTACTAACCCATCTGTCCCCTACTAACTTACTAATCCTGCCACGGACATTAGTTCCAAGGGCAGTTAATTCCCTTTCCAATGTTCCCTTACCCACTCTAAACCACTGTTTGGACACTTGATCCTCAGTGTTTTGGAGGACAAGCAACCTAGAAGGGTCACTAGACTGTTGTTGCTTGATTTCCTTTGTACTCCTTTGTACTCCTTTGTACTCTCTCTCTCTCTCTCTCTCTCTCTCTCTATCTCTCTCTCTCTCTCTCTCTCTGGCCATGGAGAAGCTTGAGCAAAACGGCTAAAACCACAAGGGAGACATTTTAACACTAGGATAGCCAAGGGTTTATAGGATTCGGGACACAAAGGTAATTATACCATAAAGATAAGAATGGGAAATTTGTTAAATAATATACAAGTAAATTAATAACTAATTAAGTGAATACAATATTTATAATAATAATAATAATACATAAAAATACGAAAATAAATATATTAAATATTTTATTGGGCTAAAGATAAAGAAATAATGGTTGCAACGGGAAATTATGTTTTAATAATAAATATTATATTTATCAAGTACTTCTTACTGTATTAACTATTTCAGACTACCAGAGCTAATACTGTAAATAATTCAGTGTTATATTAAGACCTATTATTTTTACACTTGGTAATTTTTTTTTTTTTTTTTTTTTACCCTCTCAACATGCTATAACGCACTATTTAATTATGTTGTGACTGTAATTAGGGGATTACATTATGATTACGAAGGATCAGAGGGGTCAGAGGATTAGTTGAGTTGACCACTTTGATTGTTAGAGATCCTTCCTAGTCTGCATAAAACAATCTAATGATGACAAGAATAAACAGCTAAAACTCGTCATAATCTTCAAGTGGTTAATGTTTTATGCAATAATATAGTCTGTATATATTGTGAAGTAAAGAAATAGGACTGACTTGACTATTTGTTGTGTGAGTGAGCCCCATAGATAACCGGCCTACCTATTGACACCCTAACCACCTGTTCTACCTCTTGACACTCTAACCAGCTGTTCTACCTCTTGACACCCTAACCACCTGTTCTACCCCTTGACACTCTAACCACCTGTTCTACCTCTAGACACCCTAACCACCTGTTCTACCCCTTGACACCCTAACCACCTGTTCTACCCCTTGACACTCTAACCACCTGTTCTACCTCTTGACACTCTAACCATCTGCTCTACCTCTTGACACCCTAACCACCTGTTCTACCTCTTGATACGCTAACCATCTGTTTTACCTCTTGACACCCTAACCACCTGTTCTACCTCTTGATACGCTAACCACCTGTTTTACCTCTTGACACTCTAACCCCCTGTTCTACCTCTTGATACACTAACCACCTGTTCTACCTCTTGACACCCTAACCCCCTGTTCTACCTCTTGATAAGCTAACCACCTGTTCTACCTCTTGACACTACCCCCTGTTCTACCTCTTGATACGCTAACCACCTGTTCTACCTCTTGACACTCTAACCCCCTGTTCTATCTCTTGACACCCTAACCACCTGTTCTACCTCTTAACACCCTAACCATCTGTTCTACCTCTAACACCCTACAATGCTCTACCTCTTAACACCCTAACCACCTGTTCTACCTCTTAACACCCTAACCATCTGCTCTACCTCTTAACACCCTAACCACCTGTTCTACCTCTTGACACCCTAACCACCTGGTCTACCTCTTAACACCATAACCACCTGTTCTACCTCTTGACACCCTAACCACCTGTTCTACCTCTTAACACCCTAACCATCTGCTCTACCTCTTGACACTCTAACCCCCTGTTCTACCTCTTGATACACTAACCACCTGTTCTACCTCTTGACACCCTAACCCCCTGTTCTACCTCTTGATAAGCTAACCACCTGTTCTACCTCTTGACACTCTAACCCCCTGTTCTACCTCTTGATACGCTAACCACCTGTTCTACCCCTTGACACCCTAACCACCTGTTCTACCCCTTGACACTCTAACCACCTGTTCTACCTCTTGACACTCTAACCACCTGCTCTACCTCTTAACACCCTAACCACCTGTTCTACCTCTTGACACCCTAACCACCTGTTCTACCTCTTAACACCATAACCACCTGTTCTACCTCTTGACACCCTAACCCTCTGCTCTACCTCTTGACACCCTAACCACCTGTTATCACCACATTGAGCAAGCCTCCCACACCCCTTGCCTACTTCACATTTGAGGGGGTTTGTTGTTGGGAGTAAAATATATTAATTTAAATAATTTAAATTTATGTGGGTTCAAGAACAAGTAAGTTGCGAGATTTGCGCCCCATAATCTGTATATTTGTCTTTCCTCTCACATAAGCATTAAGCCCATTCATAGTGCAGTTGGGTCCAGTATATGATTAGATTGATATCCAGTATTCGATAAATGAATATTTATCGTGATCATGTGCTGAATCTTTAACTGTCTTGATGATGTAGTGGTTAGAGTGTTTAAGTTCTGTAGGCTTATATTGTGCCGGTATCCTAGGTTCGAATCCCGGGAGGATCACATGCTTTCATTAATTTAATTTAAGATTGTTTGGTGTTGGAAGTGAAATGACTTAATTTAGATTAATACCACACCTGTTATCACCACACATCCCACATACTTTACATTACCACACCTGTTATCACCACACCTCCCACATACTTTACATACCACACCTGTTATCACCACACCTCCCACATACCTCACACACCTTGCCTACCACATACTCCTCACACCTCATAAGACTTAGAGACCCTATAGTAAAAGAAATCGGCCAACTTCCGCTATCTTGGGACCACTTATAAGATTTTCCTATCTTTATGAAGGGAAGGGACTGGAGTTCTCGAAAAAGGGCTCTGGTCCTGATGCTATTCTAAACTTACAGTGTGCTGGCTTAATAATCCAGAAGGGTTAATAGCCTCTGCTGTCCCGTTTTAACTAACTAGGGCTAACTCTCTTTACACTAAAATATCTCCCTCTCTTTACATTCAAATACCTCCATACCCATTAAGGGGAGATTTCCACTTGAGAGAGTTTTTTCTTGACTCCTTTCTCCCTCATGTTTAGCCCCATTGCTTTTCTAATTTTAAGACGTTCGCCCCACTATGTTGATGATTTTAAGAACTTTCAACCCATTTCTGTCAATTTTAAGACCTTTCGTGCAATTTAGGTGTCGATTTTATCCTGGCGAGCGATAGCGAGCCTGTAATTTAAGAGGAACAGGCTTAAGAGGCTTAAGAGGAACAGGCTTTCAGCCGGGACATTTTTCTACCGAAAAATGTACAAATTTATCTTGAAAGGGGCTCAAGGGGGTGTAATCTTAAGCTTGATGGATATCTAGAGACCAAACTAAAAACCTCCCCTTAAACCCATTCGGCAATACTGGTACAGGATTTTTTTTTTTTTTTTCTATGTGATTGAGGGAGGCAAAAGGCATAACTGCCTATAGCGAGTGCCTCCCCCATAGTTGAAAGAGTGACAGGGCCAAAATCAAGGGACGTTCGAGCCAAAATGCCTGGATATATATATAATCTGGTCTTTGGATGTACAGTATATACTTCACACGATCAAAACTAGAATTCAACCCCATTGTTTGATGATTGAGGGAACAAAATGGCGTCCAAGGATAACATTGGCCACTCTCTCTTTCTACAGGGTCTCTTAACACTTTAAGGGGAGAGTGGCTGTATTTTTGGTATATTTATTCCGTTATTAATTTATTTTTTAGTTTCCTCGCTAGACCTCTATCAAGCTTAAGAAAAGACTCCCCTAGAAGATAAATTTGTACATTTTTCGGTAGAAAAATGTCCCGGCCGAAGTTCCTTCCAAAAGTACAGGCTCGCTACCGCTCGCCAGGAAATAATCGATACCTAAAAGGCACGAAAGGTCTAAATATTTATAAAGAAATGGGGCGAAAGGTCTTGAATCGCCAAACAAATGGGCCAATCGTCTTATAATCAGAAAACTAATGGGGCTAAACATGAGGGAGAAAGGGGACCAGAAAAACGACCCATCTCCATTTAACATGCCACACGCCTCATATCACTGTAACCTTGCGTACCACATACCTGATACGCAGCCCTGACGCAGCCTATCTAACACTTTAACCCCTTCTGTACCGGCGACGTGTAGTATGTTGTAGTCTAGCTATACATTGAGGATTCTGTGCAGCTTAAGAAGGATCTGTGGTAGTACAAAGGGTTAAGTGATATAGTTGGAAGCCTGTTCACTGCTGGAGGCTCTTTTGAAACTGAATAAAATCGTCTCATAGTAGCCAGAATAAAGTTTAACCCTTTCACGCATATGACGCGATTTTGAGCCTATTGGGGATACTTTAAAGCCTTTGTTACCATCAGGGGTATTTAGGAACCTTTAGTTTAGTTACTTCAACCTCTGCAGTTGTCTTTGAGTTAGCTGTGGGCAGAACACTAATGTTGGAGAGGTAATTATAAGAGTGAGAGAACTCTATTTATTATTGTTAGTCTGGCAACCTCTGCGTCATAAATGCGTGAAAGGGTTAAAGGACGGCACCAATACGGGTTATGGGAATGTACACGAACGTTTTTCCTCGCATTTTTTTTATTCGCAATTTTATTCTGGCAACAGTTTATGAAGATTTTGCACTATACCCTGTTCCAAATAAGTAGGCCAAAAATCTTGACCCCTTACGTCTATAACTCACAAACGACTGGAATAATCGAGCTAATACTGCTACCATTAAGGAAGGGTCAACCAGGGAACAGGTCTGAGAATTTACAGCCTATTTGCTCTAGCCCGTTTTAGTTACAGAGGTTAGGGTTCACAATTCTGGCCAACCAATTTGGAACTTGGTATAGTAGCGGCAACTAGATTGAAGGTAGGTCATAGTAGGCGACATAGTATTAATTGAAGTATAATTATATTACAGTCTCTGTCAGTTGAGAGATACGAATAATAGTTACGGGAATAAACAAAAAGCAAGGAAAATCCGCCTTTATATACACTGGCTAAACCGTACGATCGATCGACTAAAAAAACACCATACATTTGACAAGCGAGACCTGTTTGAGAGAAAACACCTATCCTTCTTTCTCTTCCTTCTTTCTCCCTCACTTCCTTCCTTCTTGTTTCTCTCCTTCCCTGCCTTCCTTTATTCCCATCGTCTCCCTTTTCCCTCCCTCCCTCCTACCCTTCCTTCCTTCCTTTCCCTCGTCTCCTTCACCCCCCCCCCCCCTCCTTTCCTTCCTTCTTTTGCATCACTTCCTTTTTCCCTCCCTCCTTCCCTTCCTTCCTTCTTTTCCATCGTCTCCTTTTTCCCTACCCTCCCACCTTGCCTTCCTTCCTTCTTTCCCCGTGATATGATCTGCCAAGCTAACCAGTAACCACATGAGATGCCAGATATTTGACATGACGCATAACAACAATTGTTAATCGAAATATACAGCTACATCGATAAACATCGGATACATCTCATTTCACACATCTTAGCACAAGATATACTGATACATAACACGTCTGAAATACTGCACACATTAAAAACACACACACATAGATCACATCAAACATCTGACACACCACATATATTATTTCTAACATCGTTCTTAACACCAATCCCACCCCCAATGAAATTAATAAACGCATGTGATTCTCCCAGGATTCGAACCTAAGATACTACATACATAACTTACACGCTCTAACCATTACACCATCAAGACAGTTATAAGTACCGGTACAACACATGACCACGAATTGATATCCATGTATCGAATACCACATATAACAACACACCAGGCACACCACACTTTACACACCTGGCACATTACTAATCAGACAAACCATACACCTGCCAAGCCATACATCTGATATAGTATACCTGTACACGTTACAAAACACATAGTCGGCACACCTGCTCCATATTACACAACTGAAACAAAGCATATATGCCAGAAAACGTACCTGGCCTTTGTCTCTTGTCTCCCTATTGCACATAAGAATAACACACACACACACACACACACACACACACACACACACACACACACACACACACACACACACACACACACACACACACACACACGTTCCACCTAACACATACGCCACATCTGAAACACACATGACATGCACACACGATACACCTGATACATACACACAATACACGACACACCTACAACTAACACGACACACCTGACACACACAGACTGACACATGTCACCCAGCCCCCTGTACACACACACGATACACCTGACACACACAACGCACCTGGCACACACACGACACACCTGACAAACACACACACACAGACACATGCCCCCCAGCCCCCTGTACACACACACAACGCACCTGACACACACACGACACACCTGACACACACACACACACACACATACAGACACATGCCCCCCAGCCCCCTGTACACACACACGATACACCTGACACACACACACACACACACAGACAGACACATGCCCCCCAGCCCCCTGTACACAAAAGTCGTGGCGGGGTCATTTCCCAACACAATAGTCAGAATCACACGCTCTGACTCCTTACACACCGTCTCTTCCTTATACCTACGGCTATCTCTCTGCTCTCTACTAAAATTCTATGCTGCTCTCCCTTTATCCCCCACCCCCTAAAATACGGCTATATATTTTACCTCTCTCTCTCTCTCTCTCTCTCTCTCTCTCTCACACACACACACACACACACAATTCTATGCTGCTGCCTCCCTTTCCTTCCCATCACTTAACTGCTTTATCTTTTTACCTCTCTCTCTCTCTCTCTTCTCTCTATATTCACACAATTCTATGCTGCTGCTCCTTCAGCCCCCACCCCCCTAACTGCTATAATCGTTTTACCTCTCTGTCTCTCTCTCACACACATACAAAACACATTCTATGATGCTGCCTCCCTTCCTTTCCCATCACTTTTTATACTGCTTTTATCTTTTTACCTCTCTCTACTCTCTCTCTCTCTTCTCTCTCTCTATCTCTCACACACACACACACACACACAATTCTATGCTGCTGCCCCTTCCTTCCTTTGACTTACGATTTATCCTTTGTACTCTCTCTCATATTCTCTCTATCTCTCTCTCTATCTCTCTCCTCCTCGCTCTCTCACACCAATCTATGATGCTGCCTCCATTCCTTCCATACACTACTGCTTTATCTTTTTACCTCTCTCTCTCTCTTTCTCTCTCTCTCTCTCTCTCTCTCTCTCTCTCTCTCATATCCTTATTTTCATCTACTTCGCCTTATTTGCCTTCCCATAATGTGCAGCTTTCCACTTCCTGTTTTATTTAATTTCTTCTTATCTCCTCTTTCTTATCTGTGTCTATCTATCTATCTATCTATCTATCTGTATATATATCTATCTAGGTTCCTCACTGTTCATCTTTCTAACTCTACAAGCTTAGATCTACCTTTCAGTATATTTGACTTACGATACCGGTACTCCTTCTTTGACTTACGATACCGGTACTCCTTCTTTGACTTACGATACCGGTACTCCTTCTTTGCTCAACAGAAGTAGAAGAGAGTGAATAGAAGGAGTGGAGATAAAACACTAACAGTAGATGAGAAAAGGGTGAATAGCAGAAGGAATGAAGATAGACGATAGAAATAAAATACAATAGAGTGCATAAAAGAAGGAATGAATATAGAACACATAAATAGATGATCATAGAGTGAATACAAGAATTAAGGGGAGGTTTTTAGTTTGGTCTCTAGATATCCATCAAGCTTAAGATTACACCCCCTTGAGCCCCTTTCAAGATAAATTTGTACATTTTTCGGTTTAGAAAAAATGTCCGGCTGGAAAGCCGATTCCTCTTAAAATACAGGCTCGCTATCGCTCGCCAGGATAAAATCGACACCTAAATTGCACGAAAGGTCTTAAAATTGACAGAAATGGGTTGAAAGTTCTTAAAATCATCAAAATAATGGGGCGAACGACTTAAAATTAGAAAAGCAATGGGGCTAAACATGAGGGAGAAAGGAGTCAAGAAAAAACTCCCTCAAGTGGAAATCTCCCGTTAATTAATATAGAAAATATAAACATATGAGCATAGAGTTGAAGAGAAGGAGGAATGGAGACAGACGATAGAAAGAGAAGCAAAGAGAGTTGAATAAAGAAGGAATGGCAGTAGAAAGGAATAATAGAGTTGAATAGAAGAAAGAATGGAGATACACGAATAGAAGTAGCAGAGACAATAGTTGAGTAGAAGAAGGAATGGACTAGAAGAGAAAAAAACACTAATCAGAGAAGGAATGGTGATAGACAATAGAAGTAGAAGATAAATGAGTGATTGAAAGAAGGAATGAAGATAAACAGTAGAAATAGAAGAGAATATAGTTGAATGAAAGAAGGAATGAAGATAAACAGTAGAAATAGAAGAGAATAGAGTTGAATGAAAGAAGGAATGAAGATAAACAGTAGAAATAGAAGAGAATATAGTTGAATGAAAGAAGGAATGAAGATAAACAGTAGAAATAGAAGATAATATAGTTGAATGAAAGAAGGAATGAAGATAAACAGTAGAAATAGAAGAGAATAGAGTTGAATGAAAGAAGGAATGAAGATAAACAGTATTAATAGAAGAGAATAGAGTTGAATGAAAGAAGGAATGGAGTAGAAGAGAATATAGTTGAATGAAAGAAGGAATGAAGATAAACAGTAGAAATAGAAGAGAATAGAGTTGAATGAAAGAAGGAATGGAGTAGAAGAGAATATAGTTGAATGAAAGAAGGAATGAAGATAAACAGTAGAAATAGAAGAGAATAGAGTTCAAGAGAAGCAGGAATGGAAATAGACAACAGAAATAGAAAATAATAGAGTTGAATTAAAGAGGGAATGGAGATAGGGAACATAAATAGAAGAGAAAAGAGCGAATAAAAGAAGGAATGAAAATAGAGAATAGAAGTAGCCGAGAAAAGAGTTGACTAAAAGAAGGGCCACAAAGGTAAAGAAGGGCCACAAAGGTAAAGAAGAGCTACAAAGGTAAAGAAGGGCCACAAAGGTAAAGAAGAGCCACAAAGGTAAAGAAGAGCCACAAAGGTAAAGAAGGGCCACAAAGGTAAAGAAGGGCCACAAAGGTAAAGAAGGGCCACAAAGGTAAAGAAGAGCCACAAAGGTAAAGAAGGGGCACAAAGGTAAAGAAGGGGCACAAAGGTAAAGAAGGGCCACAAAGGTAAAGAAGGGGCACAAAGGTAAAGAAGGGCCACAAAGGTAAAGAAGGGCCACAAAGGTAAAGAAGGGCCACAAAGGTAAAGAAGGGCCACAAAGGTAAAGAAGAGCCACAAAGGTAAAGAAGGGCCACAAAGGTAAAGAAGAGCCACATAGGTAAAGAAGAGCCACACAGGTAAAGAAGAGCCACAAAGGTAAAGAAGGGCCACAAAGGTAAAGAATGGCCACAAAGGTAAAGAAGGGCCACACAGGTAAAGAAGAGCCACAAAGGTAAAGAAGAGCCACAAAGGTAAAGAAGGGCCACAAAGGTAAAGAAGAGCCACAAAGGTAAAGAAGGGCCACAAAGGTAAAGAAGAGCCACAAAGGTAAAGAAGGGCCACAAAGGTAAAGAAGGGCCACAAAGGTAAAGAAGAGCCACAAAGGTAAAGAAGGGCCACAAAGGTAAAGAAGAGCCACAAAGGTAAAGAAGTGCCACAAAGGTAAAGAAGGGCCACAAAGGTAAAGAAGGGCCACAAAGGTAAAGAAGAGCCACAGAGGTAAAGAAGGGCCACAAAGGTAAAGAAGAGCCACAGAGGTAAAGAAGGGCCACAAAGGTAAAGAAGAGCCACAAAGGTAAAGAAGGGCCACAAAGGTAAAGAAGAGCCACAAAGGTAAAGAAGGGCCACAAAGGTAAAGAAGGGCCACAAAGGTAAAGAAGGGCCACAAAGGTAAAAAAGGGTCACACAGGTAAATAAGGGCCACAAAGGTAAATAAGGGCCACAAAGGTAATAAGGGCCACAAAGGTAAATAAGGGCCACAAAGGTAAATAAGGGCCACAAAGGTAAATAAGGGCCACAAAGGTAAATAAGGGCCACAAAGGTAAATAAGGGCCACACAGGTAAATAAACCAAGACAGATGGAGGGGTAACTGTTCTAAGGGGGCGGCACTGTAGGGTGTCCATACTAAACAATCTATTCCATCATGTTACCTTCACACATACATCCCACGCTATCACAGTTTAAGTTCACCCTCAGTCTTTCTATGTGTATGAAGGAGACAAATGGCAAAGCTGCCCGTAACAAGTGTCCCGCACAATAAATTATAATGTAAAACTTGCAAAACAAACAAACCAAAACGGGAACGGCACAATATAAAGAACAAAATAACTTATTAAAATCACTATATGTGGAAATATCGATTTAGCAAAATTGAAAGAGTAACAGAGAGACAAATTAATGGTACGTTAGAGTCAAAATGTTTGGGCATACGGAGCTTCAGGCAGTTTAAGTCATAAGATAAGGGATAGATAGATTGATCGCCGAGGGGGTGGACACGAGTGAATCGCCTCCATGCACCTCTGTCAGTCGTCGTCCCTCTTCCCAACCAACACCCCTTTCACTCATATACCTCTTAATTCTATCCTTCCACCTCACTATCGGTCTGCTCTCCCTCTCTGCCCTTCCACCTCACTGTCATACACTCTCTTAGTCATTCTTTCATTTACCATACGCTCCACATGACCGAGCCACCTCAAGGTATTCCTATTCACACTCTCCAGCACATCCACAGACACACCCAACGCCTATGTGCTTCCGAACTCATTTGTCTCTCTCCCCATGTGAGTCCACAAGCACTTCTCAAGTAACTAATTTCCACCCCCCCCCCCCCCCACAGTTCATTTGTCTCTCCAACAACATCCATGCTTCACTCATGTTCGTCAATGCCAGGATTACAATGCTATCATGTAATGTCGTCATTACCACGTCTTTCACCACCATATTCCTTGTCATTGTTTTCAGCGTTCCTACATCCCTATTTCTTTCCCTGTTGTACCCTCCCTCGCACTTCACCCTACATACTCCCATCTATGGTCATCACACTGCGCAAATACTTTAACGAGCTGACATTCTCCATTGCCTGACCATTTAACCTCACCTTACACTCTGTGACTTTATTCTTCTCTGAAACCATTACTCTCCACCACACTGCAGGCCTTCAGGTTTAGTATATCACACACAGTTCAACCATAATTACCAAGCCCTACTACTCCCACTCATTGTTACTCATTAGAACTGTATTAACCCTCTCCGACATATGACGCGATTTTGAGCCTATTGGGGATACTTTAAAGCCTTTGTTACCATCAGGGGTATTTAGAAACCTTTAGTTTAGTTACTTCAACCTCTGCAGTTGTCTTGAGTTAGCTGTGGGCAGAAAACTAATTTTGGAGAGGTAATTATAAGAGTGAGAGAACTCTTATTTCTTATTGCTAATCTGGCAACCTCTTCGCCATATGTGCGTGAAAGGGTTAAAAAACAGTAGTACAGGCAACGTTCACTCACTCACTTCCCTTGCCAGGGAAACTCCAACATCCACTGCTCTTCCTTGTATTTCTTTCATGACTCCTTCCTAAGCTGTATAATATTGTCTACAGTCAATCAAGACCAAATTTAAAATGATCAAATTGTATTGAGATATTCAAAGTACGATGACGCATTTATGTTCTGTTTTCTGGCTATTATTAGACGATCTTATTCAGATTATGAAGGTTATATGGAAGCCAAAGGGTAAACTAAGATTTCAATTCCCCCTGATCCTTCCTAAGATGTATAATATCATCTAATAAAAGCCAGAATAAACTGTAAAACAAAACAAAAATAATCCTCAGAGTTAACACAACATTACCAAGGCTGCACCATTACCTACTTAACCCTTCCAGTACACCATGACACATTCCTGCCCTTTATTCTGGTAATCACTGGGCGATTTTATTTATCTTAGAATGGAAATGTGGGAGCCAGGGTCCTAGTGTATAACCTGAAGAAGCTATCTGCGAAAAGTTATCAATAAAGTGCTCCTCCTCAAACGGTGTTTCTATTTAATGTCAACTTTTCAAAGTTAATTTAAAATTAATTGAACGAGATTTCTTATACCTAGAAGGACCCTGCCAAGATAAATATAGTAGTTTAGTATAAGCCAGAATTAAATTAACATGAGGGTATCACAATGAAGGGGTTAACACTATTATTTGAACGATTGCCAGTTCATGTAGCTGCCATTATTAGTATCTACACATAGCTTTATTATTGCTAGGTTATAGGTAAATACAGGTAAAAACTCATAATATTAAGTACCGGTAATGCTTTTGAAAGTTGTAATTATAGTGTTCTACTGTTAAAATTACGGATATTTCCTGCAGGGAACATTACCTTATTATTGAGCACCATTCAGCTTCAGTAATCATCAGCTTGTCATCTCTGTCTCGTGTAGTCTATACCTGATTTACACTCTCACCTGCAAAACAGAGAAACGAAACGTCAGTAAATATATCGTATTGACAACAGGAAAAATAATCGTAATGATTTAAAGAAAGACAAGAAGAGTTATCAATGAAAAGATTGTATATATAATTTATCACTATCGTCCCACCACCAACAACAACAAAATATATCTTTCTACCACTATCATCCTACCACCAACCCTCCTCCTACCACCATCATCCCCTACTATCACCATCTCCTACTATCATACCTTCTACCACCATCCACCACCACCTTCATTCCCATTATCACCACTGAAGTTCCACCATCACTATCCCTCCTACCACCACCATTCCCCTACTACTAGCATTCCACTATTATCTTTCATATACTACTGCGACCACCACCATTCCCCTACCTACCACCATTCCCCTACCTACCACCACTACATCACCACTACCAACATCCATCCACCCATTTACCCCCCTCGAACTCCCTCCCACAGTTACAAGGGCTGATGACGTCAAGAGGGTTTCTATAGTCTTCTTCTTTTTTAGTTAGTTTCGTCTTGTAAATTTATACCTTCTTTTTCTACTTTTTTCTCCTCTGTGTGTTCGTATATAATTTGTTTCCACTCTCTCTCTCTCTCTCTCTCTCTCTCTCTCTCTCTCTCTCTCTCATATCTTTGGTATCCTTTCCTTCCACTTTCTCTTACGCTTAGGGTTGTTATCTCTACTAGGATTAAGTCCTGACCACCTCGCACGGATTGTAAGATTTGTGTGGCCAGTGTATCTACGTAAAATCTCTCTCTTTCTCTCTCCCCATATATTGCACGCCCCTATAGAAGCCCCGCCCACGCCCACACACCACATACATACAGTCGGTATATATCTATGACACGATCACATAGGCCTAGGCAACCTGAGAGTACTGGAGCCGGTGTAAGTGACGTAGGCCTATCTCTATCTCTACTTATAATGAGTTAAGTGCACCTGCTAACAAATATCTCTACTTATAATGAGTTAAGTGCACCTGCTAACAAATATCTCTACTTATAATGAGTTAAGTGCACCTGCTAACAAATATCTCTACTTATAATGAGTTAAGTGCACCTGCTACTTATAATGAGTTACGTGCACCTGCTACTTATAATGAGTTAAGTGCACCTGCTAACAAATACTTAAGTACTGTACTGTAATTGGATTTGTTAATATTGGGTTGAGTGGGTTCGAATCCTGATCAGGATACCTCTCTCCCAACCTGTCCGACATTGTCATTAGATAAGTCATTTAGAGAGGTTCCATAATAGTACCAGGACGATTCAAATCGTATTACTTCGCCCAGTTGGCGGGGGAATGTGTAAAATAGTCATGGTTGAAGTCTAAAAAACTTGCCACGCGTATGAAGGCATAGTCCTTAAGGGGAGGTTTTTAGTTTGTTCCCTGGACCTCCATCAAGCTTAAAATTAAACCCCCTAGACTCCCTTTCAAGATAAATTTGTACATTTTTCGGTAGAAAAATGTCCCGGCCGAAGGCCGGTTCCTCTTTAATTACAGGCTCGCTATCGCTCGCCAGGAAAAAAATCGACACCTAAATCATAAAAATTGACAGAAATGGGGCGACAGTTCTTTAAATCGCAAAACTAATGGGTCAACTGTCTTAAAATCTCAAAATCAATGGGGCTATACTTGAGGGAGAAAGGGGTCAAGAAAAAAATCCCTCAAGTGGAAATCTCCCCTTAACGAGACTATAACCTGGTTCTTCATATATGAACTAAGGTGGCTTCCCTTATATTCGCTCATGGCAGAGTGGTTACGGTGCCCAACTCTCCCAAATATACCTGGGGTGAGTGGGTTCGAATCTTTGTCAGCATATCTCTCTCCCAACCTGTTCACATTATTATTAGATCAACTCCGGTGTTCCTCAGGGTTCTGTCCTATCTCTAATTATCATTCTAATATTCATTAATTATCTTCTCAACTGTACCTCAAGTCCAATCCATTCATATGCTGATGACTACCCTACACTATTCAACTAGTTTTTTAGAACCCCCAAGCAAAGCAATCACTCAAAAATTCACGTGAAGATGCCATAGAACACTTATCTTCTGACCTATCAACCATTTCCAACTGGGGCAGAGAAAATCTTGTTGCTTTCCATGCTACCAAAACCTAATTTCTCCATTTATCTACCCGTCAAGAACTCCCACAGGACTATCCCTTATACTTCAACAACACACAAATCAACCCTTCATCTTCTCTCAGTATTCTCGGGGTCTCCTTTTCTTCTGATTTCACTTGGAAAGACATATTACACCCTTGTTAAAACAGCTTCCCAGAAGCGAGGTGTCCTCAACCGCCTCCGGGGGTTCTTTACCCCTGCACAACTTCTTGCTTTGTACAGAGGTACGGTGCGTCCATGTATTGAGTATTTTTCGCATGTGTGGGGAGGATCCTGTCACACAGCACTTCTTGACAAAGTAGAAATATAAAGCCTATTGTCTCATTAACTCACGTCCACTCAACGACCCTCTGTGATCTCTCTCTCTCTCTCTCTTCGCTGCAATGTTGCATCTCCTTCGCTATTACAATAATCAGTGTTCTTCAGAGCTCTCTCATTGTATATCACCTCCTCTACGTAGAGTATGTAGCACCCGTCTTGCAACACAATCCCACCCCTACTCTGTGCAACTATCCAACCCAAGAGTACAACGTTATTCTCAGTCTTTCTTCTATTCAACAGCTGAGCTCTGGAATTCTCTCCCAGAATCATTCTATCCCTCTTCCTTTGACTTAAGTTGCTTTAAACCCCGTGTGTCCAGGCATTTTGGCGCGAACGTCCCTTGATTTTGGCCTTGTCACTCTTTCAACTCTGGGGGAGGCACTCGCTACAGGCAGTTCTGCCTTTTGTCTCCCTCATCCACACAGGGGAAAAAAAAAAAGGCATTTATTTACTATCTAACAGACTTGATTTGGTAACCCGTCACCACCATACATTGTCACAGGCTCTACTCAAACAACAATTTGGTAACCCGTCACCACCATACATTGTCACAGGCTCTACTCAAACAACAATGGAAACTTGAGAAACACTCTCGGCCCATTGTGTTTGAGGGGACATGGGCCGGTTTTCTGGACCACTTTCTCCCTCGTGTTTAGCCCCATTAGTTTTCAGATGTTAAGCTGTTTGCTCCATTAGTTAGTTGATTTTAAGACCAATTGCCCCATTCCTTCGTCAATATGTAGACCTTTCGTGCTATTTAGGTGTCTATTTTTTCCCTGGCGAACGATAGGGAGCCTGTAATGTTGGAAAAACCGGCCTTCGGCCGGGAAATTTTTCTACCGAAAAATTTACAAATTAATCTAGAAGGGGGATCTAATGGATGTTTTTTTTAAATTTGATGGAGGTCTAGGGAGGAAACTAGAAACATAATACATGCAAAAATCGCCTAAAAAGTAAACCATCTCCCCTTAACCCCGTGAGGATGTAAGCCGCCTTTCTTTCATATTTTCTGGCAATTATTAGACGATTTAATTAAGATTAGGAAGGGTATATGGAAGTCAGGGGTTGAACTGAGATATGCTTTACCTTTTTAACTCCCGCAGATCCTTCCTAAGCTGTATAAAATCGTCTAATGATAGCCAGAATAAACTGTTATAATGCGTCATGATCCTCAAGGTGTTAACCCCTTCAACACCATTGCGTAGTCTTCATCGTATTGTGGTTACCATTAGACGGTTTTCTTTGGCTTACAATCTACCTCTAGGACTCAAAGGGGTTAAGGGGGGTGACCTGCTTTTTTTTCTCCTTTTCTCTCTTTCTCTGGTTTGTATCCATTCGGCCCCATTCAGCCTACTGTTTTAAGACGTTTATCCCCATCCAGGTGTCAATTTTTTACTGGGGAGCGGTAGCGAGCCAGCATAGTTTTTAAATGTTTTTGACAGCAAGCTAAGTTTGTACATTTTTCGATAGAAAAATGTATCCAGCGAAGCCGGATTTCTTCATATAACGCTGGCTCGCTATCGCTCTCCAGGAAGAAATTGACACCTAGATGGGGATATACGTCTTAAAATAGTTGGCTGGATGGGGCCGAATGGATACAAGCCAGAGAAAGAGAGAAAAGGAGAGAAATACAATAAAGCAGGTCACCCCCCCTTAACACGAACTCCATAAACCCTCTGAATAACAAAGGTCCTTCTTAAACTTTGAAA
Source organism: Paralithodes platypus (assembly GCA_032716605.1). Lineage (NCBI taxonomy): Eukaryota > Metazoa > Arthropoda > Malacostraca > Decapoda > Lithodidae > Paralithodes > Paralithodes platypus. The sequence continues at coordinate 41,866,290 of CM064578.1, read as the reverse complement.
AATCGTTAATATAATCTACCTCTAGGACTCAAGGGGGTATTAGGGTAAATACGATCGCCACAAACCTCTAAATAACATAAGTCCTTCTAAAAATGCATAAAATCATCTAATATTATCCAGAATCAAAGGTAAAAAGGGTGTCTTCATACTGAAAGGGTTAATTGGTACACACAAACAAACGAGGAGAAAGGAATCCATGTGGGTTTTACAAGGCTGCACATCCGAGGTTCTCTTAAGGTGCTTGTTTTTTTTATTGAATTATTACATTATTTTTTTTTTAGTTTCCCCGCTAGACCTCAATCAAGCTTAACAAAAAACTAGACCCCCTTTCAAGATATATTTGCACATTTTTCGGTAGAAAATTATCCCGGTTTCTTCTAAAATTACAGGCTCGCTATCTTTCGCCAGGTAAAAAATCGACACCTAAAAGGCACGAAATGTCTTAATATTGACAAAGAAATGGGGCGAAAGGTCTCAAAATCGCCAAACTAATGGAACGAACGTCTTAAAATCTCAGACTAATATGCTAAACATGAGGGAGAAGGGGATCCAGTAAAAGCGGTTACCTCCCCCTTAAGTGTTTGTTTCTACGACAGCTTAGTATTTGGTTAGATGTTTTGACTGGGATTACATTAACTTAATAAGGTATTTTCAAGGCAGTAAGGTAGCAATATGAATGTATTTACAGTATGGTTGGTTACAAAACTATATATCTTTAATTACACATATATATAATAGATAGATAGATCATATATCTCCATCATCACCATAGACAATACCCCTCACCACCAGCACCACTACACAATACTACTCACCACCACCAGCACTACACAATACCCCTCACCACCACCACTACACAATACCCCTCACCACCACCACCACTACACAATATCCCTCACCACCACCACTACACAATACCCCTCACCACCAGCACTACACAATACCCCTCACCACCACCACCACTACATAATACCCCTCACCACCACCACTACACAATACCCCTCACCACCACTACTACACAATACCCATCACCACCACCACTACACAATACCCCTCACCACCACCACTACACAATACCCCTCACCACCACCACCACTACACATATTTACCCCTCACCACCACCACCACTACACAAGACCCCTCACCACCACCACTACACAATACCCCTCACCACCACCACCACTACACCATACCCCTCACCACCACTACGCAATACCCCTCACCACACCACTACACAATATCCCTCACCACCACCACCACTACACAATACCCCTCACCACCACCAACACTACACAATACCCCTCACCACCACCACTACACCATACCCCTCACCACACACCACCACTACACAATACCCCTCACCACACCACTACACAATACCCCTCACCACCAGCACCACTACCAATCATACTACTCACCACCACCAACACTACACAATACCCCTCACCACCACCACTACACAATACCCCTCACCACCACCACTACACAATACCCCTCACCACCACCACCACTACACAATACCCCTCACCACACCACTACACAATACCCCTCACCACACCACCACTACACAATACCCCTCACCACCACTACACAATACCCCTCACCACACCACTACACAATACCCCTCACCACCAGCACCACTACACAATACTACTCACCACCACCAACACTACACAATACCCCTCACCACCACCACTACACAATACCCCTCACCACCAGCACCACTACACAATACTACTCACCACCACCAACACTACACAATACCCCTCACCACCACCACTACACAATACCCCTCACCACCAGCACCACTACACAATACTACTCACCACCACTACACAATATCCCTCACCACCACTACACAATACCCCTCACCACACCACTACACAATACCCCTCACCACCACCAGCACTACACAATACCCCTCACCACCACCACTACACAACACCCATCACCACCACCAGCACTACACAATACCCCTCACCACCACCACTACACAATACCCCTCACCACCACCAGCACTACACAATACCCCTCACCACACCACTACACAACACCCCTCACCACCACCACTACACAATACCCCTCACCACCACCACTACACAACACCCCTCACCACCACCACCACTACACAATACCCCTCACCACCAATACACAATACCCCTCACCACCACTACACAATACCCCTCACCACCACCACTACACAATACCCCTCACCACCACCACCCCTACACAATACCCCTCACCACCACCACCACTACCCAATACCCTCACCACCACCACTACACAATACCCCTCACCACCACCACCACTACACAATACCCCTCACCACCACTACGCAATACCCCTCACCACCACACAACACACCACACCACCACACCACAATCCCCATCACCACCACCAGCACTACACAATACCCCTCACCACCACTAGCACTACACAATACCCCTCACCACCACCACTACACATACCCCTCACCACCACCACCACTACACAATATCCCTCACCACTACCAACACTACACAATACCCCTCACCACCACCACTACACAATACCCCTCACCACCACCAGCACTACACAATACCCCTCACCACCACCACTACACAATACCCCTCACCACCATCACCACTACACAATATCCCTCACCACCACCAGCACTACACAATACCCCTCACCACCACCACTACACAATACCCCTCACCACCACCAGCACTACACAATACCCCTCACCACCACCACTACACAATACCCCTCACCACCACCACCACTACACAATAACCCTCACCACCACCACCACTACAGAATACCCCTCACCACCACTACACAATACCCCTCACCACCACTACACAATACCCCTCACCACCACCACTACACAATACCCCTCACCACCACCACCACTACACAATACCCCTCACCACCACTACACAATACCCCTCACCACCACTACACAATACCGCCCACCACCACTACACATTACCCCTCACCACCACCACCACCACTACACAATACCCCTCACCACCACCACCACTACTACACAATACCCCTCACCACCACCACCACTACTACACAATACCCCTCACCACCACCACCACTACACAATACCCCTCACCACCACTGCACAATACCCCTCACCACCCTTACACAATACCCCTCACCACCAATACACAATACCCCTCACCATCACCACCACTACACAGTACCCCTCACCACCACCACTACACAATACCCCTCACCACCACTACACAATACCCCTCACCACCACCACCACTATACAATACCCCTCACCACCACCACTACACAATACCCCTCACCACCACCACCACACAATACCCCTCACCACCATCACTACACAATACCCCTCACCACTACTACACAATACCCATCACCACCACCTCTACACAATACCCCTCACCACCACCACCACTACACAATACCCCTCACCACCACCAGCACTACACAATACCCCTCACCACCACCAGCACTACACAATACCCCTCACCACTACTACACAATACCCATCACCACCACCACTACACAATACCCCTCACCACCACCAGCACTACACAATACCCCTCACCACCACCAGCACTACACAATACCCCTCACCACCACCACTACACAATACCCCTCACCACCAGCACTACACAATACCCCTCACCACCACCACCACTACACAATACCCCTCACCACCACCACCACTACACAATACCCCTCACCACCACCACACTACACAATACCCCTCACCACCACCACTACACAATACCCCTCACCACCACCACTACACAATACCCCTCACCACCACCACTATACAATACGCCTCACCACCACCACTACACAATACCCCTCACCACCACCACTACACAATACCCCTCACCACCACCACTACACAATACCCCTCACCACCACCACTACACAATACCCCTCACCACCACCACTACTACACAATACCCCTCACCACCACCACACTACACAATACCCCTCACCACCACCACTACACAATACCCCTTCCCACCACCACTACACAATACCCCTCACCACCACCACCACTACACAATACCCCTCACCACCACCACTACACAATACCCCTCACCACCACCACTACACAATACCCCTCACCACCACCACTACATAATACCCCTCACCACCACCACTACACAATACCCCTCACCACCACCACTACACAATACCCCTCACCACCACCACTACACAATACCCCTCACCACACCACTACACAATACCCCTCACCACCACTACTACACAATACCCCTCACCACCACCACTACACAATACCCCTCACCACCACCACTACACAATACCCCTCACCACCACCACTACACAATACCCCTCACCACCACCACCACTACACAATACCCCTCACCACCACCACTACACAATACCCCTCACCACCACTACCCAATACCCCTCACCACCACCACTACACAATACCCCTCACCACCACCACTACACAATACCCCTCACCACCACTACACAATACCCCTCACCAACACCACTACACAATACCCCTCACCACCACCACTACACAATACCCCTCACCACCACCACTACACAATACCCCTCACCACGACCACTACACAATACCCCTCACCACCACCACTACACAATACCCCTCACCACCACTACACAATACCCCTCACCACCACCACCACTACACAATACCCCTCACCACCACCACTACACAATACCCCTCACCACCACCACTACACAATACCCCTAACCACCACCACTACACAATACCCCTCACCACCACCACTACTCAATACCCCTCACCACCACTACACAATACCCCTCACCACCACCACTACTCAATACCCCTCACCACCACCACTACACAATACCCCTCACCACCACCACTACACAATACCCCTCACCACCACCACTACACAATACCCCTCACCACCACCACTACACAATACCCCTCACCACCACCACTACACAATACCCCTCACCACCACCACTACACAATACCCCTCACCACCACCACTACACAATACCCCTCACCACCACCACTGACAATACCCCTCACCACCACCACTACACAATAACCCTCACCACCACCACTACACAATAACCCTCACCACCACCACTACACAATACCCCTCCCCACCACTACACAATACCCCTCACCACCACCACTACACAATACCCCTCACCACCACCACTACACAATACCCCTCACCACCACCACTACACAATACCCCTCACCACCACCACTACACAATACCCCTCACCACCACCACTACACAATACCCCTCACCACCACCACTACACAATACCCCTCACCACCACCACCACTACACAATACCCCTCACCACCACCACTACACAATACCCCTCACCACCACCACTACACAATACCCCTCACCACCACCACTACACAATACCCCTCACCACCACCACTACACAATACCCCTCACCACCACCACTACACAATACCCCTCACCACCACCACTACACAATACCCCTCACCACCACCACTACACAATACCCCTCACCACCACCACTACACAATACCCCTTACCACCACCACTACACAATACCCCTCACCACCACCACTACACAATACCCCTCACCATGGGAACCAGTGCGGATGGTGAGTGATGGATGGGTGAAAATGTCACTACTTCCTCATTCCTGTATACCTCTACTTCCTTCCTGTCTCTACCTTACTACCTACTTCCCTTCACTACTTCCCTACATCTCTCCCATTCCTTCTTGCCTATACCTTATCCTCTACTTCCCTCCCTTACTTCCCCTCTGTCTCTACCTTACTACCTACTTCCCTTCACTACTTCCCTACATCTCTCCCATTCCTTCTTGCCTATACCTTATCCACTACTTCCCTCCCTTACTTCCCCTCTGTCTCTACCTTACTACCTACTTCCCTTCACTACTTCCCTACATCTCTCCCATTCCTTCTTGCCTATACCTTATCCACTACTTCCCTCCCTTACTTCCCCTCTGTCTCTAACTTACTCCCTACTTCCCTCCACTACTTCCCTCCACGTTTACCCTTTTGCATAGTTCTTAATATTGGCAAAGAAATGGAGCCAAATTAATGGGGCGAACGTCTTAAACTCTCAAGATTAATGGAGCTATAAAAGGGGATCCAGGAATAATACATATCCCTTCATTTGCCTCTTCTATAGTTTTATATTTATTAGTGTTTCATTATTTCATTGGGTAAGCGTCATTCGGTTACAATGCAGTTTCACTTATATATATATATTTAATTTATATTTTCTGGCTATTATTAGACGGTCTTATTCAGAATAGGAAGGATATACGGAAGTCATAGGGTTAATTGAGATAGTCTTTACCCTATTAATATATGGAAGTCATAGGGTTAATTGAGATAGTCTTTACCCTATTAATTCCCACTTATCCTTCCTAAACTGCCTACAATCGTCAAATGATAGCCAGTAGAAGCTGTCAAAACGCGTCATAATCCTCAAGGAGTTAAGATCAATGTTCTTAAATTTCGATTGTAGTTATTTCTCATAAATTGTATACTAATTTATCTCTTGTCTTACAACGGCCTATATTCCTTTATATACTTTTGCATATAATTAAATATAATAAACCCATAATTACATAAAAATGGCTTTGTGAAGTATTCTGCATAGATGACATTTAGATCACATGCATTCTTAATACATATGTAATAATTATAATATTGATTCGCACTACGTATTGTAATGATTCCTGGACATTGATAGGCTTGTGGAGTTTTATATGCGAAGTAATTTAGATTACCGAAATCAACCTGATGGGTTATTGGAATTAGTTTTCTACTTTTCCCTGCATTCACGCCATCCCTAAATGTTTATTATTTACGCCTTCCTTCCTTCCTTCCTCCGTCGATCCCTCCCTCCCTCCCTCCCTTCCTTCCTTCCTTCCTCCGTTTCTCCCGTCCTCCGTCGATCCCTCCCTCCCTTCCTTCCTGCCTTCCTGCCTGCCTGCCTGCCTGCCTGCCTATCTTCCTTCCTTCCTTCTCTTCTATCCTTCCTTCCTTCCTTCCTTCCTCCCCCCAAGGCCCATTGTCATTGCAAGGCCCCTCTCTTACAACTTACCACAGTCCCACTTTTTTTTAACCTTTGTCTCCTTCCCCCCCCCCCCTCCCCCTCCCTTCCCCCTACCCCCCACCCCCTACCATACCTGATTGACTAACACAGGAAAAATGGATTAGGTACACGAGGAACAGAATAGAGAGAGGACCGTGGCAGAACCGATTGGTTAGTAGGGGAACTAATTTGTCTTCCAGTTAACTAATTACGGGCGTGGGAACAACACTGGTTCTTAACTTAAGGGGGGTGACCTGCTTTTAGTTATTTCTGTCCTTTTCTCGCTTTCTCTGGCTTGTATCCATTCGGCCCCATTCAGCCAACTATTTTAAGACGTTTATCCCCATCTACTGTAGGTGTCGATTTCTTCCTGGCGAGCGATAGCGAGCCAGCATTATATAAAGAAATCCGGCTTCGCCGGAGACATTTTTCTATCGAAAAATTTACAAATTTAGCCTGCTGTCAAACAAAAGTAAAAAAATATGCTGGCTCGCTACCGCTCACCAGTAAAAATTTTACACCTGGATGGGGATAACAGTCTTAAAACAGTAGGCTGAATGGGGTCCAATGGATACAAGCCAGAGAAAGATAGAAAAGGACAGAACAAAAACAGGTCACCCCCCTTAATAGCTCGCTCACTCACACCGACATGAGTGACCTTCCAATATGTCATCTTAGGGTTAACCTTGGACAGCTGACTACCTACTACTAAATACTACTACTAACCTTGGACAGCTGACTACCTACTACTAACCTTGGACAGCTGACTACCTACTACTAAATACTACTACTAACCTTGGACAGCTGACTACCTACTACTAACCTTGGACAGCTGACTACCTACTACTAAATACTACTACTAACCTTGGACAGCTGACTACCTACTGCTAAATACTACTACTAACCTTGGACAGCTGACTACCTACTACTAACCTTGGACAGCTGACTACCTACTACTAAATACTACTACTAACCTTGGACAGCTGACTACCTACTACTAACCTTGGACAGCTGACTACCTACTACTAAATACTACTACTAACCTTGGACAGCTGACTACCTACTGCTAAATACTACTACTAACCTTGGACAGCTGACTACCTACTACTAACCTTGGACAGCTGACTACCTACTACTAAATACTACTACTAACCTTGGACAGCTGACTACCTACTACTAAATACTACTACTAACCTTGGACAGCTGACTACCTACTACTAACCTTGGACAGCTGACTACCTACTACTAACCTTGGACAGCTGCCTACCTACTACTAAATACTACTACTAACCTTGGACAGCTGACTACCTACTACTAAATACTACTACTAACCTTGGACAGCTGACTACCTACTACTAACCTTGGACAGCTGACTACCTACTACTAAATACTACTACTAACCTTGGACAGCTGACTACCTACTACTAACCTTGGACAGCTGACTACCTACTACTAAATACTACTACTAACCTTGGACAGCTGACTACCTACTACTAACCTTGGACAGCTGACTACCTACTACTAAATACTACTACTAACCTTGGACAGCTGACTACCTACTACTAACCTTGGACAGCTGACTACCTACTACTAAATACTACTACTAACCTTGGACAGCTGACTACCTACTACTAACCTTGGACAGCTGACTACCTACTACTAAATACTACTACTAACCTTGGACAGCTGACTACCTACTACTAAATACTACTACTAACCTTGGGCAGCTGACTACCTACTACTAGAAACTACTACTAACCTTGGACAGCTGACTACCTACTACTAAATACTACTACTAACCTTGGACAGCTGACTACCTACTACTAAATACTACTACTAACCTTGGACAGCTGACTACCTACTACTAAATACTACTACTAGTACTAAGGTGTCACCCCCCACTTCATCGATGTCATCTACTTCATCGACCCTAATTACTTGGCTGGGAGTAGCGAAATATGTAGCGAAATATGTAGCGAAATATGTAGCGAAATATGTAGGTAATTGTGAAAACCTGGCAATAGTATGAGAGACATAGAAGTACCGTATCATATTTTTCCATTAAGGGGAGGTTTTTAGTGTGTTTCCTAGACTTCCATCAAGCTTGAAATTACACTCCCTTGACCCCCTTTCAAGATTAATTTGTACATTTTTCGGTAGAAAAATGTCCCGGCTGAAGGCCGATTCCTCTTAAATGACAGGCTCGCTTTCGCTCGCCAGGAAAAAATCGACACCTAAATGGCACTAAAGGTCATAAAAGTGACATACATGGGGTGAAAGTTCTTAAAATCGCCAAACTAATAGGGCGAACGTCTTAAAATTTTAGTAACTACAACTATGTAATATTAAGGTATTTTATTTTGTTTATTCTAGCCTGATGATGGTACGTGACTGTGCCGAGACGTTGCAACAATAAAGATGTTCGTCATAACCCTGGTCCTGCTTTTCCTTATATATATATATATATATATATATATATATATATATATATATATATATATATATATAGAGAGAGAGAGAGAGAGAGAGAGAGAGAGAGAGAGAGAGAGAGAGAGAGCGCGTAATGCATAGTGCGCGGAATTTCGATGTGAGTATCCTAGGTTCGAATCCTCGGAGTGTCACATGTATTTGTTGATTTCATTACTTGAGGTTAGATGTGAAGTTGGTTGGTGTAAAAAACATACTAATTTATTTTATATATATATATATATATATATATATATATATATATATATATATATATATATATATTGGGGGGGTGGGATTTATTAGGGTGTGATCTTAAAATATATTCTGATATCAAGTGCAATATAATATTTCCATGCAGTTATCTAATGAAGTCAAGTTACAAAATTGTCATTAATAATTGTTTGTGGTTAATCAAAATCATCTTGACTGTCTGTTAACTGCATAAAGCAAAATACTCATTGGTTGGAATTCCTATTTGTAATTACTATAACGACGAAGGTGTTTTAAATATAGCCCATACAAAGTGACATATATTAATATTGCATAATATTTTGTAATGACATATGTTTTGCATCATATTCAAGTTTTCTTGAATTAATTTATGTCACATCGTTTAAAAAGAAGATAAAATTTAGACTTCTGCCACGTATGCCGGTGTCGCTGTCTATAAGCTACAATGTGGATATACCAATTCTCCAGTATTCACAAAGTTTATGCACGGTAACCAAGGATACGCCACACCCAATATAATTTCGTTAACCCATTCTCTGTGTGTATCTCTCCTGAAGAACACTCCCTGAAAAAAGCATGCAAGGTTTCAAAGGTGTATTTTTAGCTCTGAGGTTCTGAGAAAAAAAAAAAAAAAAAAAAAAAAATATATATATATATATTAAATTACACCTTTCACTCCTTCACCAACAAGACGTCTTTATACCTTTGATTCTGGCTAGAGTTAGATGATTTTATTTAGTTTAAGAAGGACCTGTGTTAGTAAGAGGGTTTATTGAGATCATAATTACCCATTTGAGTCTTAGAGGTAGATGATAAACTAAAGAATATCGTCTAATGGTACCAAGCATAGGATGAAAATTACGCAATGATGGTTAGGACGTAATTTCCATCCTATTTTTATTTTTGTTTATTTTTTATTTTTTTAAAGAGACAATGAACGGAGGAAGGAAAAACAGATAAAACAAAAAGGTCCATGTGCCTAAAGGCATCCTCCATTCATAAAATGTTTGTAACAACTGGATTTAAACATTTGTAGATTGTAAGTTTGTGGAAAGCAATTCGAGGGAAGTGAATTCCAAAGAGTAGTAGCTCTGGGGATAAATGAATTCTGATAAGCAGAAGTCCTGCATTGTGGAGGAGAAAGTGTAAATTCATGGGCGCTCTCAGCTGCCCTAGTTCTACGGGGAAAGATGTGGAGAGGCGGCACAATTGAAGCAAGTTCCTCGGAACAATTGCTGTGAAAATATCTGTAGAATAATGCAAGGGATGCAACGTTTCTTCGTATGGATAATGTAGGAAGGTCCTGTGAAGGTCTGGTTACCATTAGACGATTCTCTTTACCTTATAACATGTCGCTCACCCATTTTGTGTGTATCTGTCCTGAAGAACAAACACTCCCTGGATAAATTGGTGTCAGCATGGAAGGTTTCATTTATGTATGTTTACCTCTGAGGTTCTGGGGTACTAAATTACACCTATGAGGGAAGGTTTGTATTTTGTTGGAACCCCTTCTCCCTCATGTTTAGTCCCATTAGTGTTGACATTTCAAGACTTTTGTCCTATTAGTTTGGCGATTTCAAGGCCTTTCGCCCCATTTCCCTGTCAATATTAAAACTTTCCTGCCATTCAGGTGTCGATTTTTGAAGGATTTTTTTCTTCTACCGATTAATGTACAAATATATTTCGAAGGGAGGGTTTGTGTGTGTGTTTGTGTGTGTTTCTTTTATTATTAATATTATATGAATATATATTTTGGTTTTATTTTAATAGAGGTCTAGTGAGCAAACTACCCCCCCCCCCCTTCTTAAAAGATGATTGTTGCAACTATCAAAGTTTCGTGCATGATCTACACAGGCTGAACCCGTTGTAAGTAATGAAGAGAATTAATATACTTCAATATCCCAATGTTCAACCCCTATTTCTGAAGTCTTGAGTGTGGACATCACTTTGGTTGAACAGTATACAGTGGTGAGCATTAAGGGGAGATATCCACTTGAGGAATTTTTTTCTTGACCCCTTTCTCCCTCATGTTTAGCCCCATTGTTTTTGAGATTTTAAGACCTTCGCCCTAGTAGTTTGGATATTTTAAGAAATGTTGCCCCATTACTGTCAATTTTAAGACCTTTCGTGCCGTTAAGGTGTCAATTTTTTCCTGGCGAGCGATAGCGAGCCTGTAATTTAAGAGCAACCGGCCTCTAGCCGGGAAATTTTTCTACCGAAAAATGTACAAATTTATCTTGAAAGGGGGTCTAGAGGGTGTAATTTTAAGCTTAATGGAGGTCTAGGGAACAAACTAAATACCTCCCCTTAACACTCTCTGTACCGGTGATGTACTTTTCAATGTATTCTGGCAACTGTTAGACGATTTTGTTCAGCTTAGGAAGGACGTCTACCCATAAAAAGGTGACAGACTATCTCAATTCATCCATTTAGCTACCATATATCCCTCCAAAGTGTCATAAAGTCGTCTAAATGTAGCTGAAATCCAATAAAAAACACGTCACCGGTACAGGCGGGGTTAACCCTTTCTAAGTCATCTTCTTAGTCCCGCCACATTCCACAACCTATCTTTGCTTTAGCTCATTTAACCCTTTCAACTTCAAGACAAAAGAATAGCTTTAAGGGGGGGTCATCGGCTTTAAGGGGGGTCATCGGCTTTAAGGGGGGTCATCGGCTTTAAGGGGGGTCATCGGCTTTTTTGTTTTGTTATCTTTCTCCCCTTTTCTCTCTTTCCCTGGCTTGTATCCATTCGGCCCCAATAAGCCAACTATTTTAAGACGTTTATCCCCATCCAGGTGTCGATTTCTTCCTGGCGAGCGATAGCGAGCCAGCATTGTATGGAGAAATCCGGCTTCGCCGGAGAAATTTTTCTACCGAAAAATGTACAAATTTAGCTTGCTGTCAAAACAAAAAAATATATATGCTGGCTCGCTACCGCTCGCCAGGAAAATATTGACACCTGGATGGGGGTAAACGTCTTAAAACAGTAGGCTGAATGGGGCCGAATGGATACACGCCAAAGAGAGAGAGAGAGAGAGAGAAAAGGAGAAAAAAAAGCGAGGTGGGCTCCCTTAAGTATCTTTGACTTACGATACTCCTTCTTAGCATTGTCGGGTAAAGTTAGGGGTCATGTTAGAATTTCACCCTTACTGTACCAGAGACGTCCCTTTCGTTATATTCGGGCAAATATTAGACGACTTTATGCAGCGTAGGAAGGATCTCTAGCAATTAAACAGCTGCAGACTATCTCATTTAATCCTTTTAGCTGCCACAGATCCTTCCTAAGCTGAATAAAATCTTCCAATAGTTACCAGACTATTATGAAAAAAGACGTCCCCGGTACAGGATGAGTTAACCCTTTGAGTACCAGCGACGTGTGCTATGTTGTATTATAGCTATATTGAGACGATATTATGCAGCTTAGGAAGGATCTGTGGTAGTTAAATCAGGCTGGTTGAGATAGTTTGAAGCTTTATGATCGCTAGAGGTCCTTCCTAAGCTGAATATAATCGTCTAGTACTTGCCAGAGTATGATAGAAAGGACGTCACCGGTACAGAATGGGTTAAAATAGGCCTTGGTTGAGTTGGCACTGGTTGAGATCCACTGCTTGAACGGGTCTATTGGTTGAGTTGACATGGAAATACGGTCTCTGGTTAAGGGGACCCAGAGCAGCATTATTTACTGGTTCGGCTCAATGGTAAGGGAGGCCAGAAAAACGAAACAGGAGTTCCAGCTACTTTGTATTGTATGCCTATGAGGCCTCCCCTGGGTGTTGCTTTGCTCGATTGGTGGAGGAGATAGATACACAGATAAATAAATAAGACAGATAGACACATAGATAGATAGATAGATAGATAGATAGATATATAGATATATAGATAGATAGATATATAGATAGATAGATAGAAAAATAGATAAGACAGATAGACACATAGATAGATAGATAGATAGATAAATATAGAAAAATAGATAAGACAGATAGACACATAGATAGATAGATAGATAGATAGATAGATAGATAGATAGATAGCAAAATAGACCGATAAATAGAAACCACACCAAACTAAAGTGTTAACCAATCATACTTTCTCTTTTAACCAAATCCTTCCCGACCACCACCACCACCACCACCACCACACCATCCTGACTTTCTCCCATAATTGACTAATAATGCCCGAACCACAAGTCACCTACACCACCTATATAACCTAATTAGTGGGATTTACCTTATGTACCGGCGAAGTCTATTAAACTTTACTCTTGCTATTAAAAAAAAAAAAAAAAAAAAAAACATACACACACACAAAAGAAAAAGAAAAAGAGAAAAAACAACAAAACAAGCACACCTTCACCTCCAAATTACGCCTCCCCCCCCCCCCCCCCAAGGAGGAGTTTAGTAATTAACACACAAGCTAGAAAAGTGTGTCAAGGCAAAACCCACCCATGGCACAGTCATGGCCAAAAGGGGAAGCAACAGAAGAATGAAGAAGTATCTAATCAGAACGAGAGAGAAGTTAAAAGTTGAAGAAAAGGAAGATTGAAGAAGATAAAAGTTGAAGTAAAGAGGAATGAAAAAGAAAGAAGTTTAAAGTTGAAGTAAAGAGGAATGAAAAAGAAAGACGTTTAAAGTTGAAGTATAAGAAGAATGACGAAGAAAGAAGTTTAAAGTCGAAGAATAAGAAGAATGAAGAAAAAAAAGAAGTTTAAAGTTGAAGAAAAAGAATATCAAAGAAAGAAGCTAAAAGTTGAAGTAAAGAAGACTGAAGAAGAAAGAAGATATTTTGTCTCGTTTGAACCTGCCGAGTGAAACTAGCCGTTTTGGGGTTTTCGGAACCAATTTGGAAGAAGCGGTCCTTCGGAGTGAAATTTTTGCAAGCGATATTCTGGGGATTTGAGCCATTTTGAGCGATATTTTACAGATGGTGACAATACACTATCACGCACTATCAATTCTAGCGATATCCTGGAGATTTGAGCCATTTTGAGCGACATTCTACAGATGGTGACAAGATACTATTACGCTACTATTAATTCTAGCGATATCCTGGAGATTTGAGTAATTTTGAGCGACATTCTACAGATGGTGACAATACACTATCACGCACTATTAATTCTAGCGATATCCTGGAGATTTGAGTAATTTTGAGCGATATTCTAAAGATAGCGGCATTACACTATTATGCTACTATTAATTCTAGCGATATTCGCGAGATTTTAACCATTTTAAGCTAAATTCCAAAGATTGCGTTATTGTACTAGAGTTCATACATTATAGGCAGGCCAACAATATTGACCCCCAACCTCTATAATTAATGGACGACTAGAATAATCGAGCTAATACTTCTACCATTTGGGAAGGGCCAACCAAGGAGTAGGTGTGGAAATGTACAGCCCATATGCTCTTTTTTTTTTGTTTTTTTTTTTGTTTTTTCAAACAACACAACAAAACTCGCTCCGAATCCATGAAACATCGAGTTTTTTCCCAGTTTCGTTATCGCTCGCCGGGAAAAAATAACTCCCAAACATACGTGTAGGTCTACTTCTATTTACTATATTATTTTTAACATCATTCTTAACGCAATAACCCCTCAAATTAAATTAATTAAAACATGTGAATCTCCCAGGATTCGAACCTAGGACACCACATACATAATTTACACGCTCTAACCATTACACCATCAAGACAGTTAAAGGTACAGCACATGACCACGATTAATAACCATTATATCGAATACTGGATATCAATATAACCATGTACTGGACACAAATGCACTGTGAATAGCCAAAAATGTATGCGAGAGGAAAGAACACTATATTTTATAAGGACCGACCTCGCTACCAAATGTCCCTGAACCAAATGATATTATTTGTACAACCAAATCACGTCTCGTACTGGTCCCTTGCGTAGTAGTGTGTGTAGACCATCACACCCTATATACTGTATGTACGGTGGTCTACGTGGGAGGTTGCAGGTGTGTGTGGGACTGTTGTATGCACACCTGGGTTTACACCAAAGAATGTATCAAACCCAATGAAGGCAATGTCACACGAGCCCCTTCTTCCGTCAATTTTCGACTAATATTATGTCTTGATATGGTTGCATTGGGTTCGACAATTAGGTTGACTTTATATGAATTTACGAGACTGTAATAATATATTGCTGTAATTCAACACGCTGCCATGTCACAATTACCGGAAAGAATTGCCGGAAAAAGCGCTCGTGTGACACCGGCTTAAGGGAGGTGATCTGCTTTTTGTTATTTCTGTCCTTTTCTATCTTTCTCTGGCTTGTATCCATTCGGCCCCATTCAGACAACTATTTTAAAACGTTTATCCCCATCTAGGTGTCGATTTCTTCCTGGCGAGCGATAGCGAGCCAGCATTATATGAATAAATCCGTCTTCGCCGGACATTTTTCTATCGAAAAATGTACAAATTTAGCCTTCTGTCAAACAAAAATAAAAATATGCTGGCTCACTAACGCTCACCAGTACAAAATTGACACCTGGATGGGGATAAACGTCTTAAAACAGTAGGCTGAATGGGGCCAAATAGATACAAGCCAGAGAAAGATAGAAAAGGACAGAACAAAAACAGGTCACCCCCCTTAAATGAATACTCACCCTACTCCATCACCCGCTTACATCATCACCACCACCACCACCACCACTGGCCTCCCACATACACACACACACGTAGCCTACACATACCTGCAAGGTCAACAGTATTAGTTAAGTCACTACAACAACACACATAGACATACATACATATAGACATACATACATACATGCATACATACACACACACATGTATACATACATACATACTGTACATACATATATACTGTACATACGCACACACACACACACAAACAGAGAGAGAGAGAGAGAGAGAGAGAGAGAGAGAGAGAGAACGTTAAAATGACATTACAAGTTTATATCAACATAGGTTATGGGTAGCAATTAACTGGCATCCTTATAAAGTTGGTAATGTTCTACAGTGAACATAAAACACTTCTTGCAACATGCAATTATAATCATTTATACCAACAAGAATGACTACGCCAAAGGTTATGGCTCATATTAGCCATAACATTCAAGCGTGCAGTGTGAACAGTGAAAGACATATAATTAATATATATATATATATATATATATATATATATATATATATATATACTGTCCCAAGATCTTAACCCTTTCACGCATTTATGACGCAGAGGTTGCCATATTAGCAATAAGAAATAAGAGTTCTCTCACTCTTATAATTACCTCTCCAAAATTAGTTTTCTTCCCACAGATAACTCAAAGACAACTGCAGAGGTTGAAGTAACTAAACTAGAGGTTTATAAATACCCCTGATGGTAACAAAAAGGCTTTAAATTATCCCCAATAGGCTCAAAATCGCGTCATATGAGTGAAAGGGTTAAGATAACAGAAATATTTTTGTCCACAGTTCAGCACTTCCAAGTATTAATTGAAGAGCAGACGGTGTTATCAAGCTATACATGATTACAATACAAGCTATACATGATTACAATACAAGCTATACATGATTACAATACAAGCTATACATGATTACAATACAAGCTATACATGATTACAATACAAGCTATACATGATTACAATACAAGCTATACATGATTACAATACAAGTTATACATGATTACAATACAAGCTATACATGATTACAATACAAGCTATACATGATTACAATACAAGCTATACATGATTACAATACAAGCTATACATGATTACAATACAAGCTATACATGATTACAATACAAGCTATACATGATTACAATACAAGCTATATATGATTACAATACAAGCTATACATGATTACAATACAAGCTATACATGATTACAATACAAGCTATACATGATTACAATACAAGCTATACATGATTACAATACAAGCTATACATGATTACAATACAAGCTATACATGATTACAATACAAGCTATACATGATTACAATACAAGCTATACATGATTACAATACAAGCTATACATGATTACAATACAAGCTATACATGATTACAATACAAGCTATACATGATTACAATACAAGCTATACATGATTACAATACAAGTGATACATGATTACAATACAGCTATACATGATTACAATACAAGCTATACATGATTACAATACAAGCTATACATGATTACAATACAAGCTATACATGATTACAATACAAGCTATACATGATTACAATACAAGCTATACATGATTACAATACAAGCTATACATGATTACAATACAAGCTATACATGATTACAATACAAGCTATACATGATTACAATACAAGCTATACATGATTACAATACAAGCTATACATGATTACAATACAAGCTATACATGATTACAATACAAGCTATACATGATTACAATACAAGCTATACATGATTACAATACAAGCTATACATGATTACAATACAAGCTATACATGATTACAATACAAGCTATACATGATTACAATACAAGCTATACATGATTACAATACAAGCTATACATGATTACAATACAAGCTATACATGATTACAATACAAGCTATACATGATTACAATACAAGCTATACATGATTACAATACAAGCTATACATGATTACAATACAAGCTATACATGATTACAATAAAAGTTATACATGATTACAATACAAGCTATACATGATTACAATACATAGCTATACATGATTACAATACAAGCTATACATGATTACAATACAAGCTATACATGATTACAATACAAGCTATACATGATTACAATACAAGCTATACATGATTACAATACAAGCTATACATGATTACAATACAAGCTATACATGATTACAATACAAGCTATACATGATTACAATACAAGCTATACATGATTACAATACAAGCTATACATGATTACAATACAAGCTATACATGATTACAATAGAGGAGTTGAGTGGCCTTCACTGGTTTACTGATAACCTTGAATATCCTGCATAATCTTGATATGTAAAACTTGATCTTGACAGTCTTCAGTTGTTTCCAAATACGACCTGACAATTGCTCTATAGTTTCCCTGAGAGAGCTACAATTTAAGGGGAGATGGGTTTAGCTTTTGGTCGGTTATTTCATATATTTATAACAAAAAAATAGTTTCCTCCCTAGACCTCCCTCTAACTTTTAAAAGAAACGTCCATTAGATCCCCCTACTATATTAATTTGTACATTTTTCGGTAGAAAAATTTCCAATTCTTCCAAAATAACAGGCTCACTATCGTTCGCCAGGAAAACAAATCGACACCTAAATAGTATGAAGGGTCCTAATATTGACAAAGAAATGGGGCGAAAGGTCATCAAATCGTCAAACTAATGGGCCGAACGTGTTAAAATCTGAAAACTAATGGGGAATAAAGGGGCCCAGAAAAACGCCCCCTCTCCCCTTAACCTCTTGAAGCGCTTGGGACACACCCTCGCCTATGGATATAGTTCTGGTTCAAGGTATTGGGGGGGAAACACCCACAAAACACCGTCCATCAAAGGTGTTGTTTACTTGGAACAATGGGTTTTATGGGCAGTGCGTTCTTAGTAAGGGTTGTATTATCCACAATTTTGATAAGTTTTTTCAGTACAAGCTTCAACAGTGTGGAAAACGTTGTTGCTGATGGTTATACATTTTAGTGTACTTCAAATTCCCCAAGAATTATGAAGGAAACGATCGCTTCCCAGACGACTAGGTATTAGAAAACATTACCGAGGAAATTGTTTCACTGCACACTTGCGTTGTTAAAAATAGGCAAATGGTAGTTAAGATATATTTGTTGTAAGGTCGTGGGAGACGGGAAGTGCTCAGTCTATCCTTCACAACCCAGCCATGTTCAGTCAGTGGGAGTATATCAGATGGATTGACACGAGTTATATTATGGCAACTTCTGATAGATAGATAGATAGATAGATAGATAGATAGATAGATAGATAGATAGATAGATAGATAGATAGATAGATAGATAGATAGATAGATAGATAGATAGATAGATAGATAGATAGATAGATAGATAGATAGATAGATAGATAGATAGATAGATAGATAGATAGATAGATAGATAGATAGATAGATAGATAGATATTTGTGTATACTCTCAGCCGGGCTCAAACCACTATTTAGTAGCTCACGTATATTTGTGAGATATACTGTATATATATATATATATATATATATATATATATATATATATATATATATACCGGTATATATATAAAGAGAGAGAGAGAGAGTGAGAGTGAAAGCGAGAGACAGCACTATTTGAGACCCCATCCCCAACAATCATCCACCCAGGGTTTGAGTATTATTTCAGATGATAGGGAAATACACAAGTTAAACTGAAAAAATGTGTTGAGGAGATCGATGTAGAAGTGGCAGAAGATAAAGTAGAAGTAGAAGGTAAAGAAAGTATAGGAGAGTAAAAGTGAACATAATAAGTATAGGAGAGTATAAGGTAAAGTATAAGTAAGAGTATAAGGTAAGTATAGGAGAGTATAAGGTAAAGTATAAGTAAGAGTATAAGGTAAGAGTATAAGGTAAGTATAGGAGAGTATAAGGAGAGTATAAGGTAAAGAAAGTATAGGAGAGTATAAGTGAACATAATAAAATATGAAGTAGGGGGGTGGGAGAGAATGTGTAAGATTTAGAAGAGACAGATTCGTTATTTGCGTACCAGAAAACCGACACCTGAATGGTACGAAAAGTCTTAATATTGACAGAGAAATAGGCCGAAAGGTCATAACATCGCCAAATTAATGGAGCGAACTTCTTATAATCCCAATACTAATGGGGCTAAACGTGAGGGAGAAAAGGGTCCAGAAAAAACCCTCCCCTTCATTTTGTTTTCGTAAACAGAATACGGTGATCAAATAACAAAATAAAAACATTATAAAAAGAAAAGAAGACGAGAAGACGAGAGGAACGAGAAAGCGAGAGAAAAGAAACACCAAATCTAGATATACAAAGGGAGACACAGATGTATTATCACACCACCAATATAAACATTACCAACACCTATAAATAATATTTCAACAGACGTGAGACTGGTTAATTGAGAGCATACCCTGTCAATGTTGAAACTATATAAATATCGATATAAGGATGATTTGGCTATATACCATCAAAAGTAAAAGCGAGATAGATAGAGAGAAAGAGAGGACACACTCACACACACACACAATAACCAATAAACAGAGAGAGAGAGAGACACACAAACACACACACACACATTTTGTTTTACTTTTACACAATAACCAACAAACACACACACAATATCTACACACACACACGTCACACAATATCCACACACATACACACGCACACAATATCCACACACACACACACACACACAGACACAATAACACACAAACAATCAATAATCCACAAACAATAACACAGACACACACACAATAATACAAACAATAACACCCCCCCCGCCACACACACACACACACACACACACACACACACACACACACACACACACACACACACCCACATAAGAGGGGGCTATATTACACACACCAAGGCCAACACCATCATCGTTACCAAACCCCAATTATTATCTCAATCTCCCGTAATCCACCTTTCTGGCAGGCTTCATCATACCCGTCGATAAGGCCTATACCCGGTTCAAAATAATTAGGCCAAAACTCTTGACCACGAACCTTTATCACTCACAAACGACTATCGTAATCAGACTAATGTTTCTACCGTTTAGGAAGAGTAAGCCAGGGAAAAGGTGTGGAAACTTACAGCCCATTTGCTCTAGCCCTTTTTGAGTTACGGTACAAAGGCTAGGGGTACCATTTTCTGGCCTACGTATTTGGAACAAGGTATGAACGTTATTCATCTGCCACTAGTCCGCTGTATAACACTATTGATTTGTTTTCATAATTACACATATTTTAATTGATTCAACGTTTGCAGTACCGTAGTGATAACACACTCAGAAACGTTGACAGAATTAATCAAAACGTTGTTGATAAAGTGTTCCTCCTCCTATGGTTTAATATTCATTCATATACAGTCGTGTCATAAACTCCGACGCATTTGTATCCTTGGAATTATCCCTCATGTCTCTAATGTCTATATCTTAGAAAGTATAAGATATTAACCGAATGTTGCAACTCTCTCTCTCTCTCTCTCTCTCTCTCTCTCTCTCTCTCTCTGTTATAGGTCAACAACATAATCAACAGACCTGCAGTATAGTACCTGGGTCTATTGTATGCCTTTCAAATATTTTTCTATGGTACATAATTACTAACATATCACCATCCCCCCCCCCCCTCTCTCTCTCTTTCTCTCTGTCTTTCTCACACACACACAGGACACTATGCCGTATACAATGCGTAATTATGTGATACAAATATGTAAACAATGGCTCGAAGAGCCGAAAAATTTATCAGGAAGCACAATTTGCCAGCCATTGATTACATTTTGTCTACACAATTTTGTCACTATACTGTACATGTTTGTGAGTAGAGTTAAATTACACTAACGCACTCAGCTTTCCTCAGCATATACGCAAGCACAAATAATGTTTATATCTGTAGGGTGGTACCGTAGCGAGTAGGTGGGACCTGTAGTTTTGTAGCCCAGGTTCAATCCCAGGCATAGACACAGAAGTGTTATTTAACTCAACTATTTCCTGATAATTATGATTATAACCGTCCTGGTGGTGTAATGGTTAAGGTGGCAAAAATATGTGTGTGATAACCCGGGTTCGAATCCCGGTGGATCATATATACTTTAATTAATTTCATTGGGGGTGTGGTGGTGAGATTAATACAAATAATAAAATTATGAAGTATAATAAATTATTTGTATAGCTCCCCACCCACCCACTCTCTCTCTCTCTCTCTCTCTCTCTCTCTCTCTCTCTCTCTCTCTCTCTCTCTCTCTCTCATTAGGGAGGGTGTTCGTCCTGGTTCCCACCCAGCTGGTGATGATGATGGCT
Source organism: Paralithodes platypus (assembly GCA_032716605.1). NCBI lineage: Eukaryota > Metazoa > Arthropoda > Malacostraca > Decapoda > Lithodidae > Paralithodes > Paralithodes platypus. The sequence continues at coordinate 41,843,532 of CM064578.1, read as the reverse complement.
AGTCAAGGATGTTTATTGTTGTCTGGGGTAGGTGGGGAAAAGTGAGTGGGGTTGGGGATGGGTGGGGAAAGTGGGTGGGGTGGGCGGGGAAGAGGTCAGTAAGTGGGTGGGTGGGGTGGGCGGGGAACAGGTCGGTGGGTGGGTGGGAAAGATTTCAGTGGGTGGGTGGGTGGGGAAAAGTTCGGTGGATGGGTGGGGAAGACACTTACCGTACATTCATTACACATAAACATTCACATAATTTATATACACACCAGCAAGCATACTCACTCGCCCACAGACTCACACACACACACACCCATACATATGCACTCTCTTCTCCACATATACATACACAGACTAAAACACACACAAGCATACCGGTACCATCTGGACTGGTACTCACTTACAATAAAACCAAACACAACACACTTTCATATGAACTAAGTCTGTGTCTTACTGTCTGAGGAACAACGAAACACTGCACAGTTGCTGGGTATGTCTTCTCACATGAATACAACCAATCAATACAGTTTGACACCAGTGTTATGCATATTTACTTCACTTAATAAGGGAGAGAGATGAGCGACCTTTACAATTCCAAGGGAGGGAAAATACTGACCGTTGGTCAGCTAGTTAGTGTTACGTCACTGCCGCTAGACTGACCATTTTTGGGTTTCGGGTGGGACGACTGTGGCGTGGATGAAGAAAGAGGTGAATGGTAATACGTACCCGATAATATAATCCAGAACTCCACTATATAATTAATACTATACCCTGTAAGTAGTAAGTACCCCTAGTAAGTAGGACAAAATCTTCAACATTAACCTCTATAACTCACAAACGACAAGAGTAATCGAGCTAATATTACTACCATTTGGGAAGGGTCAGCCAGGGAATAGGTGAGGCAATTTACAGCCCATTTGCTCTCGTCTTTTCTGAGTTACAGAGGTTAGGGTTCACGATTTGTGGCCTAGTGGCCTAGTGGTAATTAGTAGATAACAGTAATGCATAATACATAGCAATAGGTTAAGGGGGTCACCCACTTTTGTTCACCCCCTGGGTTGTATCCATTCAGCCCCATTCAGTCTACTGTTTTAAGACGTTTGTCCCCATCCAGGTGTCGATTTATACCTGGCGAGTGATAGCAAGCCACTATAATTTGGATAATGAGTTAGACAGCTGGCTAGATTTGTACATTTTTCAATAGGAAAAATGTGTCCGGCGAAGCCGAATTTCTCCATAAAATGCTGTCTCGCTATCGCTCGCCAGGAACAAAATTGACACCTGGATGGGCATAAATGTCCTAAAACAATAGGCTGAACGGGGACGACAACCAAGAAAGATAACAAAGCAGGTCAACCCCCTTAAACAATCCACAAAAATTCCGGTAATAATAGTAACGTAGGAAACATAAATATGAATAGACCAGAAGGGAGAGGTGAAGGATAGTGGGGGGTCGTGGGAAGGGGGAGGGGGGGGGGGTAATAGAGACAAGTTGAAGGACGAGTTCCAGATAAATTATATATACTGTATAGTAATCAAAATGTTGTGCGAACGAACAGACACCCACACAAAGGCACATACAGACAGACACTGAATGGGACGATTACAAAGGTCAAGGCGCACACAGACACACACACACACAGACACAGACACACACACACACACACACACACACACACACACACACACATATACTGTATATATACTAAATCCTGTATAATAACCCAGGGAAGCGCCCAGCAAATGTCGAGTTATTTCATGTAATACTTTTGGAGGTAACAGCAAATACTCCTAACCTAAAGTTAACTAATCTAACCTAACCTAACCTGAACCAACCCAACCTAACCTAAAGTAAACTAATCTATTCTAACCTAATCTAATCTAACCTTACCCAACCTAACTTAAAGTAAAGTCATCTAATCTAATATAAGCTAACCTAACCTAAAGTAAAGTCAACTAACTTAATCTAACCTAACCTACCTTAATACAGGAGAGCCAAGGTCCAAATCTCAAATTGGGATCATTCATAAATCTTAAACAATCTGTGTGTGTGATATCCGGGAGTATACAGGGCCTTGAATATCGTCAATATCAAGTAAAACTTTCCATGGTCTCTCGTGTGTGTGTGTGTGTGTGTGTGTGTGTGTGTGTGTGTGTGTGTGTGTGTGTGTGTGTGTGTGTGTGTGAGAGGATGGGGAAAGTATAGGGGGGGGAGGGGGGGGGAGAGGAGCAACATCCAATGTTAACCAAAAGTTAATGGGATCCTTTCGGGTACCAACCTAAGGAAGAGACCAAGACTCGCCGAAATCCATTCTTCTCGATATATATTGTGAACAGACAGACAAGCACACAAAATTTTAACAATACCTTCAGCTTCCCGCCTCCAGTGAAACGAAGGGTAAACATGGTTAACCCGAGAGTGAAGCGCCATTGGTAGTTCAAACCCTCCCGCCAAGCGAGGATATTTTGGTTCATTCCAGCCTAAAATCGTCATTATGCCATAAATATTGTTATTACTTATTCATATGCGCCTATTTTACTTTTAATATGAAGATATTAACATGTAACAGCAATAAAGCAAGTGAGAATAGTATTTGGGGGATGAAAAAAACAAATTATTGCCGACCCCCCAGCCATGAGGTGAAAAGCGAACGAGAGACGTATATCTTCCCTCTTCGAGGCCTGAAGGCATACTGATGTCTATGTCTGGCTTTCTTTCTCTTCCCACGCTCTCTTTATGCGCACTAGACGACCTTGGAACCGGGTTGGAGATATTGACGCGATAAATAAACCGATAAACAAGGGAATAAGAGGAAAAATAGGTGATAATTGAAAGGGGGGAAGGAGGGAGTTTTGACATATGTGGAGTGATAAGAGGTATGGAGGGGAATTATCTCACTTAATCACATATTCCTTTGTTTTGAGTGCTACTGGAGTCTCATAAAAGTTTTTTTTTTAGGCCTTAGATCTTAAGAGTACCGTCGCCTTTCACCACCAAAACCTCTTAAGAGTCTCCTCGCCGTTCCCGGGTTAACAAAAAAAAAAAATAATAATAATAATAAAAAAAAAAAAAAAAAAAAAAAAAAATATATATATATATATATATTATATATATATATATATATATATATATATATATATATATATATATATATTATATATATATATACAACATTATAAATAAGGGATGGTTAGACAGCAATAGCCAGCACTCGATACAACGGCAGAACAACCACACACACTAAAAAACATCAAAACAGCTAACACTCGTTATCATACACAAATACTGTCTTCACTCCCCCCTTGCCCGCTCCAAACCAACCTCCAGAAGCATATCCATACTCAAATCACCCCAGTCACTCAAAGACAACACTCAGCTACATGCACGGCCCCCTGAAGTCTATCCCTCAGAAACCCTCCTTTCCCGTGACGACAGAATCCACCTGGCTAGGCTGCGATGTGGGCACCATCCAGCCCTTCTGAGTTATCAGAAGAGGCTGGATGATTCCGTCTAGGATACCTGTCCGGGTTGTAACACAACACTGCACACTTTCAAACACATTATGGAAGACTGCATAACACACAACCACTTACGCAAACAACACAATACACACTCCTTGTGAAGTTTGTGGGAAAACCCGGTCACGGCCGTGGCCTTCCTTAGGAGCTCGGCTAGGCAGCCTAGGGAACAACTACTATTACTACAAGCTATGAGAGGGTGTGACGGGAGAGCAGGGTGGAGTAGACAGAGAGACAGACGTCAACAACCAGCACTAACTAAGATATGAGGGCTGCCTAGGTGTGTGACAGGAGAGCAGGGTGGAGCAGGTAAGTAACTCATGTCCAATGTCAGGCCGAACACAAGCACACCATGTAAATACACTCAACATATCACTCACTCATGTCCAACTACATATGCACACATACACACATCATACGCATACTGGTACATACATACGGTTTATACTGTGTGTGCATATATATATATTGTATATTATATATCAATGGCTATATCATCATACTGAACAGTATTATAGGATTCACGAACTATTAGGAGTTATATAACTTGCATTTCTGAATTGAAGTGTATGTGTTGGTGGGATGGTGTTGCTTAGTGATGCTTACAGTGTAATATAGATCGCTGACTTGTATGAATATAGACTGTATTTCTATTCTTCAAGTAATATATATGATGTCATATGGGATTCCATATTACAGCCATTTCCCTATGCCAGTGTGTTATCTACGCAGACATTTCCTGGCACTGTGTGTTGAAATTACGGACCAAGGCCGTGGGAAAACTCTTTGTGGTAATTTTAAAACTACCCATTAAGAATGTGTTTCCCTTAAGGGGAGATATGTACTTGAGGGATTTTTTTCTGGACCCCTTTCTCCCTCATGTTTAGCCCCATTGCTTTTGATATTATAAAAAATTTGCCCCATTAGTTTAGCGATTTTAAGAACTTTCACCCCATATTAAGACCTTTCGTGCCATTTAGGTGTCGATTTTATCCTGGCGAGCGATAGCGAGCCAGTAATTTAAGAGGAACCGGCCTTCGGCCGGGAAATTTTTCTACCGAAAAATGTACAAATTTATCTTGAAAGGGACTCAAGGGGGTGTAATTTTAAGGTTGATGGAGGTCTAGTGAACAAACTAAATACCTCCCCTTAAAGAAATGCGTATAATGGAGATGCGGAATTGTGAAATACAATTTGTTCGTTTTACTATCATAACAAAACACAATACTATTGCAGTAGCCTTTTTTTCGTAAAACTGATTACAATTGCCTGGATTAATAACTATAGTCCGTCCATTCCAGGTTGGGCAGAAATCGTAACCCCCCTAACCTCTCATAACTCAAAAAGGAATAGAGTAATCGAGCTAATATTTCTACCAAATGGGAAGACTTGGCTAGGGAATAGGTGTATAAATTGACAGCTCATTTGCTCTAGCCCTTTTTGAGTTACAGAGGTTAGAGGCTACGATTTCTGCCCAACCTAGAGTGAACGGACTATAGTGCCGGTATACTATGATGAACTTGCAAGTGAACAATGGATAAGGGGAGATTTCCACCTGGAGGATTTTTTTCTCAACCTCTTTCTCCCTCATGTTTAGCCCCATTGCTTGTGAGATTTAAAGACGCTTGCCCCATTAGTTTGGCGATTTTAAGAACCCTCGCCCCATTTCTGTCAATTTTAAGACCGTTCGTGCCATTTAGGTGTCGACTTTTTCCTGGCGAGCGATAGCGAGCCTGTAATTTAAGGGGAACCGGCCTTCGGCCGGGAAATTTTTCTACCGAAAAATGTACACATTTATCTTGAAAGGGGGTCAAGGGGGAGTAATTTTAAGCTTGATGGAAGTCTAGGGAATTAACTAAACACCTCCCCTTAAGGGGAAGCACTTACTAGAGTGGCAAAACGAAATGATTCATATTATAACATCAGCGTGTTGATATCGTACCACGAATTCTAAACCACTGTCGAGTTTCAGGCTATAAGGAAGTTGGAGCTGTAGACATCGATATTTAACAGAATTACCACTACCATAAGGTCGGAGTGCATCTGTCAACCCCTTGTTAGTGTCGATTCTCTTATACATTATTGCAATCAAATCCATCATACTTCAGAAACCTTCAATATTATTGCAATTCTGTTTAACCCCTTCAGTACCGGTCCCGTCCTCTTGACTTTAGTCTGGCTACTATTCGACGGTTTTATTCAGTTTAAAAAGGGCCTCCAGCAATTACCAGGCTTCGAACTATCTCATTTAAGGGGGGGGGGGGGGGGTTCTAGTTTGTTTCCTACTCCTCCAACAATCTTAAAATTTCACCCCCTTGACCCCCTTTCAAGATAAATTTGTACATTTTTCGGTAGAAAAATGTCCCGGCCGAAGGCCGATTTCTCTTAAATTACAGGCTCGCTATCGCTCGCCAGGATAAAATCGACACCTAAATGGCACGAAAGGTCTTAAAATTGACATAATGGGGTCGGAAATTCTTAAACTCACCAAACTAATGGGGTAAACGTCTTAAAATCTCCAAAGCAATGGGGCTAGACATGAGGGAGAAAGGGGTCAAGAAAAAAAAGTCCCTCAAGTGGAAATCTCCCCTTAACCCTTTGTACTACCCCAGATCCTTCTTAAACTGCACAAAATCGTCTAAATATAGCTATAATATAATTTAAACCAAGTCGCCGGTACCGCAAGGGTTAATATCGATATTTAAGGCTCCAACTTAATTATAGCCTGAAGCTCGCAAGTGGTCAATTCTAAACTACATATCACCATAGGCGATTGGACAGTACAGTCTTAAGGGGAGGCGTTTAGTTTCCTCCCTAAACTTCCATCAAGCTTAAAATTACACTCCCTAGACCCCCTTTCAAGATAAATTTGTAAATTTTTCGGTAGAAAAATGTCCCGGCTGAAGGCCGGTTCCTCTTAAATTACAGGCTCGTTATCGCTCGCCAGGATAAAATCGACACCTAAATGGCACGAAAGGTCTTAAAATTGACAGAAATGGGTCGAAAGTTCTTAAAATCGTCAAAATAATGGGGCGAACGTCTTAAAATTAGAAAAGCAATGGGGCTAAACATGAGGGAGAAAGGAGTCAAGAAAAAACTCCCTCAAGTGAATATCTCCCCTTAAAGCCAAGTTCAAAAGCATCTCTGGGCTACAATAAAGCATGGTATTGTCTCGTTTGTGTTCAGTACCGATTCAAATGGGTTGTGTTGCGATATATGTTCGTGACTGTTCGTATTAGTGGCATTAGTTTTGAGAATAGAGTAATTAGTGCGTCAAGAAGGTTATCTTTGTTGAGGCCCCACCACTAGACCTTGGAGCCGACCACTAAGTGAGTAGTTGGATAATGGTCGAAGGTCACAGACATACTAAGGCATATACTTTCCGGTAACTCAGTCATTTGGGTCAATAAGCATACTGTATAATCTCTCTCTCTCTCTCTCTCTCTCTCTCTCTCTCTCTCTCTCTCTCTCTCTCTTTTTTTATATATGTTACTCAGTTACTCAGTTACTCAGTTACTCGTTCGTCAAGGGGAATCCACGCAATGCGAGCTAAGCTCATTATTATCGCGCCTCCTTAACTTGCGTGAAAGCATGTTAAGTGTTTTATGTACTGTTGGAATGGCTGTGGATGTGTGTGTAGTCTGTATTTAGCCAATTGGCGACATCGGAAACGAAGGCTTAGGGTGGATCTGTATGGTACCATTCTCACTATAGACGGTACCGTCTCGCCCGAAGGCTTAGGTAGCCATCAGCTTAGGTGAACCATATGATACCCATCTCGCCTTGTACCATTTTTGCCAACCCCAGATGGGACATCACAACGTCGTCCACTTATTCCAGGTACCTATTTACAGCTAGGTGAACTGAGGCTAACACATGAAAGAAGACAAGCCCAATTTGTCTCCGCCCGGCCGGGGATTGAACCCCCGACCCCTCGTGTGTGAGACGAGAGCTCTACCTACTAGGCTACGGGCTGTGTGTATGTGTGTGTGTGTGTGTGTGTGTGTGTGTGTGTGTGTGTGTATAGTCAGTCAGTCAGTAGCCAAACCCGCACTGCCTTAAAGGGGTAGGGAGGATCAGCAAGAAACCTAGGAAAGGGAACAGAGATGACACCCATTTACTCACAACACCATTAGCTTAAGGGGAGATGGGTAGTTAAGGGGAGATGGGTAGTTAAGGGGAGATGGGTAGTTAAGGGGAGATGGGTAGTTAAGGGGAGATGGGTAGTTAAGGGGAGATGGGTAGTTAAGGGGAGATGGGTAGTTAAGGGGAGATGGGTAGTTAAGGGGAGATGGGTAGTTTTTATGGACCTTCTTTTCCCTCATGTTTAGTCCCATTAGTTTTCAGATTTGAAGACGTTCGGCCCATTAGTTTGGCTATCTTAAGACCTCTCGCCCCATTGCTTTGTCAATATTATGACCTTTTCGTGCTATTTAGGTGTCGAATTTTTTCCTGGCGAACGATAGTGATTCTTTAATATTGGAAGAACCAGCCTCGGCCGGAACATTTGTCCACCGAAAAATATACAAATTTATCTAGAAGGGGGATCTAATGGATGTTTTTTTAAAGTTTGATGGAGGTCTAGCGATGAAACTAAAAATAAATAAATGAATGAATTAAAGATATCGGCCAACAAAGTAACCACTACCCCCGTTAACCTCAGATGCTATACATTTTCCACAACAAAGTCCTTCCAGGTTTGCCATTTACAAGGCTACAGCGACCTTCCTGTGGTCTCCCTAACAAGCTTCCTCTCATCACGCCTATAATTTGCCATCTCATTGGCTTCATCCATTCTCCTTTCACACTTTGTGCAAAAATGTACAAATTTATCTCAAAGGCACGGGGGGGGGGGGGGGGGGGGGCGCGCTTAGGTGTGTGTATGTGTTTGTGTGTGTATGTGTGTGTGTTTTTTTTTAGCTTGATGGAGGTGTCGATAGCAAACTAAAAACACAAATAATAATGATAATAATACTGAAAATAAGAAAAGAAAGGAGAGAGAAAAAAATATGACACCCTCTTAAGGGGAGGTATTTAGTTTGTTCCCTAGACCTCCATCAAGCTTAAAATTACACCCCCTTGAGTCCCTTTCAAGATAAATTTGTACATTTTTCGGTAGAAAAATGTCCCGGCCGAAGGCCGGTTCCTCTTAAATTACAGGCTCGCTATCGCTCGCCAGGATAAAATCGACACCTGAATTGCACGAAAGGTCATAATATGGGGTGAAAGTTCTTAAAATCGCTAAACTAATGGGGCAAACGTTTTATAATATCAAAAGCAATGGGGCTAAACATGAGGGAGAAAGGGGTCAAGAAAAAAATCCCTCAAGTGGAGATCTCCCCTTAAAGCAAGCTATATAATTACTGTGTATACTATTACTGTGTATACTATTACTGTGTATACTATTACTGTGTATACTATTACTGTGTATACTATTACTGTGTATACTATTACTGTGTATACTATTACTGTGTAACTATTACTGTGTATACTATTACTGTGTATACTATTACTGTGTATACTATTACTGTGTATACTATTACTGTGTATACTATTACTGTGTATACTATTACTGTGTATACTATTACTGTGTATTACTGTATACTATTACTGTGTACTATTACTGTGTATACTATTACTGTGTATACTACTGTATACTATTACTGTGTATACTATTACTGTGTATACTATTACTGTGTATACTATTACTGTGTATACTATTACTGTGTATACTATTACTGTGTATACTATTACTGTGTATACTATTCATAGTTTATATCCAGTACCAACCCCCTTATCTATCTACCCAAATAACCCATCCATTATCCGTATGTCAACCAATCTCCCATATAGTAAACCATTATATCAACCAATCTACAAAATAATCAACCATTCATCCATTATATCACCCAATCTACCATATAGAAAGCCATTCATCCAATCTACCAAATAGTAAACCATCCTCTCACCCATCCTATCAACCAATCTACCAAATAGTAAACCATTATATCAACCAATCTACCATATAGAAAACCATTCATCCAATCTACCAAATAGTAAACCATCCTCTCACCCATCCTATCAACCAATCTACCAAATAGTAAACCATTATATCAACCAATCTACCAAATAGTAAACACTCCTTTCATCCATTATAATTATCAACCAGTATATTAAATAGTAAACTATCCTCTTAACTATTATATCAACCAGTCTACCAAATAGTATCCATCCTTTCAACCACTCCACCAAATCGTAAACCATCCTCTCAACTAATCTACCAAATAGTAAACCATCCTCTTAACCAATCTACCAAATAGTAAACCATCCTCTTAACCAATCTACCAAATAGTAAACCATCCTCTTAACCAATCAACCAAACAGTAAACCAATCTACCAAATAGTAAACCATCCTCTTAACCAATCTACCAAATAGTAAACCATCCTCTTAACCAATCTACCAAATAGTAAACCATCCTCTTAACCAATCAACCAAATAGTAAACCAATCTACCAAATAGTAAACCATCCTCTTAACCAATCTACCAAATAGTAAACCATCCTCTTAACCAATCACCCAAACAGTAAACTAATCTACCAAATAGTAAACCATCCTCTTAACCAATCACCCAAACAGTAAACTAATCTACCAAATAGTAAACCATCCTCTTAACCAATCTACCAAACAGTAAACCAATCTACCAAATAGTAAACCATCCTCTTAACAAATCACCCAAACAGTAAACTAATCTACCAAATAGTAAACCATCCTCTTAACCAATCTACCAAACAGTAAACCAATCTACCAAATAGTAAACCATCCTCTTAACCAATCTACCAAACAGTAAACCAATCTACCAAATAGTAAACCCTCCTCTTAACCAATCTACCAAATAGTAAACCCTCCACTCATCGGCCTCTTGATCAATCTGTCTAGCTGTCGACTCCATTCCAGCCTTGACCTGGGGCTGTATAATGTAATAACACAGTTCACTATAGCTATCAGGCCCTCTACCACCCACCAATACCACTACCCTACCACCCACATTGAGTCTTAGGCCTATTCTAACTACCACACACCTCTACGCTACCACAATACACTACAATACAAACTCAGTTTCACAGCATAACTATAGCTACCACCACTACCTTACCACCCAGCCTCTCAATATGTTAGGCCTACGGTATCTACCACACACATCGACGCTACCACACTACGCTACAATACACTAATTTACATCTCAGTTTCACATCACAACTATACCTACCATCACCCCACAACCACCCACCATCACTTCCACGCTACCACCCTCCCAGTGTGGTATCTACCACACATCTCTTCGCTACCACACTACACTACAATACATCCCTTTACATCTAAGTTTCACATCACAGAGTTCACTATTCGAGCTACCAATCGTACTTCGTAGCTACCAGTCCTCTACCACCCACTCAGAGTGTTAGTGAAATTGCTTCAAACTCAGTGTGTCCATGCATTATGGTTCGAACATTCCTTGGTTTTGGCCCTGTCACTTTTTCAACTCTGGGGGAGGCACTCGTTACAGGCAATTTCGCCTTTTGTCTTCCTCTTTCACATAGAAAAAACAAACAAAAAAACAAACAAAAATACATGATGCTAGCTACCAACACCCACCAACACTCTTCCACTTCACCTGTGTGTTAGGATTCCTCTACCTACCACACACATCTACACTACCACACTACATTACACTATTCTACCACTTCCTCACACCACCACACTACCACCCACCACAGTAAGTTAAGGGGAGATCACCACTTGAGGGATTTTTTTCTTGACCCCTTTCACCCTCATGTTTAGCCCCATTGCTTTTGATATTATAAAACGTTCGCCCCATTAGTTTAGCGATTTTAAGAACTTTCACCCCATATTAAGACCTTTCGTGCCATTCAGGTGTCGATTTTATCCTGGCGAGCGATAGCGAGCCTGTAATTTAAGAGGAACCGGCCTTCGGCCGGGACATTTTTCTACCGAAAAATGTACAAATTTATCTTGAAAGGGACTCAAGGGGGTGTAATTTCAAGCTTGATGGAAGTTTAGGAAACACACTAAACACCTCCCCTTAAGCCTACTCTACCTACCACACCCATCTACGCTACCACACTATACTACCGTACCTACCACACCACCCTACACTACACTATGCAACCACTTCCTCATACCACCTACCACACCACCCTACACTACACTATGCAACCACTTCCTCATACCACCTACCACACCACCCTACACTACACTATGCAACCACTTCTCATACCACCTACCACACCACCCTACACTACACTATGCAACCACTTCCTCATACCACCTACCACACCACCCTACACTACACTATGCAACCACTTCCTCATACCACCTACCACACCACCCTACACTACACTATGCACCACTTCCTCATACCACCTACCCCACCTACACTACACTATGCAACCACTTCCTCATACCACCTACACACCACTACACTCACTATGCAACACTTCTCTACCACCTACCACACCCTACACTCCACTATGCAACCACTTCCTCATACCACCTACCACACCAACCTACGGTACACTATGCAACCACTTCCTCATGCCACCTACACACCACCCTACACACTATGCAACCACTCATACCACCTACCACACCACCCTACACTACACTATGCAACCACTTCCTCATACCACCTACCACACCACCCTACACTACACTATGCAACCACTTCCTCATACCACCACACAACCACCCTACACTACACTATGCAACCACTTCCTCATACACCTACACCACACCACCTACACTACACTATGCAACCACTTCCTCCACCACTACCACCACACAACTACACTACCTACACCAACTACCACACAACCACCCTACACTACACTATGCAACCACTTCCTCATACCACCACACAACCACCCACAGTATAACCTTCATTACCACTACAACACTACCACCCACACAACTACACACCACAACAACTACCTACACCCAACACTACAACTACACAACAACACACACACCAACAACAACACTACACACCAACTACAACAACAACCACTACACACCAACTACAACAACAACCACTACACACCAACTACAACAACAACACTAAACAACTACAACAACAACTACACTACACACCAGACAACAACAACACTAAACAACTACAACAACAACACTACACACCAACTACCACTACACACCAACTACAACAACAACACTAAACAACTACAACAACAACTACACTACACACCAGACAACAACAACACTAAACAACTACAACAACAACACTACACACCAACTACCACTACACACCAACTACAACAACAACACTAAACAACTACAACAACAACAACTACACTACACACCAGACAACAACAACACTAAACAACTACAACAACAACACTACACACCAACTACAACAACAACCACTACACACCAACTACAACAACAACACTAAACAACTACAACAACAACAACTACACTACACACCAGACAACAACAACACTAAACAACTACAACAACAACACTACACACCAACTACAACAACAACAACAACAACCACTACACTACACACCAAACAACAACAACACTACATACCAGACTGCCACACTACATCTGACACAAATCGCACTACTACTCTAGAGGACTTCAATATGCAATCACTGTCATCTAATAATCATTATGTCACTAAGTAATGTTATCAACACAAAAATACTATAGTCGGTTTAATTTCAGCTGACGGTAAATTGAATCCCTTGGTAACATATTTCTCGATAGTTAGCCTAATGATAAAATGTGAAAATATTATATGTCTCGGTAGCATTCAAGGAGACTACTGCAGGACTCTTCTTCTTACCTCTGACCGGGTATAGGCTATCCTAGTGTTTACTACCCTATACCCCTTTGAAAGGACATTAGCCTAACCTAACAACCTTACCTAACCTAACCTAGTATTATAGGTGGGGGCTGCCGCCCCCAAACCCCCGCTTTGACTTAGATTTTTGGTGTATTTGTCTGTGAAGTGGGTATTTTTCAATTTGTTGATAACGAAAATCCTCCATGCGGACTATATGGAGAAACATATGGCGAATCTATTGGTGCCTATTTTCCCTAATAAATTGTTTCTCCTAACGTCGCACTAGTGTCCTTGAATATTATCTATGTCTTGTCTTTTCATCATAATATTACCAAGCTTTAATAATTAAGATAAACACCATTTTCATAATAGGTAAGAAATGAAGAGGAAAACATGGCAATTTACCGTCAGCTGGAAAGAAACAGAGTATAAGTTTGATTTTTCACTATGATTAGCAATATACCTCTTCGTAGAACACGTAGCACCCGCCTCGCAACACAATCCTACTCCAACTCTGTGCAACTCTCCAACCCAAGAGCGAAACGTTATTCTCAATCTTTCTTCTACTCAACAGCTGAACTCTGGAACTCTTTCCCAGAATCAGTCTTTCCCTCTTCCCATGACTTAAATTGCTTCAAACTCCGTGTGTTCAGGCATTTTGGCTCGAACGTCCCTTGATTTTGGCCGTCACTCTTTCAACTTTGGGGGAGGCACTTGCCACAGGCAGTTCTGCCTTTTGTCTGCCTCACTCACATAGAAACCAAATACTGTAATGATATACTGTTGTCCCATAGTCCCAAACCACTTCAATATAAAACACACCTTACCAAATCTACTGCCATTATTATTCAGCTTATAATCAATCTCCACATACCCCATTACGCTCACGACACCACCACCCATCACCGCGGGTTGTGTTAAGGGGAGGTATTTAGTTTGTTCCCTAGACCTCCATCAAGCTTAAAATTACACCCCCTTGAGTCCCTTTCAAGATAAATTTGTACATTTTTCGGAAGAAAAATTTCCCGGCCGAAGGCCGGTTCCTCTTAAATTACAGGCTCGCTATCGCTCGCCAGAATAAAATCGACACCTGAATAGCACAACAGGTCTTAATATGGGGTGAAAGTTCTTAAAATCGCTACAAAATCGCTAAACTAATGGGGCAAACAGTTTATATCAAAAGCAATGGGGCTAAACATGAGGGAGAAGGGGGTCAAGAAAAAAATCCCTGAAGTGGAGATCTCCCCTTAAGCTTTAGTCTACCTCACATCACCACTCTACCTATACAGAATCATCACCACGCCTATTGTCATCACTATATCACACCAACCGACACATTACATCATCACAACACCAATTTTGCTTCACTATAAAACCCTTTAATAAATATAATCCGATAAATACTGTATACCGTGTAAAGGGGTGGGGGAGGGAATAAATGCTTGTGTAATGCGCGTGTATGTATGTATGTTCTGTGAGTGACTGTGCGTGTATGTGAACGTTTGTGTGTATATCTACGAGATATGTGTGTGTGCATACAAAGGAGTACAAAGGAAAACAAGCAACAACATATACAGTATATTAATCCTTACGAGGCTGCTTGTAACTCAACTACCGATCCTATGTGAAAACTGGAAATGATAGCACAGTATAAAGTGGTGTTATCTAGAAGATTGTTGAAAGATTGAACAGAACTACACGCAATGACACTACCGGTACTAGGTAATCCATGTGTATGTGTGTGTATGTGTGTGTGTGTGTGTGTGTGTGTGTGTATGTGTGTGTGTGTGTTCTAAGCTCACGCCAGCCAGTCATTACCGCTATGCATGGTAAGTAGGCAGTTAGTGAGGGAGATGGGGGGGGGGGAGTGCAGGGTGAGGAAGGGGGGCTGAGTGAAGGAGAAAAGGATGGATGAGGGAGAGAAAGATGGATGAGGGTGAGGGAGAGAAAGATGGATGAGGGTGAGAGAGAGAGAAGGATGGGTGAGAGAGAGAAGGATGGGTGAGGGAGAGAAGGATGGATGAGGGAGAGAGAAGGATGGATGAGGGAGAGAAGGATGGATGAGGGAGAGAAAGATGGATGAGGGTGAGGGAGAGAAAGATGGATGAGGGAGAGAGAGAGAGAAGGATGGATGAGAGAGAGAGAAGGATGGATGAGGGAGAGAGAAGGATGGATGAGGGAGAGAGAAGGATGGATGAGGGAGAGAAGGATGGATGAGAGAGAGAAGGATGGATGAAGGAGAGAAGGATGGATGAGGGAGAGAGAAGGATGGATGAGGGAGAGAGAAGGATGGATGAGGGAGAGAAGGATGGATGAGGGAGAGAAGGATGGATGAGAGAGAGAAGGATGGATGAGAGAGAGAAGGATGGATGAGAGAGAGAAGGATGGATGAGAGAGAGAAGGATGGATGAAGGAGAGAAGGATGGATGAGGGAGAGAAGGATGGGTGAGAGAGAGAGAGAGAAGGATGGGTGAGAGAGAGAGAGAAGGATGGATGAGAGAGAGAGAAGGATGGATGAGGGAGAGAAGGATGGATGAAGGAGAGAAGGATGGATGAGGGAGAGAAGGATAGATGAGGGAGAGAAGGATGGATGAGAGAGAGAAGGATGGATGAGAGAGAGAAGGATGGATGAGAGAGAGAAGGATGGATGAGAGAGAGAAGGATGGATCAGAGAGAGAAGGATGGATGAGAGAGAGAAGGATTGGTGAGAGAGAGAGAGAAGGATGGATGAGAGAGAGAGAGAGAGGATGGATGAGAGAGAAAGAGAGAGGATGGATGAGGTAGAGAGAGAAGGATGGATGAGAGAGAGAGAGAGAGAAGGATGGATGAGAGAGAACGAGAAGGATGAGTAAGGAAGCGAGAGGCATGGATGAAGGGAAGATAGATGAGTGAAGAAGGAAGATACATGAGGCTATAAGGGTTGGAAGAGGAAATGGAGTGAAAAAGTGACGATGGCAGACTGGGAAAGACAAGTTAGAGGTCGATTACAGGTACATATACAGTAGATTGATGGATAATTACAGGTACATATACAGTAGATTGATGGATAATTACAGGTACATATACAGTAGATTGATGGATAATTACAGGTACATATACAGTAGATTAATGGATAATTAAATAAAAAGATGTACCGGTATGAATAGAATAATATGATGTACACTCGGATACCATAGTCTCTAGCCCACTCATACAAATTCGTGGACTTCACCTATTTCTAGTTATGGAAGTATATCTCTGATAACCAATGTATGAATATATTTGTCTATAAATCAACTACAAAACTATAAATACTATTTAATGAAAAGCACAGTTTACCAAAAAATCAATCTAGATAGGCTTAGTGATATTCGCATAAAGAAAAACATAGAAAGTCCACGAATTCTTATGAGTGGGCTAGAGACTATGGCATTCGAGTGTACATAAACCTAATTTTGAGGTATATAAGCAATGTCGCTTTATGGGGTAAAGCTAGAGGTAGAAACAACATGGCGTCTATATCTCAAGTTGACACTACCCTCTCATACAGGTACCCCAGATGAGTGACGGCAGAATGAGGGACTTGCAAAACTATTAAAAAAAAAAAAAAAAAAAAAAAAACACACACACACACACACACAGATGACACCCCCATCACCCGCGCCTGTCAACAGATAAAGGAGTTGTCTTATGCAAAGGTCATTCTGCTCACCAACAGGAAAAAATTCGAGAACGACATATGATGAATGTGAATGAATACAGTGAGGGAGAAAGTTACAAAAGAGACAGAGGAAGGAGAACAGGATGGAACCAAAGAGACAGCATAACTGGTTAAAGAGACAGACTGGACAAGGGAATTGTGGTGACAGTGACAGGGAGGGAGGGAGGGAGGGAGGGGGGAGACAGAAACGACAGAAGGAGGAGGATGGAAGGGTGGGACAAATGAGGCAAAACAACTAGTTAGAGAGACAGAGTAGGATCAGTGTGGTGACAGTGACTGGGGAGACATAAAAGAGAGAGAGGGAAGAAACGCAAGAGACGGAAGGACAACAGAGACAACGTAACTGGTGGAAAAGATACACTGGGTAAGAACAGTATGGTGACAGTGACAGGGAGGGAGGATGAGACAGAAGAGACAGAAGGGGGGTGGGAGGGTAGGGCAACAGACACAACATAACTGAGTAAGAGAAGTGTGGTGACAGGAAGGGCAGAATAGACAGAAGGGGTGGGAGGAAGAGACAGAACAGAAGACACAGAAGGGGGATGGGAGGGTAGGACAACAGACACACCATAACTGAGTAAGAGAAGTGTGGTGACAGGAAGGGCAGAATAGACAGAAGGGGTGCGAGGAAGAGACAGAACAGAAGACACAAAAGGGGGATGGGAGGGTAGGACAACAGACACACCATAACTGAGTAAGATAAGTGTGGTGACAGGAAGGGCAGAATAGACAGAAGGGGGTGGGAGGAAGAGACAGAACAGAAGAAACAGAAGGGGGATGGGAGGGTGGGACAGCATACACACCATAACTGGGTAAAGAGACAGACTGATTTATAAAAGCTTGGTGACGACCGTGACGGTGATAGGGAAGCTAACAGAAAAGCTCTGAGTAATATAGTCGGTTTAATTTCATCTGAGGGTAAATTCAACGTTTTAGCAGCTTAATCATTGATTCGTAATGGAAATATATTAAATTGCTATGTATCTGCGTCATATTAATGCTAAGTTTTCATAATTAACAACAAATTTCGCTAACAAATCTCCAAACTACGCGAGTAAACAAAATCAAAACATGGCAATTTACTGTCAACTGGAACAAAAATACGACTATAGGGCCTGGGAATTTATGTGTGTATATATACTTCATTAAAGAACATAGTAAACCCTAGAGCTGCAATGTAACATAATCTGTACCAAATTATTTGGCCAAACACACAGTTCAAGCTACCTACAGCAGAGCTTCAACTAACCAGTGAAGTGAGCCCTGTATAGGCTCATTATTAGGTGAAAGTATAGGACTCTAATACGCGTGTGTGAATGTGTGTGTGTGTGTGTGTGTGTGTGTGTGTGTGTGTGTGTGTGTGTGTGTGAACCATTACCCTCACCCAACAGGTCTGGTTCTAATTATCACATCAGCTCAAGACAAAGCTGTTACTGCGAGCAAGGAAGGTGGGTGGGTGGGTGGGTGGCGGAGTGAGTGAGTGAGTGAGTGAGTGAGTGAGTGAGTGAGTGAGTGAGTGAGTGAGTGAGTGAGTGAGTGAGTGGAGAGAGGAGGGAGAGGTGAGGAGAGAGAGAGAGAGAGAGAGAGAGAGAGAGAGAGAGAGAGAGAGAGAGAGAGAGAGAGAGAGAGAGAGAGAGAGAGAGAGAGAGAGAGGTGACGAGAAAATAAGAGAGAAATGGATACTAGGCAAAAGAGAGATAGATAGAGAAAGTTAGAGTTAGATACTGGTGATAATTATCCCATCAGCTCAAGACAAAGCTGTTACAAGGTAGGGCAGAGGTGGGTGGGAGAGAGTCGGGGTTATAACATGCAGTATATACAATTGATGCCTATGAACAGTTAAACAAACAGTTGCATGTATGGATAGATAGATAGATAGATAAACACAGATTAAAGGATAGCTATGTAGATAGCTGATAAAAATCCCACAGCAACAAGAAGTAAAATGCAATTTATGGCTAATTAAATAATATATCATGAATGCCTTCTGAATAAGAGAAGATCTTTCAGAGATGAATAGAATAGTTGATTAAAAATATACACACATACTGAAAGGGTTACCCCCCCCCCTTTCTCTCTCTCTCTCTCTCTCTCTCTCTCTCTCTCTCTCTCTCTCTCTCTCTCTCTCTCTCTCTCGATTAATCTTATCATATGAAAGACTAAAACAAATATATATTTTCACTTAAGAAAAGAAGATTGCGAGGTCAATTAATCGAGTGTTTCAAGATACTAAAGGGATTTGACAAAATTGATGTAGAATAACTTTTCAAAATAGATTATAGTTAATTAAGTCGGGGAAATGGAATGAAATTAAAAACCAGTAGGGCGAATCTGGGTGTCACAAAGCACTTCTTCACCTACAGTGTGGTATCGAGTGGAACAAATTGCCTGAGAAAGTGGTACAATGTAAGACAATTGACACATTCAAAAGAAGTCTAGACATTCATTTTGAGGAGGTGGAAATAATATAAGTTGAACAAAAAAACAATAGGTTAAGCATCAGAAGTATATAATGTTTCGCACTTTCGTTCTTTACTATAAATTTCCCAGTAGAAGATTTTCTCATTCTGCTGGGGGACTTCTTTCCCCAACTTAATGTCATGCCGACCGAAGGGTGGGTGGGGAGAGAGCCTTCTTCTTTGCTATCCTTGCCTTCCACTTGTAGCAAATTCTATTTTAGCATTAAGTCCGGATTACCTAGTAGGGACCGTAAGGTCTGTGCAGCCTGTGTATATATGTAACTCTATGTAACTATCTCTCTTTACAATTCCCTAGTCCGCCCTCTTCTGGAATGCTGCGTTCAATCCTGGTGCCCTTATTACCAAAAATATACAGTATAGTTAAGCTAGAACGAGTTCAACGTAAGAGTTACCAAAATTATACCTAGCCTAAAGAACAAACCATATGAGGAGCGTCTTAGAGAATTATATATATTTCCTATAACCCACAGCAGATTAAGAGGCGACTTAATTCAAGTGTTCAAAATCATCAAAGGCATCGACAATATGAACTGTAGTAAGTACTTCACTATCGACCAATCTAATTACACGCGGGGAAACGGTTGCAAAATTATTGGTAAATCTTTTAACTCTCACGAATCTAAGAATGTCTTCTTCAATCGAGTTGTCAACTTGTGGAATGGGCTTCCCCGAGACGTATAGACTGCAGCACCTTTGATTCTTTTAAACTTTGCCTAGACAAATATCTCTCATCAAACCCGCGACTGACTGCGTTTGTAAATGAATAACTTTATTATATTCCCCCCTCAAATTCATCAAGGATTATTGCGTATATATATTACTAAGACGTTACTCTCTTTTTCCAAGATATACGAAAGATCACTTATAACTGTGTTATGCTACTAACCCATCTGTCTCCTACTAACTTCCTAATCCTGCCACGGACATTAGTTCCAGGGCAGTAGTTCCCTTTCCCCTTACCCACTCTAAACCACTGTTTGGACACTTGATCCTCAGTGTTTTGGAAGACAAGCAGCCTAGAGGGGTCACTAGACCTGCTGTTGCTTTATTTCCTTTGTACTCTCTCTCTCTCTCTCTCACTCTCAAAGCCCAAATGGTGGAATAAAAATATTTCAGACTGTCTGCTTGCTAAAAAATGTGCTAATGATAGATTAAAATCCTCACAAAATGACGAAGAACGGGTGAAATTTGTAGAGCTACGACGCAAAGCCAAAAAGTTAATTAAGCAAAGTAAAAAGACCCTGGAGTTACATGTTGCGAATCAAAGTAAAACAAACCCGAAAGAATTCTATAGTTATATCAGAAAGAAAAAAGTAGTTACTTCAACTGTTGGACCGTTAGTCGATGAAATGGAGAATACACCAAAGACGAAGTACAAATGAGTAATGCCCTCAATACCTTCTTTGCATCAGTTTTTACAACAGAAGACCTCAGTGATATCCCTACACCATCGCCGATTCAGATTGATAATTCAGATGTTCTAAGCAATATCACCGTTACAGAGAGAGAAGTATTGAATTGTTTAGATAAACTCAAGGTAAATAAAACGCCTGGACCTGATACAATCTCACCCAGAGTTCTAAAGGAAGCTAAGGATGAGCTCTCCAAACCACTGACATTGCTATTCAATGAATCCTTGCAGTCTGGGACTATGCCTGATCAGTGGAAGCTAGCCAACGTAACACCGATATTCAAAAAAGGCAGCAAATCCCTACCCAGTAATTATCGTCCAATTAGCTTAACCTCAATTGTATGTAAATGCTAGAAACGGTCATAAGAGACAGACTCGTAAATCACTTAGAGGCAAATAACTTACTTAAAGATACTCAACACGGCTTTCGTAAAAAACGTTCCTGTTTAACAAACCTCTTAGACTTCTTCCACGATATCCTCAACCTCTACGATGAGAGTAAAGCTGTAGATATTATATACCTTGATTTGCAAAAGGCCTTTGACAAAGTTCCCCACAAACGTTTACTGCTAAAACTAAAAGCGCATGGAATACAAGACAGTGTGTTGAAATGGATAGAAAATTGGCTCAGCGACAGAAAGCAAAGAGTAGTCATAAACGGTAAGGCATCTAAATGGACCAATGTAAGTAGCGGGGTACCCCAGGGATCGGTACTAGGACCAATTATCTTTCTAATTTACATCAACGACATAGATGAGGGTCTCACCTGTACAATCTCAAAATTTGCTGACGATACAAAAATTGCAAATAGCGTACTCTCAAAAGAACAAGTTGACGATATGCAACACAATCTAGATAAATTGTTATGTTGGGCCCAAATTTGGCAAATGAGTTTCAATGCGGATAAATGTAAAGTACTACATATCGGATACCTAAATGAGAAAGCAAACTATACATGAATGGCACTCAGCTTAAGAATGTAAACAAAGAAACCGATCTGGGAGTAACAATATCGAGTAACCTAAAACCGAGTCAACAATGTTCAGAAGTTGTTAAGAAGGCAAACAAAATAATTGGCTTTATAGGCAGGTCATTTGAGCATAAATCCAAAGAAGTTATCCTAACCCTTTACAATTCCTTAGTCCGCCCTCTTCTGGAATACTGCGTTCAATCCTGGTGCCCTTATTACCAAAAAGATATAAACAAGCTAGAACGAGTTCAACGTAGACTTACCAAAATGATACCTAGCCTAAAGAACAAACCATACGAAGAGCGTCTTAGATAATTAAATCTATTTCCTTTAACCCAGCGCAGATTAAGAGGTGACTTAATTCAAGTGTTCAAAATCATAAAAGGCATCGACAATATGAACTGTAATAAGTACTTCACTATCGACCAATCTAATTACACGCGGGGAAACGGTTGCATTGGTAAATCTTTTAACTCACACGAATCTAAGAATTTCTTCTTCAATCGAGTTGTCAACTTGTGGAATGGGCTTCCCCGAGACGTTATAGACTGCAGCACCGTTGATTCATTTAAACTTTGCCTAGACAAATATATCGCATCAAACCCGCGACTGACTACGTTTGTAAATGAATAACTTTATTATATTCCCCCCTCAAATTCATCAAGTATTATTGCATATATATATTACTAAGACGTTACTCTCTTTTTCCAAGATATATGAAAGATCACTTATAACTGTGTTATGCTACTAACCCATCTGTCCCCTACTAACTTCCTAATCCTGCCACGGACATTAGTTCCAGGGCAGTAGTTCCCTTTCCCCTTACCCACTCTCAACCACTGTTTGGACACTTGATCCTCAGTGTTTTGGAAGAC
>CM064578.1:41762887-41820606 GCA_032716605.1 Paralithodes platypus | reverse complement strand
TTTAGTACCAGAAAGGATCCCATTGTTTGTTGGTTACCATTGGATAAGGCACCCCCCCCCCCCCCCACCCACCCACCCACACACACACACACACCAATTCTACCATTCTGCCATTTAGTTGTACTTGTATTATTATAATTTAAAAAAAAAACATAGGGAACCAATTAGACTATCGAGCCAATCAGTCTAGCAATTAACCTATCTGCAGTGCAGTATCCAGTAGAGTTTTTGTGAAATATAATATTTTGTTTATTGAACAGTGAAAACACCAGACGGAAACATAATAAGGATTTATCAGTGTGTATCCCCCCCCCCCTCTCTCTCTCTCTCTCTCCCTCTCCCTCTCCCTCTCCGCTTATAATACCGTGGATCAGGCCCCAACACACGCGTATAGAGGAAGGCCCACATGCCCCCCCCCCCCATTCTTACCAGTCACCCAGCCTTATTAGGAACGAGAGAGAGAGAGAGAGAGAGAGAGAGAGAGAGAGAAAAAAATATATATATATATATATACTGTACTGATATATATATATATACTGTATATATATATATATATATATATATATATATATATATATATATATATATAATATATATATATATATATATATATATATATATACAGGTGTATATATATATATATATATATATTTATATATATATATATATATATATATATATTATACTGTATATATACTGTATATATATATATATTCCGTATAAATATTAAGCCCGTTTTAGCCACTAGCGGTCATTAGCCAATCAGCCCCGCGTGTTGCAAGTCACGACCAGCAGAACAGGTAGCCAGCCAGGTTATTCAGTCGTTAATTAGTTAGCCTTCAATGACTGGCCGTAATGCGCGCGAGGTTACGGTTATGTGGGGGATATGTGGTTAAGACTTGGGGCTACTGTATGTGGGGGCCATATGGTTAAAATTTGGGGTTATATATACAGTATGTGGGAGTTATGTGGTTAAGATTTGGGGCTACTGTATTTGTGGCTATGTGGCTATGTCTATGTGGTGGGCTATGTGGTTAAGATTTGGGGCTACTGTATTTGGGGGTATGTGGCTATGTCTATGTGGGGTCTGATTCCGGATGATAATCATAACATATGACATGAAGCTAGTAATTATCTGACGGCATAATAAGGTAATTTGTTTATATATATGACCCTTCCACAAGCCCCACTCTGCGACAGAGTGGGGCTGGTTATTGGAGAGTTACACAGAGTTACACAGATACTCAGACCACACAGACATTGCGGTCCCAACTAGGTGGTCCAGCCTTAATACTACTAGACAGGGACAGTTTATAGTTGAAGAATAGGACATTAAAGTAGAAGGCTCTCTCCCCCACCCTCTGCTCCCTCCGGTTAAAAAGCCGTACCGGAAAATAGGATGAAGTGTAACCTTATGGGTCAGGAAATACCCACAAGCAAAGTTTTTATATAGTATAGGAAGAAATTAATTTGAAGGAGAAAATTACATAAGCCTAATGATTAATTCATATTAATCCAATCTTCATTAGAAGATCGTCCAGTCTTTTCTTAAACGTATCAATAGAATTACTGTCGACCACCTCCCTTGGTAAACTATTCCACTCTTTAACCACATTGTATGGGAAGACATTTTGTGTCACATCTAAGGATGCCTTTTTTCTAATTAATTTCATTTCATTACCTCGGGTTGCAGCATTATTATTTATCGGTAAGAGAGAGAGAGAGAGAGAGAGAGAGAGAGAGAGAGAGAGAGAGAGAGAGAGAGAGAGAGAGAGAGAGAGATATCGGTAAGAGAGAGAGAGAG
The DNA here is from genome assembly GCA_032716605.1 of Paralithodes platypus. Lineage (NCBI taxonomy): Eukaryota > Metazoa > Arthropoda > Malacostraca > Decapoda > Lithodidae > Paralithodes > Paralithodes platypus. Next base: position 41,818,802 of record CM064578.1, on the reverse strand, counting down.
AGAGAGAGATCGGTAAGAGAGAGAGAGAGAGAGAGAGAGAGAGAGAGAGAGAGAGAGAAATTCAAGTTATTGCAAAACAAAATTTAATCAAACTTAAGTAGTTACCTAATACTTTCAACGATATTCCCATTTACGAAATCAGTTGCAACCTCAGATGTAAACCTTAAGTATAAATTAACCGCTTGGTCATCATTAACCTCTGCTGTAGAAAAACTAAAACCCTATTTCGTATTCATTGCTCTTTCCCCTCACTAAAACATTAGGCTGTCCATAATGCAGTTGGGTCTAAGTAGGCCTACATGATTAGATTGATATCCATAATTCAATAATTAATATTAATCCATTATATAGCCTACATAGCCTTTTAACTGTGTTGGTGGTGTAATGGTTTAGATGCATATGTTCTGGGTGTGGTGTCCCGAGTTCCAATCCCGGGAGGACCATATGCCTTCATTAATTTATTCAAGTGCATTGGGGTTTGTAATGGAGGATTAATGTTAAGAACGGGGTGTTCCTTAAATTCAATGGGCGATTGTATGCAGTTTAAGCAGGATCTTTAAGAATCAAAGTGGGTAAATACGATCTCAATTAACCTAGTAACTCCCGCAATTTATTTCTAAGCAGAATAAAATCGCCTAATAATAGCCGGAACTACTGTAGAGAGTCACCCGGGAGAGCGCATACCTCCACCTACACTGGCGGAGGTATGAGCGCTACCGATCACCTCCAAATTTTAATAACCTTTTCCTTGGTGCATATCCTATCTACCCACCAAATTTCGTGAAATTCGGTTCATAACTTTTTGAGATATCTTTTGTACGGACAAACAAACAGACAAACGGAGATAATAAAATAATAGCTTGCGCCCTGGTACACTCAATGGGCTATTTTTTTTTTTTTTTCTATATTCCAACTACTCCCTCTCGGACATAAGCTGAGAGCCTGAACATTCACCGCTCAACACGGTGGAGCCCGTGAGGCCTAGGAAATGAGACAAGTGAAGCACGAGCTACAACCAGCCATCGCAGACGCGCGGCTCTTGGTTGCCCACTCTGGCTCGAAGCAGTCCCACTTCTGAGGCTGCTTCGCCTTTATGCTTCACTGTCTCACCTCCTCGACTCGGACCCTCACTCTCAGAATGCCACCTATTGAGCATTAGACTCAATAGGCATTGCCCCCCTGTAGCATATTTTGAATATGTGAATATTCATACACTGCTATTTAATCAGGGAACAATGAGGGTATTTTGTTGGCGTTTCGGTGGGCTTTTTGGTAATGCACTGATACTAGGTACAGCACAAATTCAATCCCAATAATATCTTCCCATTGATACATCGAGATTTGAACCCGGGACCTTTGGATTACCAGTCCATTGGCAAGACCACTCTACCACACCTCCCCTAACTGTGAAGTAATTCCTTGGCAATCATTAAGGGGAGATGGGTCGCTTTTCTGGCCCCCCCTTCTCCCTCATGTTTAGCCCCATTAGTTTTCAGATTTCAAGATGTTTGCCCCATTCGTTTGTCGACTTTCACCTTTCACCGGATTTCGTTGTCAATTTTAAGACTTTCGTGCCATTTAGGTGTCGATTTCTTATCCTGGCGAACGATAGTGAACCTGTAATTTTGGAAGAACCGGCCTTCAGCCGGGACATTTTTCTAACGAGAAATGTACAAATTAATCTAGAAGGGGGATCTAATGGATGGTGTTTTTGTTTAAGTTTGATGGAGGTCTAGGGAGGAAACTAGAAACAGTATAAATATTACGAAATAATCGACCAAACAATAAACCCTTCCCCCTTAACCCTCAATATCACCCCACTAACAACAACAATGCCAACAACAACAAAACATCAACACCTCAACAACAAAAACATTATCACCAACTACAAAATTGCAACAACAACCACTAACAACACAGCATCAATAATAACATCACCATCACCAACAACAAACACATTATCACCAACAACACAACAACACACATCCAACATCATCACCAACAAGAGGAAACATTATCACCAACTACAACAACAACCCACTACAATAAACAACACACATCCAACATCATCACCAACAAGAGGAAACATTATCACCAACTACAAAAAGAGCAACTACATCAACAACAATACACATCTAACATCATCACCAGCAAGAAGAAACATGATCAACTACAACGAACAACATTATCACCAACAACAGTATCACCAACAACAACATCATCAACAACAACAACAATAGCCAACTACAACAATCAACAATACACATCCAACACAACAACCAACTATAACAACCCCCATCTAACATCAACAAGAAACACCAACAACAACAACCAACGCACAACACACCATCATCATCCCCAACAAAATAGTGGAATCAGACTTCGCACGATACCGCAGTAATTACTTGGATAACAAGAGCGACACCAGACGGCCGCCACCCCCTCCAGCTCTCTAGTGAATGACAGGGCGCGTGCTGCAGTATAGACCACATACACACCTCAATGGATATGAGAGAGAGAGAGAGAGAGAGAGAGAGCGAGAGCGAGCGAGCGAGCGAGAGAGAGAGAGAGAGAGAGAGAGAGAGAGAGCGAGAGAGAGCGAGAGCGAGAGCGAGAGAGAGCGAGAGCGAGAGAGAGAGAGAGAGCGAGAGAGAGCGAGAGCGAGAGAGAGCGAGAGAGAGCGAGAGAGCGAGCGAGAGCGAGAGCGAGAGCGAGAGCGAGAGCGAGAGCGAGAGAGAGCGAGAGCGAGAGAGAGAGAGCGAGAGCGAGAGCGAGCGAGAGCGAGCGAGAGCGAGCGAGAGCGAGCGAGAGCGAGAGAGCGAGAGAGCGAGAGAGCAAGAGAGAGAGAGAGAGAGAGAGAGAATGAGAGAAAATGTGAGTGAGTGGTTTAATATACCACTTAATACAAAATAGGCATAATGCTGCTCCCTACTCTCTTTTTAAAATTGTTCTTCCGAAGAGCTATTTATAACTGAAGAAAGTTTGTTTGAGGTAGAGGAGACATTATATGTGATACTGTCCACGTGTACTATTGCTAAACCTGTTCAGCTCTAAATTCCATCCATGGGTGATTTTATATTCATGTTGACGCTAAACATATTCGTTATTTTCTTGTAATTGGCAAGCACATTTTGCAGTATAAAGACTGAAGGGGAGATGGGTCGTTTCTCTGGTCCCCTTTTCCCTCATGTTTAGCCCCATTAGTTTTCAGATTTTAAGATGTTTGCCCCATTAGTTTGTCGATTTTAAGACCTATCGCCTATTTTATCTTGTCAATATTAAGACCTTTCGTGCTATTTAGGTGTCGATGTTTTTCCTGGCGAACGATATTGAGCCTGTAACTTTAGGCCGGGACACTTTTCTACCGAAAAATGTACAAATTGAACTAAAAGGGGGATCTAATGGATGCTTTTTTTACGCTTGATGGAGGTTTAGGGAGGAAACTAAAAATAATAAAAATATACATAAATGATCAAATAAATACGGTTTTTAGTTGATTCCCTAGACTTCCATCAAGCTTAAAATTACTCCCCTTGACCCCCTTTCAAGATAAATTTGTACATTTTTCGGTAGAAAAATTTCCCGGCCGAAGGCCGGTTCCCCTTAAATTACAGGCTCGCTATCGCTCGCCAGGAAAAAATCGACACCTAAATGGCACGAATGGTCTTAAAATTGACAGAAATGGGGCGAGGGTTCTTAAAATCGCCAAACTAATGGGGCAAGCGTCTTTAAATCTCACAAGCAATGGGGCTAAACATGAGGGAGAAAGAGGTTCAGAAAAAATCCTCCAGGTGGAAATCTCCCCTTAAAAGGTCCCCAAAGTTCAGACTCCTAATCAATGGCATAATCTGTGTATCCATTGCTTGAACTCGAGCTCTATATCTCTACATTGCTTGAACTCGAGCTCTATATCTCTACATTGCTTGAACTCTAGCTCTATATCTCTACATTGCTGCAAAATAGAATCGCCCATACTCTATGTAGGGTTGCATTAGATCATTACAGAGTGTAAGACTATTAAACTACAGTATAATAATTTCCCTGTTCTTGCTCTGTCTTGAGTCGGCTACCCCCAAAATGGGGATTGGGCCTGAGCATATAGATAGATAGATAATAACCCGATAATGTCCGGCTTGCCTATCTACCTCAGTGTAATTTTTAGGAAGGTTGTTTGTCACTGCTAATCAAAACATCCAAATCCTTTTCTAATTCAGTTTCTTTCAAATATCTGCTTGGCTAATGCGCATAACCTTGCACTTCTCCAAGTCAAGTGGCATCTACCATGTCACAAATCATTCACTAAACTTCTTGAGATCCGTGCGGAGTTGTTCAAGCTCTAGATAACTGTAACATTTACTCCAAGGTTAAGGGGAGATTTCCACTTGAGGGACTTTTTTCTTGACCCCTTTCTCCCACATGTCTAGCCCCATTGCTTTTGAGAATTTAAGACGTTTGCCCCATTAGTTTGGTGATTTTTAAGAATTTCCGCCCCATTCTGTCAATTATAAGACCTTTCGTGCCATTTAAGTGTCGATTTTATCCTGGCGAGCGATAGCGAGCCTGTAATGTAAGAGTAGGCCTAATTGGCCTTCGGCCGGGACATTTTTCTACCGAAAAATTTACCAATTTATCTTGAAAGGGGGTCAAAGGGATGAAATTTTAAGATTGCTGGAGGAGTAGGAAACAAACTAGAAACCTCCCATTCAGCAGGCCAATATCCCATTCAGTACCGGTAACGTCTTCTTCATTATATTCTAGCAACTATTAGACGACTTAATTCAGCTTAGGAAGGGCATCTACACATTAAAAGGCTGCAGACCATCTCAATTCATCCTCTTAGCTACCAGATATCCTTTCTGAACTTCATAAAATCGGCTAAATGTAGTTGAAATCCAATATAGAATACATCTCCGGAATTGAAGGGGATATTGATGCCATTGATAAAATAATGCAGAAGTGAACCAAACATAGATCCCTGTTGAACTCCAGAAGCGACAAGAGTCCATTCCGAAGAACACCATTAATCATAAGTGATTGTTATCTACCTCTTAACTGAGAGAGAGAGAGAGAGAGAGAGAGAGAGAGAGAGAGAGAGAGAGAGAGAGAGAGAGAGAGAGAGAGATGAGGAGAGAGAGGAGATGAGAGAGAGAGAAAGAGAGAGAGAGTGAGAGTGTGAGATGAGGTGAGTGAAAGAGCGAGGAGAGAGAGAGAGAGAGAGAGAGAGAGAGAGAGAGAGAGAGAGAGAGCGAGAGAAGAGAAAAGAATAATTATTTTCTAGCCATCCAGCCAGTCAGCTATCAGCACTCCCGGGTAGATAGTTGACTTTAGCTCAATAGGTTGATTATGGTGTCATAGGTTGATGTTGGCTCCATAGGTTGATTTTGGTGTCATAGGTTGATTATGGTATCATAGGTTGATTATGGTATCATAGGTTGATTATGGTATCATAGGTTGATTATGGTATCATAGGTTGATTATGGTATCATAGGTTGACTTTAGTGCCATAAGGTGACTTCTGATCCATAGGTTGGTTGATTTCGGCTCCATAGGTTGATTTCGGCTCTGTAGTTTGATTTCGGCTCTATAGGTTGACCTCGGCTCCATAGGTTGATCTCGGCTCCATAGGTTGATATCAGCTCCGTAGGTTTATTTCGACTTTATATGCAAATTTCGGCTCCGTAGGTTGATTTTGGCTTTAAGTGCTGATTTCGGCTCCATGGGTTGATTTCGATTTACCAATTTCCTCTCCATGGGTTGATTATACCTTCATGGGTTGATTTTGGCTCTAAAAGTTTATCTCAGTTCCATGTGTACATTTCGGTTCATATGAGGATTAATCTCGGGTGAAAAGATTAATGTCGGCTGAAATGATTTATCTCGTCTGGAAGGATTAATCTAGGATGAAAGGATTAATCTCGACTGAAAGGATTAATCTCGGCTGAAAGGATTAGTATCGGGTGAAAGGATTGATCTCTGCTGAAAGGATTAGTATCGGGTGAAAGGATTGATCTTGACTGGAAGGATTAATCTCGGCTGAAAGGATTAGTATCGGGTGAAAGGATTTATCTCAGCGGAAAGGATTTATCTCGGCTGAAAGGATTTATCTCGGCTGAAAGGATTGATCTCGGCTGAAAGGATTGATCTCGGCTGAAAGGATTGATCTCGGCTGAAAGGATTGATCTAGGCTGAAAGGATTGATCTCGGGTGAAAGGATTAATCTCGGCTGAAAGGATAATCTCGGCTTCAAAGGATAATCTCGCCCCGCCGGAGTCTCTCAACTCTACACCGCTGTGGGCCGAGAGTAAAATAATCTCCACCTCCCCCGGGCTCTCGTCTTCCGTAAATCATGGTAATTTATTCTCCCAACTTAAGGGGAGGTATTTAGTTGATTCCCTAGACTTCCATCAAACTTAAAATTACTCCCCCTAGACCCTCTTTCAAGATAAATTTGTACATTTTTCGGTAGAAAAATGTCCCGGCCGAAGGCCGATTCCCCTTAAATTACAGGCTCGCTATCGCTCGCCAGGAAAAAATCGACACCTAAATGGCACGAATGGTCTTAAAATTGACAGAAATGGGGCGAGGGTTCTTAAAATCGCCAAACTAATGGGGCGAACGTCTTCAAATTTCCAAAGCAATGGGGCTAAACATGAGGGAGAAAGGGGTCCAGAAAAAATCCTCCAGGTGGAAATCTCCCCTTAAGAGCCGCTCGGTAACGTAAGCCTAACAATTGGATTTTTTGCTCGCGTATGGAGAGCTAACTGGAGAAAATTTTCGTTTCTCTCTTTTTTGTTCTCCTATTTTTTTGCATTACGCCTGAGACCTCAAAGCTTTTACACGATGACCGCCTGCCTGTCTGCCTGTTTACTTGTCTGCCTCTCTAGTTGTCTGCCTGTCTACTTGTCTGCCTCTCTACTTGTTTGCCTATCTGCCTGTTTACTTGTCTGCCTCTCTACTTGTCTGCCTTTCTGCCTGCTTACTTGTCTGCCTGTTTACTTGTCTGCCTGTCTGCCTTTCTGCCTGTTTACTTGTCTGCCTCTCTATTTGTCTGCCTTTCTGCCTGTTTACTTGTCTGCCTCTCTAATTGTCTGCCTGTCTGCCTGTTTACTTGCCTGCCTCTCTACTTGTCTGCCTGCTTACTTGTCTGCCTCTCTACTCGTCTGCCTGTTTACTTCTCTGCCTCTCTACTTGTCTGCCTGTCTGCCTGTTTACTTGTCTGCCTCTCTACTTGTCTGTCTGTCTGCCTGCTTACTTGTCTGCCTGCTTATTTGTCTGCCTTTCTGCCTGCTTACTTGTCTGCCTCCCTACTTGTCTGCCTTTCTGCCTGCTTACTTGCCTTCCTCTCTACTTGTCTGTCTGCTATTCCTGCCTCTCTTGTCTGCTTATCACGTGCTTAAGGGGAGGTTTTTAGTGTGTTACCTAGATATCTATCAAGCTTAAAAGTACACCCCCTTGACCCTCTTTCAGGATAAATTTTAACATTTTTCGATAGAAAAATTTCCCGGCCAAAGGCCGGTTCCTCTTAAATTACAGGCTCGCTATCGCTCGCCAGGAAAAAATCGACACCTAAATGGCACGAAAGTCTTAAAATTGACATAAATGGGGCGAATCTTCTTAAGATCGCCAAACTAATGGGGCGAACGTCTTAAAATCTCATAAGCAATCGGGCTAAACATGAGGGAGAAAGGGGTCAAACAAATATTCCCTCAAGTGGAAATCTCCCCTTAATTTCCTTGAGCAAAAACATCTGCACAACATTTGGAAACCTATTCATGATATACTTCCCTAATATTTTCAAAATAAGTTTGAGGAGTTAAGCCTTTGAGGATCTAAGACGCCCTTCTTTTACAATTTATGGCTATTATTAGACGATTATAATTATTCAGATTAGAAAGGGTAGACCTATATGGAAGTCAGGGGTTTAACCCTCTCACATCCTGACGCGATTTTTGAGCCTATTAGGGATACTTTAAAGCCTTTGTTACAGTCAGGGGTATCTATAAACATTTAGTTTGTTTACTTCAACCTCTGCAGTTGTCTTTGAGTTAGCTGTGGGCAGAAAACTAATTTTGGAGAGGTAATTATAACGGTGAGAGTAATCTATTTCTTATTGCTAATCTGGCAACCTCTGCGTCCTATGGAAGTCAGGGGTTTAATCAAGATAGCCTTTACCTCTTTTTACTCCCACAGATCCTTCCTAGGCTGTATATAATAATCTAATGATAGCCAGGACAAACTGTCAAAATGTGTCATGATCTTCAAGGGGTTAAGATGATTTGTAAGCGTCATTGATCACCATATCGAATTTAAGGTAAAAGATAATTAGATATTCATACCCGGGACTGTACTGTACATGATGACAATGGTTTTCGCGTTTATTTTTTTTTTTTATTTTTTTTTTTTTATTTTTTTTTTTTTAACATGATACCTTATGATGTGTTCGCCACTCTTCTAGCGGCACCAAGGAGCGCGACGCCCCTCGTTATGGGTGGTGATTAGAAGTACTCAAGTGTTCACATTATCGGAATTGGCTACTAAAATTGCAAAATTGAATAACAATGGTACAGATTATACAGCATTCATTATTAAAAGTGGGTAATCTTAGATGCAAAGATTTGATTAACTGTTCCACGGAGGCCCTCGGTGCTTTGCAATGCTTGTAAAGCTCTTGACACTTAAGAATATTCCATAAGCTGCATAAAATCGCCTGACAACAGCAACCAACAAGACAAAATGGTAAAGTCATTATTTAATTGAAGGGGTTAACAATGACAAAGACCCAAGCTATCGTCTGTTGCTGATGGACAGACTAATAACACACACAACAAAGCCACTCCAACAGCTTCCTCTCTCTCCAACACCCTCTCTACACTCTTCAGAAAATCTAGGAAAGTATAGAAAGTAGGTAAGAGGTGCCGTTGTAAAGGCTTATCCCTCAATACCTTCACCTAATGTAGTGTGTACTGGCGCGCGTCCTGCCTGCCACCTGGTTTCCTGCCTCGCCTGATTGTTTGTATACCTGTCCTTCTTGTCCTCCTTGCTAGGTGGGCCGGAAATCGTGATCCCATCCTTCTGTAACTCAACTAGGGCTAGAGCAAATGGGCTGATCAATTCCACACCTATTCCCTGGCCGACTTTTCTCAAATGGTAGAAATATGAGCTGGATTACTCTAGCCTAGTGCTTAGTGTGCGGAATTTCGGTGTGAGTATCCTAGGTTCGAGTCCTTGGAGTACCGCCATGCATTAATTACTTTCATTGATTTAATTTATTTTATTTTTATTTTATTTATTTATTTATTTTTTATTTTTTATTTTTATTTATTTTTATTTATTTGAATTTAATTGGCGAGTTATTTATTATTTATTTATATTTATATTTATTTGAATTTAATTGGCGAGTTGGTGAAAACAAATAGGAATTATAGAGGTATAATTATTATGTTCCCTCCTCCAACCAACTTTACTCCTAAACTCGATTAATTAAGGGGAGATTTCCACTTGAGGGATTATTTTCTTTACCCCTTTCTCCCTCAGGTTAAGCCCCATTGCTTTTGAGATTTTAAGACGTTCGTCCCATTAGTTTGGCGATTTTAAGAACTTTCGCCCCATTTATGTCACTTTTAAGACCTTTCGTACCATTTAGGTGTTTATTTTTTCCTGGCGAGCGATAGCGAGCCTGTAATTTAAGAGGAATCGGCCTTCGGCCGGGACATTTTTCTACCGAAAAATTTACAAATTTATCTTGAAAGGGGGTCAAGGGGGTGTCATTTCAAGCTTGATGGAAGTCTAAGAAACACACTAAAAACCTCCCCTTAAATTAACAAACATATGTGGCAGTCCGGGGATTCGAACCCAGGATGCTCACACCGAAAATCAACACACTTATGCATTGCACCACGAAGACAGTTAAAGACTGATGCACAAGCCTACGATTTATTATGCAGTTTCGAATCCTGCATACCAATCTTAGCATGTACATTCATTCCAACTGCACTATCGGAGGCTATGCATATGTGAATGGAAAGAGTAATTAATGGGGCGCTTAAGGGGGGTGACCTGCTTTTTGTTATTTCTGTCCTTTTATCTCTTTCTCTGGCTTGTATCCATTCGGCCCCATTCAGCCAACTATTTTAAGACGTTTATCACCATCTAGGTGTCGATTTCTTCCTGGCGAGCGATTGCGAGCCAGCATTATATGAAGAAATCCGGCTTCGCCGGAGAAATTTTTCTATCGAAAAATGTACAAATTTAGCTTGCTGTCTAACAAAAATTAAAAATATGCTGGCTCGCTACCGCTCACCAGTAAGAAATTGGGATAAACGTCTTAAAACAGTAGGCTGAATGGGGCCAAATGGATACAAGCCAGAGAAAGATAGAAAAGGACAGAACAAAAACAGGTCACCCCCCATAACCCTAAGGAAGGCCTCTCTATAAACTACTTCTGAATGTTGGAGAGTTACGGACTACTTATTTGGAACAGGGTATAGTTCACCTACCACCACCACCACCGCCACCGACACCTTTATATACTGCTCACCTCGCCCACTCTCACCTATTACTGGCTTCACTATCTGATTCACCTGTCTACCTGCTGTCTGTCTGAGTATTCACCTGTCTTCCTGCTTGATCACCTGTCTACCTGCTTGATCACCTGTTGTCTGTCTGAGTATTCACCTGTCTTCCTGCTTGATCACCTGTCTACCTGCTTGATCACCTGTCTACCTGTTGTCTGTCTGAGTATTCACCTGTCTTCCTGCTTGATCACCTGTCTACCTGCTTGATCACCTGTCTTCCTGCTTGATCACCTGTCTACCTGTTGTCTGTCTGAGTATTCACCTGTCTTCCTGCTTGATCACCTGTCTACCTGTGAGTATTCACCTGCTTGATCACCTGTCTACCTGTTGTCTGTCTGAGTATTCACCTGTCTTCCTGCTTGATCACCTGTCTACCTGCTGTCTGTCTGAGTATTCACCTGTCTACCTGCTGTCTGTCTGAGTATTCACCTGTCTTCCTGCTTGATCACCTGTCTACCTGCTTGATCACCTGTCTACCTGCTGTCTGTCTGAGTATTCACCTGTCTTCCTGCTTGATCACCTGTCTACCTGCTTGATCACCTGTCTACCTGCTGTCTGTCTGAGTATTCACCTGTCTTCCTGCTTGATCACCTGTCTACCTGCTGTCTGTCTGAGTATTCACCTGTCTTCCTGCTTGATCACCTGTCTACCTGCTGTCTGTCTGAGTATTCACCTGTCTTCCTGCTTGATCACCTGTCTACCTGCTTGATCACCTGTCTACCTGCTGTCTGTCTGAGTATTCACCTGTCTTCCTGCTTGATCACCTGTCTACCTGCTGTCTGTCTGATTATTCGCCTTCTTCCTGTTGGCTGAATCTATGTCTGATTATTAGCCTCTCTAATGAGTAGGTACCCATTACTGCCAATTTTACGATCTTTTGTGCCATTTAAGTGTTATCATTTTCCTGGCGAGCGATAGCGAGCCTGTCATTTAGAAGCAACATGCCTTCGGCCCTAAAATTTTTCAACCGAAAAATTTACACATTTATCTTGAAGGTGGGTCTTGGGGGTATTTAATGAAGGTCGACGAAGGCATAGGGAGCAAACTAAAGCACATTATATAATAATAAAAACAAAATATATATATATAATAAAATAATTGCGTCACTGTTTGATCTGTCTCCCTCCCGTTAGTCTTATAGCTCAAAGTATATATAATTTATTATAGCCAGCCTTCCTGTGGGTGGGTGGGTGGGTGTGGGTGTGTGGGTGTGTGGGTGTGTGGGTGTGTGTGTGTGTGTGTGTGTGTACACATTAATTTCTGCTGGTAAATTTAAATACATATGTTGCATCTACCGTTCCCCAAATACTCCTCCAGAGCAAAGTCTTTTTGATTCTCTGTCCTCACAACTCAGTGTCCTCAACTTAAATGCTTCTTCTGAAATCACTGTGTTGGGTGATTTTAATGTCCATAATGTTGAATGGCTCACTCATTCAGCCAGGACTGATGATGCTGGTCTTGAATGTGAGCTATTTGCAGACTCATTTAATCTCACTCAACTAGTCAACCAACCCACCCGTGTACCAGATAATCCTAATCATAATTCCCACCTACTGCACTTATTTTTAACAACCAATTCAGAAAATTATGATGTTACAGTGAGGTCCCCGCTTGGATCTTCTGATCACTGTCTGATACAGGCCACATGTCTATCACCTACCACACCTTCCCACTCTGAACCTGTGTTGGTGACTAAATGACATTACGATAGGGCAGACTGGGAGGGTCTTCAAGGTTTCTTTATTGATATTCCCTGGACCTCTTTCTTTTCTAATGATGCACACACCACCTTGAGCCACATACAAGATTTTGTAAAAATTGGAATGGAAACTTTTATTCCTCATCAAAAGTACAGTAAAAGATCTAATTCACCTAAATGGTTTGACCATAATTGTGCTAGAGTAACTGAACAAAAAGCAATAGCCTACAATGCATACACAAGATCAAAAACACATGAAGCCTTTAATTACTTTAGAAACATCAGAAATCATGCCAAAACTGTATTAAACCTAACTAAATCAAACTTTCTCCACAACCAGGCAAATAACTTCTAAATAATCCAAATGATAACAAAATATTTTGGTCTACTCTTAACTCAGTCAAATCCAACTTCACTACTGCTTCATCCATTCCACCATTAAAATCTCCGACTGGCAATCTTGTAAGTGACCCACGAGGTAAAGCTAACCTTCTTGCGCATATTTTCTCCACCAACTCAACCTTAGATGAAATAAATCAAGATGTCCCTGTACTTAATTTTAATTCGCCTGAAATTCCCTCACTTAAGATCCACACCAGACATGTCAAAACTATTTTGCAGAATCTCTCAGTAGATAAGGCTCCTGGTCCAGATGAAATTCCTCCAATATTACTTAAGAATTGCTCCTTGGTGCTCGCTCCTGTATTGGCACATTTTTTCCGTCTGTGTACTCATACCTCATGCTTCCCAGTACCCTGGAAAGAAGCAAACATCCATCCAGTTCCTAAAAAAGGTGCCTCTTCAGATCCATCAAACTACAGACCAATAGCTATAACTTCCACTCTTGATAAAGTCTTTGAAATTATATTAAATAATCACATAATTAAGCATCTTGAGAATAATAAATTAATCAGTGATAGGCAATATGGTTTTAGACGATTTCGATCAACTGCAGACATTCTTTGCCTTCTTACGCATCAAATCAACCAAGATACAGACCAACATGGTGAAACACATACAATAGCACTGGATATATCAAAGGCATTTGATAGAGTCTGGCATCAATCCTTATTGTCGAAGATGTCACACTACGGCCTTGCATCATTAGTTCCACTAATTTCTTCTTATCTTCATAACAGAAAAATATGTGTAATGGTAGATGGCCTTTATTCTCAATTTCACTCAATAAATGCTGGTGTTCCCCAGGGATCAGTTTTGGCCCCAACTCTGTTCCTCATTCATATCAATGATCTCATATCTACCACTCATAATCCAATACATTTCTACGCAGATGACTCAACACTCCACAGTTCCTTCACATTTACCAATTCTTTCACCCAACCCGATCTTATAAATTCAAAAATAAACACTGCAATTTCTCTGAACCAGGACCTTTCTAGAATTAATGAAAGGGGACAAAAGAATCCAGTTTCCTTTAATGCACAGAAAACCAAGTACATTCAATTTTCTAACCGACAGAATCTCACTGACTCCCATATATTGTTTAATGATGTAAATATTCCCACTTCCCCTAGTATTGACATTCTCGGTGTAACATTAACTACTAACTTGAGCTGGACACATTATGTTAGAAGCATTGCTAAGAATGCCTCTAAACAACTGGGACTCCTGTACAGAGTTCGAGAATTCTTCACTGGCGAGCAGTTGGCCGTAATATATAAAAGTCGTGTGCGTTCTCAGATGGATTACTGTTCACCTCTGTGGAGTGGTTGCATTGAGGCAGTTGGACAAAATTCAAAATAAAGCTATTAGATTAATCAATAACCCTGCAATCACACAGGACCTTCCTACATTATCCATACGAAGAAACGTTGCATCCCTTGCATTATTCTACAGATATTTTCACAGCAATTGTTCCGAGGAACTTGCTTCAATTGTGCCGCCTCTCCACATCTTTCCCCGTAGAACTAGGGCAGCTGAGAGCACCCATGAATTTACACTTTCTCCTCCACAATGCAGAACTTCTGCTTATCAAAATTCATTTATCCCTAGAACTACTCTTTGGAATTCACTTCCCTCGAGTTGCTTTCCACAAACTTACAATCTACAGAAGTTTAAATCCAGTTGTTACAAACATTTTATGAATGGAGGATGCCTTTAGGCACATGGACCTTTTTGTTTTATCTGTGTTTTTCCTTCCTCCGTTCATTGTCTCTTAAAAAAAAAAAAAAAAAAAAATGTATATGTGTGTGTGTGTGTGTGTGTGTGTGTGTGTGTGTGTGTGTGTGTGTGTGTGTGTGTGTGTGTGTGTGTGTGTGTGTGTGTGTGTGTGTGTGCATATATGTGTATATGTGTGTGTGGGTGTGGTGTGTGTGGCCACCTGTCAACCTACCTGTCTGCTTCACTGCCTGTCTCACCTCAACACCACAATCTGTCAACTCGGTAGGTCTCGGTCTGATCACTATACTCGATTTATTGTTAAGGGGGGTCACCTGCTTTATTTATCTTTCTCTCCTGTTCTCTCTTTCTCTGACTTGTATCCATTTGGTCCCATTCAGCCCACTGTTTTAAGATGCTTATCCCCTTCCAGGTGTCGATTTTTTCGATTGTATGGAGAAATCCGGCTTCGCCAGAGAAATTTTTCTATCGAAAAATGTACAAATTTAGCTTGCTGTCAAAAAAAAAAAATATATATATATATATATGCTGGCTTGCTACCGCTCGCCAGGAAAATATTAACACTTGGATGGGGGCAAACGTCTTAAAACAGAAGGCTGAATGGGACCGAATGGATACAAGCCAAAGAGAAAAAGAGAAAAAAAGCGAGGTGGGCCCCCTTAACATTATTGACGTATGACTAGGCCGGACCTCGAACCCCGGGCCTGTAGAGTAGCAGTCAAATACCAAACCGACTAGACCACTTACTCAGCAGAAAGCTTAGTCCCATAGCAGCTAATTTGGCATTTTGGCTCGAACGTCCCTTGATTTTGGCCCTACCACTCTTTCAACTCTGGGGGAGGCACTCGATACAGGCAGTTCTGCCTTTTGTCTCCCTCACTCACATAGAACAAAAATATCTACCTACTCTATCCATCACCTACCTTCTACCTCACCACAATGTATACCTATCTACCAACCCCATCACCCACAAAAAAAAAAATATATATATACCTACTCTATCCATCATCTACCTTCTACCTCACCACAATATATATATACTGTATAATTATATCTACCTACCCCATCACCAAAATATATATCTATATACCTACCCCATCACCAGCCTATCTCACCACAATATACTGTATATTATCTATCTACCTACCCTATCACCTACCTTCTACCTCATATACAGTGTTTATATACCGGTATCTACCCTATAAGTCTTCTACCTCACCACAATATACAGTATATATATCTACCTATCCCACCACCAGCCGTCTAGCTCCTACTGCCTCACTGCGTCACCACCATATATCTGCCTACCACCACCACCAGCTGCCCTAACCGCTTGCCTACCAGCTGTCGTGCCGTCCCTCCCAAGGTTAGCCCGTTGCCACCTTCAGCCTCCCCCTGGCGGGATACTCACGAGGGAATATACCAGGTTTAATTTTAGCTAACTGTAAATCATCATAGTTTCATCTGGATTACTCGGATGTTATGAAGATTTTGTAGTGAACATATTGGAACTGACGAGAACTAGGCATTAACCCCTTCAGACTCATATGACGCAGAGGTTGCCAGATTAGCAATAAGAAATAGAGTTCTCTCACTCTAATAATTACCTCTCCAAAATTAGTTTTCTGCCCACAGCTAACTCAAAGACAACTGCAAAGGTTGAAGTACCGGTAACTAAACTAAAGGTTTCTAAATACCCCTGATGGTAACAAAGACTTTAAAGTATCCCTAATCGGCTCAAAATCGCGTCATATGTCGGAGAGGGTTAATATGACGTAAACAAATATTATACCGGTATTCATATGTTAGCATTTGGTATCGAAATATGAGCTGCTAAGTGATTATATTTACTGTCAGCTGTAAATAAATAGACTATAGTTCACATTCATACTTCCTAGCTGTCTCCCAAGATACATTTTACTGCAGTGACTATATGGTGGATTACCGGTATCTTCTATTTCTAATATTTGTCATTACTTCTACTTCTTCCCTTCCTATTGATTTGTCTATCACCCATTACGTATGTCTTGATGGTGTAATGGTTAGAGCGTGTAAGTTCTGTATGTGGTGACCTGGGTTCGAATCCTAGGAGAATCACATGCTCTCATTAAATTTCATCTGGGGGGTTATTGGTGTTAAGAACGATGTTAAGGGGAGATCCTTCACTTTTTGTCAATTTTTGTATTTATTTATTATTTTTCTAGTTTCCTCGCTAGACCTCCATCAAGCTTAAAATGAAGCCCCCTAGACCCCCTTTCAAAATAAATTTGTACATTTTTCGGTAGAAAAATGTCCTGGCCGAAGGCCGATTCCTCTTAAATTACAGGCTCGCTATCGCTCGCCAGGAAAAAATCGAGACCTAATTGACAGGAAAGGTCTTAAAATTGACAGAAATGGGGCGAAAGTTCATACAATCGACAAACTAATGGGTCTAAAGATGAGGGAGAAGGTGGTCTAGAAAAGCGACTCGTCTCCCCTTAAAAATAA
The DNA here is from genome assembly GCA_032716605.1 of Paralithodes platypus. NCBI lineage: Eukaryota > Metazoa > Arthropoda > Malacostraca > Decapoda > Lithodidae > Paralithodes > Paralithodes platypus. The sequence goes on along the minus strand of CM064578.1, from coordinate 41,801,903 downwards.
ATATCCGTTCCTCCCCTTACCCTTCCTTCCAAATAAATACTCTCTCTCTCTCTCTCTCTCTCACTGTTCTCCTTATACTCATTTTACCATCCCTCTACCTTTCCTAACCTTAGTTTAGTCTCGTATATAACTTCTCTCCTCGTCCCCTTTCTTACCACTCGGTCGAGACGTTTAAGGGGAGATGGGTCGTTTTGCTAGATCCCCTTCTCCCTCATGTTTAGCCCCATTAGTATTCAGATTTTAAGAGGTTTGACCCATTAGTTTGTTGATTTTGAGACCTTTCGCCACATATATTTGTCAATAATATGACGTTTCGTGCTATTTAGGTGTCGATTTTTTTCCCTGGCGAACGATAGTGAGCCTGTAATTATGGAAGAACCGGCCTTTGGCCGGGACATTTTTCTACCGAAAAATGTACAAATTAATCTAGAAGGGGTATCAATGGATTTGATTTTTTTTTTTTTTTTTTTTTTTTTTTAAGGTTTGATGGAGGTCTAGCGAGGAAACTAAAGAATCAAAGAAAATATATACAAATAGACCAAAAAATAACCACTGTCCCCTTAACATGTCACCTGGTGGAGTGCAGATAGACTATATTTGTGTTCCTACTTAGGCCTACATAATAATAGTATATCCTTGTCTGAGCCTTTAAACCTTACAGTCAGTTCACGCCAATTGGTCTTATATTCTTGCAACCGTAGTTTCTGGCGATTTTATGCAACTTAAGACGGACCTGTCAGAGTTAGATTTCAATTGACCACTTGCGAGTGTCTGGGTATAAGGAAGTTGGAGCCATAAACATGCAATAATAATGTAAATTTCCTATATGGACAGAACATATATTTAATTTGGTTGTATATATGGATAAATGTACTACGACCGAAAGGGGAGTGGGTGGAAACTACAGAGGAATATGCCTCCTTAGCAGAGTAGGAAAGGTTTATGGTAGGATATGCTTAGAGTGCTAAAGGGGAGGTTTTTAGTGGATTCCCTAGACTTCCATCAAGCTTAAAATTACTCCCCCTAGACCCCCTTTCAAGATAAATTTGTACATTTTTCGGTAGAAAAATGTCCCGGCCGAAGGCCGATTCCCCTTGAATTACAGGCTCGCTATCGCTCGCCAGGAAAAAATCGACACCTAAATGGCACGAAGTCTTAAAATTGACAGAAATGGGGCGAGGGTTCTTAAAATCGCCAAACTAATGGGGCGAACGTCTTAAAATCTCAATAGCAAAGGGAGTAAACATGAGGGAGAAAGGGGTCCAGAAAAAAATCCTTCAGGTGGAAATCTCCCCTGAAGATCTGTATTTGGGAACCCAGGTTTGAATCCCGGTAGGATCGCATGCTTTCATTAATTTCATTGGGAGGTGTTTGGTGTTGAGAGTGAAGTAAATCAGATTATTTCTATAGGTTAAATAGTAACATTTCATAGCCAGGCCGGCCCTTAAGAGATCTGTGCCCCATTAAGGGGGGTGACCTGCTTTTTGTTATTTCTGTCCTTTTCTCTCTTGCTCTGACTTGTATCCATTCGGCCCCATTCAGCCAACAATTTTGAGACGTTTATCCCCATCTAGGTGTCGATTTCTTCCTGGCGAGCGAAATCGAGCCAGCATTATATGAAGAAATCCGGCTTCGCCGGAGACATTTTTCTATCAAAAAATGTACAAATTTAGCCTGCTGTCAAAAAAAACAAAAAAATATACTGGGTCGCTACCGCTCACCAGTAAAAAATTGACACCTGGATGGGGATAAACGTCTTAAAACAGTAGGCTGAATGGGGCCAAATGGATACAAGCCAGAGAAAGATAGAAAAGGACAGAACAAAAACAGGTCACCCCCCTTAAATGTCCTTTCCTTGATGGAGGTCTAGGGAGGAAACTTAAAACAAAAATAATAATAAAAACAAATTAAATACGCTCAGCCACCCTCAATAAAGAATATATATAGACAACCCCATTTACTATAAACCCCACCACCACCACCACCAGCACACACAAGTTCCCCACCACCACCACGGGATATAAATAAGACAAGCGGAGAAAGTTGTTTGCTCGCTCCCTGCCTCCACACCAGAACAATATATGACAAACACACGAGAGCGAGCGAGAGCGAGAGAGAGAGAGAGTACAAAGGAGTACAAAGGAAATCAAGCAACAACAGGTCTAGTGACCCTTCTAGGCTGCTTGTCCTCCAAAACACTGAGGATCAAGTGTCCAAACAGTGGTTTAGAGTGGGTAAGGGAACATTGGAAAGGGAACTACTGCCCTGGAACTAATGTCCGTGGCAGGATTAGGAATAGTTAGTAGGGTTGGGATTAAATACTGGGGGGGGGGGAAAAAGTTATTCATTTACAAACGCAGTCAGTCGCGGGTTTGATGCGAGATATTTGTCTGAGCGGAGTTTAAATGAATCAACGGTGCTGCAGTCTATAACGTCTCGGGGAAGCCCATTCCACAAGTTGACAACACGATTGAAGAAGAAATTCTTAGATTCGTGTGAGTTAAAAGATTTACCAATAATTTAAAAGATTTACCAATAATTTAGAGAGAGAGAGAGAGAGAGAGAGAGAGAGAGAGAGGGAGAGAGAGAGAGAGAGCGAGAGAGAGAGAGAGAGAGAGAGAGAGAGAGAGAGAGAGAGAGAGAGAGAGAGAGAGAGATTTACCAATAATTTAAAAGATTTACCAATAATTTAGAGAGAGAGAGAGAGAGAGAGAGAGAGAGAGAGAGAGAGAGAGAGAGTCTCATTGTGAATATCCTTTATCTGAGTAGTGACAATAAACCTGGAGGAGAGTATAAGGCCAATGGTAAACAAGCAAACTTAAAGGGAGATGGGCCGTTTTTCCGGTCCCCTTTCTTCCTCGTGCTTAACCCCATTAGTTTTGAGTTTTTAAGACGTTTGCTCCATTAGTTTGTCGATTTTAAGACCTTTCACCCCATATCTTTGTCAATATTTAGACTTTTCGTGCACTTTAGGTGTCGATATTTTTTCCTGGCGAGCGATAGCGAGCCTGTAATTGTGGAGGCTGTGAGATGGCCGTGACAGTTTTCTACCGAAAAATTTACAAATTAATCTCGTAGAAGGATCTAATGGCTGTTTTTTAAATTTTGATGGAGGTCTAGGGAGAAAACTTAAAAAATTAGGAATATATAATTAAATAGACCCCAAATAATATTCACTGTACCATAAAATGAAAGTAAAAGTCTCACTAAAGCCTAAAGATGACAACAACAGACTATCGAGTTCGAACAGGGATATGAAGGTATACCCGGGGGAAATAAACAAATCTTTACATAATTGGTGACCTGAATATAGATTTGTGCGAACGGAATGAGCCGGGTGAATGATACGTGTACACTGTATAATCACCAGATGTTGACCCGCTTCCAGAATGTTTAGAGTTAGTGTAAAGATTTTTTTTTTTTTTTTTTTTTTTTTTTTTCCTGGAAGGTACAAATGAGGTTAAGGTGAGGTTTTTAGTTCGTTCTCTACATTTCCATCAAGCTTAAAATTACACCCCCTAGACCCCCTTTCAAGATAAATTTGTACATTTTTCGGTAGAAAAATGTCCCGGCCAAAGGCCGGTTCCTCTTAAATTAGAGGCTCGCTATCGCTCACCAGGATTAAATCGACACCTAAATGGCACGAAAGTTCTTAAAATTGACAGAAATGGGGCAAAAGTTTTTAAAATCACCAAACTAATGGGGCGAACGTCTTAGAATATCAAAAGCAATGGGACTAAACATGAGAGAGAAAGGAATCCAGAAAAAAATCCCTCAAGTGGATATCTCCCCTTCACAACAACACAGACATCAACATAAACTCCACATCATGCACTTGTGATTTAATTAAGGGGGGGGTGACCTGTTTTTGTTCTGCCCTTTTTCTATCTTTCTCTGGCTTGTATCCATTCGGCCCCATTGAGCCTAATGTTTTAAGACGTTTATCCCCATCCAGGTGTCATTTTTTTACTGGTAAGCGGTAGCGAGCCAGCATATTTTTGATTTTTGTTTGACAGCAGGCTAAATTTGTACATTTTTCGATAGAAAAATTTCTCCGGCGAAGCCGGATTTCTTCATATAATGCTGGCTCGCTATCGCTCGCCAGGAAGAAATCGACACCTAGATGGGGATAAACGTCTTAAGGGGAGATATCAACTTGAGGGATTTTTTTCTTGACCCCTTTCTCCCTCATGGTTAGCCCCATTGATTTTTATATTATAAGACGTTCGCCCCATTAGTTTGGCGATTTTAAGAACTTTCGCCCCATTTCTGTCAATTTTAAGATTTTTCGTGCCATTTAGGTGTCGATTTTTTCCTGGCGAGCGATAGCGAGCCTGTAATTTAAAGGGAACCGGCCTTCGGCCGGGACATTTTTCGGTAGAAAAATGTACAAATTTATCTTGAAAGGGAGTCTAGGGGCTGTAATGTTAAGCTTGATGGAAGTCTAGCGAACTAACTAAAAACCTCCCCTTAAAATAGTTGGCTGAATGGGGCCGAATGGATACAAGCTAGAGAAAGAGAGAAAAGGACAGAAATAACAAAAAGCAGGTCACCCCCCTTAATACCAAAACAGGGACAGTAACAAGACTCATATAATTGACTGACAGACAGACACATGCCACACTAATAAACAAACACACACTCTCTAACAAACATACATACACACTTTACCAAACACTTATACTGACACATACACACGGTACCCTATAATAAACCCATAAACACACATACTTACAAACACACACACACACACACTCTAAACACACAGACACACATACACACTGTAACACACACACACTACCAAACACACACATACTCTAACACTCACACACACACACACACACACACACACACACACACACACACACACACACACACACACACACACACACACACACACACACACACACACACACACCACACACACACACAACACACACACACACACACACACACACACACACACACACACACACACACACACACACACACACACACACACACACACACACACACACACACACACACACACACACACACACACACACACACACACACACTATCAAACACACACCATGACACAATACTCACACAAACTCCCTGCTCGCCCACACTCACTTAAGCTACATCACCTCCACTAGCGACAACACCCTTGTACAATGTTACCTTTATATACACACACACACTCTCTCTCTCTAACACATAATCACACAAACGCACTCTCTCTCTCTCTACCACACACACTAACACACTCACTTAAGCTACATCACCTCCACTAACGACAACACCCTCTAACACACACACACACACAAGCACACACACACACACACTCACTTAGGCTACATCACCTCCACTAGCGACAACACCCTTTTACAATGTTCCCTATACACACACACACACACACACGCACTCTCTCTCTAACACACACACACTAACACACTCACTTAGGCTACATCACCTCCATTAGCGACAACACCCTTTTACAATGTTCCCTACACACACACACACACACACACACACACACACACACACACACACGCACTCTCTCTCTCTCTACCACACACACTAACACACTCACTTAAGCTACATCACCTCCACTAACGACAACACCCTCTAACACACACACACACACACACACACACACACTCATTTAGGCTACATCACCTCCACTAGCGACAACACCCTTTTACAATGTTCCCTATACACACACACACACACACACACTCTCTCTCTCTCTAACACACACACACACACACTCATTTAGGCTACATCACCTCCACTAGCGCCAACACCCTCTAACACAAACACACACACTCACTCACTCACTCACTCACTCACTCACTCTCTCTCTCTCTAACACACACACACACACACACTCGGGCTACACCACCTCCACTAGCGACAACACCCTCTGACAATGATGAACTTAAGACGCTTCACCCTATCATTTTGTCGATAATAAGACGTTTCAACCCATTCAGCTCTTCATATTTGCTTTCTAGTCGAGTCATAGCGAGTCTGTATTGGTACCGGTAACTTAGAAGAAATCGACTTTCGGTCAGCCCACTTAAAAATAAATGAATAAACAAAAAATGTACAAATTTAGCTTGAAGGGGGTCTCACGGGGTCATTTGTTAGTTTGAAGGAAGTCTGGGAAGGTGTTTGTGTTGGCCTAGGGTACAAACTAATTTTTGTTTTACAAATTTAGCTTGAAGGGAGTCTCACGGGGTCATTTGTTAGTTTGAAGGAAGTCTGGGAAGGTGTTTGTGTTGGCCTAGGGTACAAACTAAAAAAAAATGTACAAATTTAGCTTGAAGGGGGTCTCACGGGGTCATTTGTTAGTTTGAAGGAAGTCTGGGAAGGTGTTTGTGTTGGCCTAGGGTACAAACTAAAAAAAAAATGTACAAATTTAGCTTGAAGGGAGTCTCACGGGGTCATTTGTTAGTTTGAAGGAAGTCTGGGAAGGTGTTTGTGTTGGCCTAGGGTACAAACTAAAAAAAAATGTACAAATTTAGCTTGAAGGGGGTCTCACGGGGTCATTTGTTAGTTTGAAGGAAGTCTGGGAAGGTGTTTGTGTTGGCCTAGGGTACAAACTAAAAAAAAATGTACAAATTTAGCTTGAAGGGGGTCTCACGGGGGCATTTGTTAGTTTGAAGGAAGTCTGGGAAGGTGTTTGTGTTGGCCTAGGGTACAAACTAAATTTTTTTTTACAAATTTAGCTTGAAGGGGGTCTCACGGGGTCATTTGTTAGTTTGAAGGAAGTCTGGGAAGGTGTTTGTGTTGGCCTAGGGTACAAACTAAAAAAAAATGTACAAATTTAGCTTGAAGGGGGTCTCACGGGGTCATTTGTTAGTTTGAAGGAAGTCTGGGAAGGTGTTTGTGTTGGCCTATGGTACAAACTAATAAAAAATCCATCATTCGAAACCGGCTAAAGCAAGCAAAACTCTCAATACTGATTAAGGGGGGTGACCTGCTTCTTGTTATTTCTCTCCTTTTCTCTCTTTCTCTGCCTTGTATCCATTCGGCCCCATTCAGCCAGCTATTTTAAGACGTATATCCCCATCTAGGTGTCGATTTCTTCCTGGCGAGCGATAGCGAGCCAGCATTATATGAAGAAATCCGGCTTCGCCGGAGACATTTTTCTATCGAAAAAATTACAAATTTAGCCTGCTGTCAAACAAAAATAACAAATGTGCTGGCTCGCTACCGCTCACCAGTAAACAATTGACACCTGGATGGGGATAAACGTCTTAAAACAGTGGGCTGAATGGGGCCAAATGGGTACAAGGCAGAGAAAGCTAGAAAAGGACAGAACAAAAACAGGTCACCCCCCCTCTTAAACAAAATATCCCAATAACCCACACAGGAGGTCGCATCAGATAGTGTAAATACCGAACCATTCCTTTGATAACCATAATAAAATATCTTGGTAAGCATTCCTCCTCCTTTGTCGGTTTATTAAATATTATCGGGATATTAAATAGAGTCTGAGTCCACTACCTGTTTATTTGGGGATATTTAATAGAGTCGGAGTCCACTACCTGTTTATTGGGGATATTAAATAGAGTCAGAATCCACTACCTGTTTATTGGGGATATTAAATAGAGTCAGAGTCCACTACCTGTTTATTGGGGATATTAAATAGAGTCTGAATCCACTACCTGTTTATTGGGGATATTAAATAGAGTCTGAGTCCACTACCTGTTTATTGGGGATATTAAATAGAGTCTGAATCCACTACCTGTTTATTGGTGATATTAAATAGAGTCTGAATCCACTACCTGTTTATTGGGGATATTAAATAGTCAGAATCCGCTACCTATGTGACTTGCCGCTTTTATCAGTATTCATTCAAATGATTTATGGAAATATAACTTTCTGCATTGTGCGAGGAGGGTTTTGTTAAGGGGAGATTTCCACTTCAGGGACTTTTTTCTTGACCCCATTCTCCCTCATGTCTAGCCCCATTGCTTTTGAGATTTTAAGACGTTTGCACCAATAGTTTGGTGATTTTAAGAATTTCCGCCCCATTCTGTCAATTTTAAGACCTTTCGTGCCATTTAGGTGTCGATTTTATCCTGGCGAGCGACAGCGAGCCTGTAATTTGAGAGTAACCGGCCTTCGGCCGGGAAATTTTTCTACCGAAAAATTTACAAATTTATCTTGAAAGGGGGTCAAAGGAGTGACATTTTAAGATTGCTGAAGGAGTAGGACACAAACTAAAGACCTCCCCTTAAGCAATGTTTCGTATCTATACTCTGGGAGAGACAGGTAGTTACAAAGAGTTACATCGATACACAGACTGCACAGACCTTGCAGTTCCTACTAGGTAATCCGGACTTAATTCTAACATAATTTACTACTAAGTGGAAGAAAAGGATAGCAAAGCAGAAGGCTCTCTCCCAACCCACCACCAAAATGAGAAAGCAAACTATTTGATGACTGGCACTCAGCTTAAGAATGTAAACAGAGAAACCGATCTGGGAGTAACAATATCGAGTAACCTAAAACAGAGTCAACAATGTTCAGAAGTTGTTAAGAAGGCAAACAAAATAATTGGCTTTATAGGCAGGTCATTTGAGCATAAATCCAAAGACGTTATCCTAACCCTTTACAATTCCTTAGTCCGCCCTCTTCTGGAATACTGCGTTCAATCCTGGTACCCTTATTACCAAAAAGATATAGACAAGCTAGAACGAGTTCAACGTAGAGTTACCAAAATGATACCTAGCCTAAAGAACAAACCATACAAAGAGCGTCTTAGAGAATTAAATCTATTTCCTTTAACCCAACGCAGATTAAGAGGCGACTTAATTCAAGTGTTCAAAATCATCAAAGGCATCGACAATATGAACTGTAGTAAGTACTTCACTATCGACCAATCTAATTACACGCGGGGAAACGGGTGCAAAATTATTGGTAAATCTTTTAACTCACACGAAGCTAAACATTTCTTCTTCAATCGAGTTGTCAACTTATGGGATGGACTTCCCCGAGATGTTATAGACTGCCACACCGTTGATTCATTTAAACTCCGCTTAGACAAATATCTCGCATCAAACCCGCGACTGACTGCGTTTGTAAATGAATAACTTTATTTTATCCTCCCTCAGTTACTAACCCATCTGTCCCCTACTAACTTCCTAATCCTGCCACGGACATTAGTTCCAGGGCAGTAATTCCCTTTCCAATGTTCCCTTACCCACTCTAAACCACTGTTTGGACACTTGATCCTCAGTGTTTTGGAGGACAAGCAGCCTAGAAGGGTCACTAGACCTGTTGTTGCTTGATTTCCTTTGTACTTGTACTCCTTTGTACCTCCTCCGACAAAGAATGGACATGAAATACAGCAGTGAGGAAAAGGCCCCTAGTAGAATGAGAACATTTCTACCGGGAAATTTATAGAAAAGATCGAATTGGTAAAATAAATTACTACCGATACTTGAGAGAGAGAGAGAGAGAGAGAGAGAGAGAGAGAGAGAGAGAGAGAGAGAGAGAGAGAGAGAGAGAGAGAGAGAGAGAGAGAGAGAGAGAGAGAGAGAGAGAGAGAGAGAGAGAGAGAGAGATTGAGAGTGAGAGTGAGAGTGTGAGAGACAGAAACTGTGAGTGTGTGTGCGTATGAAGGGAGGCAGTAAATCTTAGGAAATTTTTTAGAACTTTTCCTTAACCTATCTAAATGTTGCACAGTTTGCATTATACACAAACTCAAAATCGTCCATATAATTCAAATGATCAATGCATATTTTATCAATTGCCAATTTCCAAATACTTATCGGTAACTGAATTAATAATCTTTTGTGTTTAAATTTTTTGTTACATTTTCTTTACCCTTTTCGACAGCTTTAAGGGGAGATTTCCACTGGAGGGATTTTTTTTTTCGGGACCCCTTTCTCCCTCATGTTTAGCCCCATCGCTTTTGATATTTTAAGACGTTCGCCCCATTAGTTTGGCGATTATAAGAACCTTCACCCCGTTTCTGTCAATTTTAAGACCTTTTGTGCCATTTAGGTGTCCATTTTTTCCTGGCGAGCGATAGCGAGCCTGTAATTTAAGAGTTAGCGGCCTTCGGCCGGGACATTTTTCTTCCGAAAAATGTACAAATTTATCTTGAAAGGGGGTCTAGGGGGTGTAATTTTAAGTTTGATGGAGGTCTAGAGAACATACATAAAACCTCCCCTTAAGGTGGTGTCACACGAGCGCATTTCCCGGCAATTTTCGATGAGCAAGTTTTTTCTCGTACTATTTTGAAGCCATTTCGCATTGGAACCAGAAAATAGATCGAAGGTAGAATTATGTTAATTAGTTTAATTCTCATGACACTTTAAAAACATTGAAACTGCCAGACTACAATTGCCCGTAAAAATCGTTGGAAAAAGCGCTCGTGTGACACCGCCTTAAGACACATAATAGATCGATTTCACAAGTAAACTATATTCTAGAAAAAAACATCACTGGGATATAAGCGTTGCGTCAATCACTTTTAAGGACGTGGGTATAATATATAAAAGAGTTTGTGCTGATGTGTGAATTTAGCTTATGTCAGTTCTGAAAGTTTGTTGGCTGAACACACGCATCTCATGAATAAAGCCAGCCTCTCTCTCTCTCTCTCTCTTTCTCTCTCTCTGTCCCCAACCACCCCAACACACACACACACACACACACACACACACACACACACACACACACACACACACACACACACACACACACACACACACACACACACACACACACACACACACACACACACACACACACACTTTTAAGAGTGGTCTAAGGCACTGTGCGCTGGCTGCAAGGTCGAGGGTTCGAGACTCGAGTCCTCCAGAATCCTTAAACAAGCTTTGGCTATCACAATGGAGAGGATTGTATTGTTATCCCTCCCTAGCCAAGCTGCTTAACTATGAGCTTGTGTTAACCTACATAAACTCTCACAAGTGCATCTGCGTATGTAATATGATGGGTACTCGGCACCTCACGGTCGCCAAAGGCTGCATGTAACCTCATAGTTAAGGTAGAATAAGCCTTGTATTGTACAGTCGCGCTAATAAGTGATGTCTCGGCACCAATTATATTTTGATCAATTATCGTTATCAGCAATATTTATACATGATATTTTTCTTTTTGAGTGAGATATATAAGCATGTTTCTACACCTACCCACCCTATTCAACATCTGACAGACATGAATACAGCACAGAGCGAGCCAAACGTAAAGAAAGCTGAGCCATGACTTATTAGCGCGACCGTACCTAAGAGAAGAAAAACAATAAACAATTAATTATAAACAACAATTAATATAATTATTACTATTTTTACACACACTCACACACACTCATTCACTCCTAATTCCGCTCCGCTCTCCAGGATAGTAACATTTAATTTACTAGGTCTATATATGAAGACTGTACAGTCGCGCTTATAAGTGATGTCTCGGCATCAAGTATGTTTTGATCAATAATTGGTATCGGCAATATCTAAGCTTCATTTCTTCATATCGAGTGAAATATACAAACACGTTCCTACACTTACCCACCCTATTCAACATCTGACAGACATTAATACAGCACAGAACGAGCCAAACGTAATGACAGCTGAGACATGACTTATTAGCGCGACTGTACATAACTATATAAAGTCAGATAATTTATAAGAAAACACTAATGATGATAATTGGTACCGTACTGAAAACACTAATGATGATAATTGGTACCGTACTGAAAACACTAATGATGATAATTGGTACCGTACTGAAAACACTAATGATGATAATTGGTACCGTACTGAAAACACTAATGATGATAATTGGTACCGTACTGAAAACACTAATGATGATAATTGGTACCGTACTGAAAACACTAATGATGATAATTGGTACCGTACTGAAAACACTAATGATGATAATTGGTACCGTACTGAAAACACTAATGATGATAATTGGTACCGTACTGAAAACACTAATGATGATAATTGGTACCGTACTGAAAACACTAATGATGATAATTGGTACCGTACTGAATAATTAACCTTCCTAATCTAAACAAAACCGTCTAAAATGCGTCATACTCCTCAAGGGGTTAAGGGGAGGTCTCCACTTGATTGTTTTCTTGACCCCTTTCTCCCTCATGTTTAGCCCCATTGCTTTTGATATTATAAAACGTTTGCCCCATTAGTTTAGCGATTTTAAGAACTTTCACCCCATATTAAGACCTTTCGTGCAATTCAGGTGTCTATTTTATCCTGGCGAGCGATAGCGAGCCTGTAATTTAAGAGGAACCGGCCTTCGGCCGGGACATTTTTCTACCGAAAAATGTACAAATTTATCTTGAAAGGGATTCGAGGGGGTGTAATTTTAAGGTTGATGGAGGTCTAGGGAACAAACTAAATACCTCCCCTTAAGCCTATACAAGAGAGTCCAAAAGAAAGCAAGCAACAACAGATCTACTGCTAAAGATACTGTTTGCTGTAGCTGAGTCAGGATCGGGTACAGATGGACTATAGTCAGTTTGTTTACAGCTGATGGTAAATTGCCATGTCTCCCCATCAGGATTATTCAGCTGTTATGTATAATTTGTAGCGAAATATTTAGTTAATTATGGAAACTTGCTATTAATATGTGGCCGAGCCATAGCAGTTTCAAATGTTTGCAATAAGAATCGAGAAATCAGCTGTTAACCCTCTCCGACATAAGAAGCGATTTTGAGCCTATTTGGGGATACTTTAAAGCCTTTGTTACCATCAGGGGTATTTAAAAACCTTTAGTTTATTTACTTCAACCTCTGCAGTTGTCTTTGAGTTAGCTGTGTTGAGCCTATTGGGGATACTTTAAAGCCTTTGTTACCATCAGGGTATTTAAAAACCTTTAGTTTAGTTTCTTCAACCTCTGCAGTTGTCTTTGAGTTAGCTGTGGGCAGAAAACTAATTTTGGAGAGGTACGGTAATTATAAGAGTGAGAGAACTCTATTTCTTATTGCTAATCTGGCAACCTCTGCGTCATATGAGTCTGAAGGGGTTAAAGAATTACACTTTCTATCAGCTGGAGAAAATATAGACTATCTAACGTAGTAATTTCACTCCCAACACCAAACACCTCCCAGTGACATTAATGAAAACATGTGATCCTCCCGGGCTTCGAACAAGGAATATTACTGATATAAACGAATAGGGTGAAATATGGCTGTTAAGGGGAGATTTCCACTTGAGGGATTTTTTTTCTTTACCCCCTTTCTCCCTCATGTTTAGCCCCATTGCTTTTGAGATTATAAGACGTTCGCCCCATTAGTTTGGCGATTTTAAGAACTTTCACCCCATTTATGTCACTTTTAAGACCTTTCGTCCCATTTAGGTGTCGATTTTTTCCTGGCAAGCGATAGCGAGCCTGTAATTTAAGAGCAACCGGCCTCCGGCCGGGACATTTTTCTACCGAAAAATGTACAAATTTATCTTCAAAGTGGGTCAAGGGGGTGTAATTTTAAGCTTGATGAAAACGTAGGGAACAAACTAAATACCTGCCCTTAACCCCTTCATGACCGATGACGTCCTTTTTTATCATATTCCGGCAGTTATTAGACGATTCTATTTAGCTTCGGACAGACGTATAGCAATTGACTACTTTCAAGTTTCATTCTATAAGGAAGTTGGAGCTGTAGACATCGATATTCAGCAGAATAACCAGCTATAATATGGTTTTAGTAATGTTATAAATACATAAAACCAAATTCAACATATTATTTGTCCATCAGAAACCTACGTAGTTACTGTATTTGTGTTTAAGGGGAGATTTCCACTCGAGGGATTTTTTTCTTGACCCCTTTCTCCCTCGTTTAGCCCCATTGCTTTTGATATTATAAAACGTTTGCCCCATTAGTTTAGCAATTTTAAGAACTTTCACCCCATATTAAGACCTTTCGTGCCATTCAGGTGTCGATTTTATCCTGGCGAGCGATAGCGAGCCTGTAATTTAAGAGGAACCAGCCTTTGGCCGGGACGTTTTTCTACCGAAAAATGTACAAATTTATCTTGAAAGGGGGTCAAGGGGGTGATATTTTTAGATTGCTGGAAGAGTAGGAAACAAACTAAAAACCTCCCCTTAATATCGATGTTTACAGGCCGAACTTCCTTATAGCCAGAAACTCGCAAGTGGTCAATTACGAGGCTACAGTCTATCTCAATATACAGACAATCTCAATATACAGACAATCTCAATATACAGACAATCTCAATATACAGACAATCTCAATATACAGACTCAATATACAGACTCAATATACAGACTATCTCAATATACAGACTATCTCAATATACAGACAATCTCAATATACAGACAATCTCAATATACAGACAATCTCAATATACAAACTATCTCCATACAAACTATCTCCATACAAACTATCTCCATACAAACTATCTCGATACAAACTATCTCCATACAAACTATCTCAATATACATACTATCTCAATATACAGACTATCTCAATATACAAACTATCTCAATATACAAACTATCTCAATATACAGACTATCTCAATATACAGACTATCTCAATATACAGACTATCTCAATATACAAACTATCTCAATATACAAACTATCTCAATATACAGACTATCTCAATATACAGACAATCTCAATATACAGACAATCTCAATATACAGACTATCTCAATATACAGACAATCTCAATATACAGACTCAATATACAGACTATCTCAATATACAGACTATCTCAATATACAGACTATCTCAATATACAGACTATCTCAATATACAGACTATCTCAATATACAGACAATCTCAATATACAGACAATCTCAATATACAGACTATCTCAACATACAGACTATCTCAATATACAAACTATCTCAATATACAAACTATCTCAATATACAGACTATCTCAATATACAGACTATCTCAATATACAGACTATCTCAATATACATACTATCTCAATATACATACTATCTCAATATACAGACTATCTCAATATACAGACTATCTCAATATACAAACTATCTCAATATACAAACTATCTCAATATACAGACTATCTCAATATACAGACTATCTCAATATACAGACTATCTCAATATACAGACTATCTCAATATACAAACTATCTCAATATACAAACTATCTCAATATACAGACTATCTCAATATACAAACTATCTCAATATACAGACTATCTCAATATACAAACTATCTCAATATACAGACTATCTCAATATACAGACTATCTCAATATACAAACTATCTCAATATACAGACTATCTCAATATACAGACTATCTCAATATACAAACTATCTCAATATACAAACTATCTCAATATACAAACTATCTCAATATACATACTATCTCAATATACAGACTATCTCAATATACAGACAATCTCAATATACAGACTATCTCAACATACAGACTATCTCAATATACAGACAATCTCAATATACAGACTATCTCAACATACAGACTATCTCAATATACAGACAATCTCAATATACAGACTATCTCAATATACAGACTATCTCAATATACAGACTATCTCAATATACAAACTATCTCAATATACAAACTATCTCAATATACATACTATCTCAATATACAGACTATCTCAATATACAGACAATCTCAATATACAGACTATCTCAATATACAGACAATCTCAATATACAGACTATCTCAATATACAGACTATCTCAATATACAAACTATCTCAATATACAAACTATCTCAATATACAAACTATCTCAATATACATACTATCTCAATATACAGACTATCTCAATATACAGACAATCTCAATATACAGACTATCTCAACATACAGACTATCTCAATATACAGACAATCTCAATATACAGACTATCTCAACATACAGACTATCTCAATATACAGACTATCTCAATATACAGACTATCTCAATATACAAACTATCTCAATATACAGACTATCTCAATATACAGACTATCTCAATATACAAACTATCTCAATATACAGACTATCTCAATATACAAACTATCTCAATATACAGACTATCTCAATATACAGACTATCTCAATATACAAACTATCTCAATATACAGACTATCTCAATATACAGACTATCTCAACATACAGACTATCTCAATATACAGACAATCTCAATATACAGACAATCTCAATATACAGACTATCTCAATATACAGACTATCTCAATATACAGACTATCTCAATATACAAACTATCTCAATATACAGACAATCTCAATATACAGACTATCTCAACATACAGACTATCTCAATATACAGACTATCTCAATATACAGACTATCTCAATATACAGACTATCTCAATATACAAACTATCTCAATATACAAACTATCTCAATATACAAACTATCTCAATATACATACTATCTCAATATACAGACTATCTCAATATACAAACTATCTCAATATACAGACTATCTCAGTATACAAACTATCTCAATATACAGACTATCTCAATATACAAACTATCTCAATATACAGACTATCTCAATATACAGACTATCTCAATATACAAACTATCTCAATATACAGACTATCTCAATATACAAACTATCTCAATATACAGACTATCTCAATATACAGACTATCTCAATATACAGACTATCTCACTTAATCCTTGTAGCCACCATATATCCTGTCAGAGCTCCATAAAATCGTCTAAATATTGCTGAAATTAAGGGGACCCACCTGCTTTTTTTTTATCTTTCTCTCCGTGTCTCTATTTCCCTGGCTTGTATCCATTCGGCCTCATTCAGCCCACTATTTTAAGACGTTTATCCCCATCCACGTGTCAATTTCTTCCTGGATAGCGAGCCAGCATTGTATGGAGAAATCCGGCTTTGCCGGAGACATTTTTCTATCGAAAAATTTACAAATTTAGCTTGCTGTCAACACGGAAAAATATATATGCTGGCTCGCTACCGCTCGCCAGGAGAATATTGACACCTGGATGGGGGTAAACGTCTTAAAACAGTAGGCTGAATGGGGCCGAATGGATACAAGCCAAAGAGAGAGGGAGAGCAAGAGAAGAAAAAACAAAAAAGCGAGGTGGGCTCCCTTAAACAAGAGACATTCTCGGTAGTGAAAGGGTTAAAAAAAAAAAAAAAAAAATCGGTTTAGATAAGAGTTAACCCCTTCAGCACGATGAGGTAATGTTACCTTGGATTCTGGCTATAAGTAGACGATTTTATGCCGTTTAACAAGGACTTAGTTGATACCGAAGTTTTAATGGGATAGTATTTACCCCCTTTGAGTCCTAGAGGTTGATTACAAGGTCAAGAATATCGTCTAATGGCAACCAGAATAAGAGGAAAATTACGTCATAGTGTTGAAGGAGTTAAGGGGGGATGGTTGTTTTTCTGGACCCCCTTCTCCCTTATATTTAGCCCTATTAGCTTTCAGATCTTATGACGTTCGGTCCATAAGTTTGGCGATTTTATGATCGTTCGTCCCATTTCTTTGTCAATATCAAGACCTTTCGTGCCATTTAGGTGTCGTTATTTTTCTGGCGAGCGATAGTGAGCCTGGAATTCTAGGAGGACAAAGGGAGTGTTCTTTTAAATTTGATGGAGGTTTAGCGAGGAAACTATAAAATATATATAAATCAAATCAATAAATAGACCAAAAACTAACCACTACCCCCTTCACAGGCTATTGGGGTTAGTTGAAAGCTCTGGTGTGCCTCCCAAACCCAGTGTTGAGCACAAGGTAATGTCAACAAGGGCGGGGAGGTGTCACACGGCAGGGTTTATCACAATTGTTCAGCGGCAACTTTTTTTCTGGAAATCTCTCTCTCTCTCTCTCTCTCTCTCTCTCTCTCTCTCTCTCTCTCTCTCTCTCTCTCTCTCTCTCTCTCTCTCTCTCTCTCTCTCTCTCTCTCTCCATATTATACTGTTCGAATTACATTATAATGGAAAATAGACTAAAATTTGATTATTATATTAGGCTAAATTACAGAAGGTTCGGTTGAGAACACAGTAGGCCGAAATTGCTTCAAACTATGGCAGTATAATGAGTATTAATGTGCCTTCCTCGTAACCTGAGTGTTGTGGTGGTGAGGAACAAAGGCCGCACTAATTAGGTTGTGGCGGGTGTGGTGACTGGCACTGGGGTACCTTTATGAGAGGGTAGTGTCAACCTAGCTTATCCACGCCATATTGTTTCTATCTCGCGTTTTACCCCATACCACACTTAAGGGGAGACTGGCCGTTTGTTTGATCTATTAATTAATGTATTCATATATTTTGTTTAGTTTCCTCCCTAGACCTCCATTAAGCTTAGAAAAACACCCCCTATACCCCCCTTCAAGATAAATTTGTACATTTTTCGGTAGAAAATTTTCCGGTTCCTCTTAAAATTGCAGGCTCGCTTTCGCTCGCCAGGAAAAAATCGACAACTAAATGGTACGAAAGGTCTTAAAATTGACAACGAAATGAGGCGAAAGGTGTTAAAATCGCCAAACTAATGGGCTGAGCGTCTTATAATCTCAAAAACTAATGCGGCTAAACATTAGGGAAAAACAGTCTGCCTCCCCTTAATTGTTCAGTCTACAGTATATACAGTACGTTATATACAGTACGTTATATACAGTAAGTTATATACAGTACGTTATATATACAGTAAGTTATATACAGTATGTTATATACAGTACGTTATATACAGTACGTTATATACAGTAAGTTATATACAGTACGTTATATACAGTAAGTTATATACAGTACGTTATATACAGTGTTATATACAGTACGTTATATACAGTACGTTATATACAGTACGTTATATACAGTACGTTATATATACAGTACGTTATATATACAGTAAGTTATATACAGTACGTTATATACAGTACGTTATATACAGTACGTTATATACAGTACGTTATATACAGTACGTTATATACAGTACGTTATATACAGTAAGTTATATACTATACGTTATATACAGTACGTTATATACAGTACGTTATATACGTTATATACAGTACGTTATATACAGTACGTTATATTAGTCTATGTATAACTTTCACTAACCAATATTTTCTGTTTATCAGGGCACTTAAGCCTTTAAAGGGGGGGTGACCTCCTTTTCTCTCTTTCTCTGGCTTGTATCCATTCGGCCCCATTCAGCCAACTATTTTAAGACGTTTATCCCCATCTAGGTGTCGATTTCTTCCTGGCGAGCGATAGCGAGCCAGCATTATATGAAGAAATCCGGCTTCGCCGGAAATATTTTTCTTTCGAAAAATTTACAAATTTAGCCTGCTGTCTAACAAAAATTAAAAATATGCTGGCTCGCCAGTAAGAAATTGACACCTGGATGGGGATAAACGTCTTAAAACAGTAGGCTGAATGGGGCCAAATGGATACAAGCCAGAGAAAGATAGAAAAGGACAGAACAAAAACAGGTCACCCCCCTCAAAGGAAAAGTGACCAAATTTGATCATGCGAGGGATCAGCAAAATTTGGACCTATGATTTTGGAACACTCCCGCCCCACAAAGGGTTAAATCCTCGGAACCCCTACGTGACCACTCTATATATAAAGGCACTCTAAGGTCCCCTGGCGCCATATTGCTTCTGACTCTCGAGACCCCCTATGTTGCTACTCTCTATATAAAGGCACTCTAATCCTCGGGCGCCATAGTGTTTCTGACCAGGACCCCTTATGTCGCTACTCTCTATATAAAGGAACTCTAATCCTCGGGCGCCATATTGTTTCTGACCGGGAATTCTTATGTTGCTCCTCTCTATATAAAGGCACTCTAATCCTCGGGCGCCATATTGTTTCTGACCGGGACCCCCTACGTGACTACTCTATATATAAAGGCATTCTAAGGTCCCCTGGCGCCATATTGCTTCTGACTCTCGAGACCGCCTATGTTGCTACTCTCTATATAAAGGCACTCTAATCCTCGGGCGCCATAGTGTTTCTGACCAGGACCCCTTATGTCGCTACTCTCTATATAAAGGAACTCTAATCCTCGGGCGCCATATTGTTTCTGACCGGGAATTCTTATGTTGCTCCTCTCTATATAAAGGCACTCTAATCCTCGGGCGCCATATTGTTTCTGACCGGGACCCCCTATGTCGCTACTCTATATATAAAGGCACTCTAAGGTCCCCTAGCGCTATATTGCTTCTGACTCTCGAGACCCCCTATGTTGTCACTCTCTATATAAAGGCACTCTAATCCTCGGGCGCCATATTGTTTCTGACCGGGAATTCTTATGTCGCTACTCTCTATATAAAGGCACTCTAATCCTCGGGCGCCATATTGTTTCTGACCGGGAATTCTTATGTCGCTACTCTCTATATAAAGGCACTCTAATCCTCGGGCGCCATATTGTTTCTGACCGGGAATTCTTATGTCGCTACTCTCTATATAAAGGCACTCTAATCCTCTGGCGCCATATTGTTTCTGACCGGGAATTCTTATGTCGCTACTCTCTATATAAAGGCACTCTAATCCTCGGGCGCCATATTATTTCTGACCGGGAATTCTTATGTCGCTACTCTCTATATAAAGGCACTCTAATCCTCGGGCGCCATTATTGCTTCTGACTCTCGAGACCCCCTATGTTGCCACTCTCTATATAAAGGCACTCTAATCCTTGGGCGCCATATTGTTTCTGACCGGGAATTCTTATGTCGCCACTCTCTATATAAAGGCACTCTAATCCTCGGGCGCCATATTGTTTCTAACTGGGACCCCTTATGTCGCCACTCTCTATACAGTATTAACCCTCTCACATCCTTATGATGCAGAGGTTGCCAGATTAGCAATAAGAAATAGATTACTCTCACTCTTATAATTACCTCTCCAAAATTAGTTTTCTGCCCACAGCTAACTCAAAGAAAACTGCAGAGGTTGAAGTAAATAAACTAAAGGTTTATAAATACTCCGGACGGTAACAAAGGCTTTAAAGTATCCCTAATAGGCTCAAAAATTGCGTCAGGACGTGAGAGGGTTAAGGTACTCTAAATGTCACTACACACCATCCCTATACCACACTACTTACAGTTGGGAAGCATTAATCACAAGTCATGGCTCGAGGAATACATAATTAGGCTACTCTCATTATAGAACAAAGGCAATATACAGTAATTACTGAACGTTGTTTAACCCCTTCTGTACCGGTGATATCCTTTTCATCGTATGCTAGCTACATATAGAAGATATATTTTAGTTTAGGAAGGGCCTCCAGCAATCAACAGGCTTCGAACTATCTTAACCCAATAGCTGCGGGAGATGTTCCGGAATGCCATGACAATGTATAGCAATTTACAGGCTTTTAAAGCCTGTGGAGACGAGTCTGAGTGAGCAGGAGCGCGGCAGGCTCCCGTCCGCTCTCCAGCCAGGCGGCCGTGGAACTGAGGGATATGAGCCATGCCCCACTAGACATATGCAGCGATGCGAAAGGCAAATGTAGCATGACATTAGCGATATTCGCTCAGTATTAGCGAATATTTGCCGATGTCTATGGTACTGCTGCGGATGAATACCACGCGCTACAAAGTTCTTTCTGGTGTCATTTTGAATCTATTTTCTTTTAATTTTGGCTGAATACATTTAATTTCATTCAGACACTTGTTATATCATTCAGGAGTGCCTGAATGAGCCCTAATATAGCGGAAATATGCCCGCAGCGTAAGTGCTAACTAACCCTTATTACTACCACATATCCTACTTAAGCTGCACAAAACAGTATAAATACAGCTAGAATAAAATACAGAAGGGGTTAATGACTTAAGATGGAAAGTCAAAATCAAAACTTAGCTTCTGAAAGTTAGGGAATGCCATGGAAATGTTATTTAACTTAGATTAATAAAGATAGGTATATGTTAGTGTATTAAGATGTAGAGTTGAATTGAGTTAAAATATATATTTTTTATAATGCAAAATAGTAGAAGACTGACAAACTAAATTCGATGTATAGCTACCAAATCCATGCACCTACAACAATAGCGTCACACAGTAGTAAACTTATGGAATGGGATACCTAGTAGTGTCATTGAGTGTAGTACTGTTCAAACTTTCAAAAATCGTCTAGATAAATATCTCGCTCTTAGCCTCCGATTAACTGCATTTACAAACGAATAGCACCACTTTATATAGTACTATCCTTTCTTGTTTTTACATAGGATCGGTAGTTTAGTTAAAAGCAGCCTTGTAAGGATCAATATATATGTTGTTGCTTGTTTTCCTATGTACTCCTTCGTACTCCTCCATTCAGGAACAATTGAAACTATTGCATTTGAAATGTGAATTGAATGTTGATGGCAATTTGCTCTGAGGAAGTGAATTGCAGACAGAAATGGTGTGGGCTGAACCATCGGATGTCAAAATCTCAGTTCCCCAAGGAACTAGCGCCCCTTCTTTTCCTCATTCTAATTGATAACATAGATGCCACCACAAGACACAGTACAGTGTCTTCTTTTGCTGATGACAGGAAACTAAGCATGATAGTAAACACACAAGAGGACACGGGCCGGCTGGAGGAAGACATAAATGCAGTGTTCCAGTGGACCAGGGAAAACAACATGCACTTCAATGAAGAAAAATTCTAGTTAATACGATACAGAGATGATAATGTTGTTAAAGAGAATACAAATTACGTAACAGAATCCAATCACAAAATAGAACGGAAAGACAGTGTGAAAGACCTTGGGGTGCTTATGTCTGAAAATATGAGTTTCAAAGAACATAACCAGGTCAAAGTTGCAGCTGCGAAACGTCTAACAAGTTGAATTCTGCATACATTTAAAACATGCGGTGAATTGCCTATGATAACGCTCTTCAAATTTCTAGTGCTACCGTGGCTTGAATACTGTAGCGTATTATCATCCCCATACAAAGCATGTGAAATAAATGACTTAGTGAGTGTACACATAAATTTCACTTCGCATATAAACTAGGAAAAACAAAAACTACACTATTGGGAGTGCTTAAGAACACTGAAACTGTACTCGTTGGAGCGCAGAAGAGAATGTTACCTAATAATATACACATGGAAAATCGCAGAGGGTTTAGTACCAAACCCACATACGCCAATACTCATGAAATTCAGTGATAGAAGAGGCTGGGAATGTGATATCCCCCAGATGAATAACAGGGGTGCTATGGGCTCTCTGTGAGAGGGTTGGTTATCACACAAAGGCCCACGTCTCTTCAACAAACTCCCACCTCGAGAGACATGAGGGGCGTATCGTTAGACAACTTCAAGAAAGCCCTCGATGTCGAACTGCCAAAAGTACCAGACGAGCCCATCTTCGCAGGGGAGCGTGGTGCCCCTTGTGCGTTAAGTATACAATATTACATAAAATGCTCTCATATGCCCTCCTCTCTCACACACACACACTCTCTCTCTAATAACGTTCTTGACATTGTACTTGCAACAAAAGAAGAATTAATAGAGAATTTGAATATTGGTGATGAATTCAGTAACACCGACCATCGTACGATAACTTTCACTTTAAACTTTACTAGTAACGAACCAAATAGTAGCATCGAAAAAGTCCCTAATTTCAAGAAAGCAAACTTTCATAAACTTAGAGCTATGTTTAAAGAAACTGACTGGAGCTTTTTAATTAACAATAACGACATAAATACATCTTGGAAGTTATTCGAAACCACTTACCTAAAAGCAGTGCAAGACTGCATACCATCGAAAATACGGCGTCCAGGCCATAATAATAAGCCCAAATGGTGGAATAAAGATATTTCAAACTGCCTGCTTGCTAAAAAATTTGCTAATGATAGATTAAAATCCTCACAAAATGACGAAGAACGGGTGAAATTTGTAGAGCTACAACGCAAAGCCAAAAAGTTAATTAAGAAAAGTAAAAAGACCCTAGAGTTACATATTGCGAATCAAAGTAAAACAAACCCGAAAGAATTCTATAGTTATATCAGAAAGAAAAAAGTAGTTACTTCAACTGTTGGACCGTTAGTCGATGAAAATGGAGAATACACCAAAGACGAAGTACAAATGAGTAATGCCCTCAATACCTTCTTTGCATCAGTTTTTACAACAGAAGACCTCAGTGATATCCCTACACCATCGCCGATTCAGATTGATAATTCAGATGTTCTAAGCAATATCACCGTTACAGAGAGAGAAGTATTGAATTGTTTAGATAAACTCAAGGTAAATAAAACGCCTGGACCTGATACAATCTCGCCTAGAGTTCTAAAGGAAGCTAAGGATAAGCTCTCCAAACCACTGACGTTACTATTCAATAAATCCTTGCAGTCTGGAACTATGCCTGATCAGTGGAAGATAACCACCGTAACATCGATATTAAAAAAAGGCAGCAAATCCCTACCCAGTAACTATCGTCCAATTAGCTTAACCTCAGTTGTATGTAAAATGCTAGAAACGGTCATAAGAGACAGACTCGTAAATCACTTAGAGGAAAATAACATACTTAAAGATACTCAACACGGCTTTCGTAAAAAACGTTCCTGTTTAACAAACCTCTTAGACTTCTTCCACGATATCCTCAACCTCTACGATGAGAGTAAAGCTGTAGATATTATATACCTTGATTTTCAAAAGGCCTTTGACAAAGTTCCCCACAAACGTTTACTGCTAAAACTAAAAGCGCATGGAATGCAAGACGGTGTGTTGAAATGGATAGAAAATTGGCTCAGCGACAGAAAGCAAAGAGTAGTAGTCATAAACGGTAAGGCATCTAAATGGACCAATGTAAGTAGCGGGGTACCCCAGGGATCGGTACTAGGACCAATTCTCTTTCTAATTTACATCAACGACATAGATGAGGGTCTCACCTGTACAATCTCAAAATTTGCTGACGATACAAAAATTGCAAATAGCGTACTCTCAAAAGATCAAGTTGACGATATGCAACACAATCTACATAAATTGTCACATTGGGCCCAAATTTGGCAAATGAGTTTCAATGCGGATAAATGTAAAGTACTACATATCGGATACCTAAATGAGAAAGCAAACTATTCGATGAATGGCACTCAGCTTAAGAATGTAAACAGAGAAACCGATCTGGGAGTAACAATATCGAGTAACCTAAAACCGAGTCAACAATGTTCAGAAGTTGTTAAGAAGGCAAACAAAATAATTGGCTTTATAGGCAGGTCATTTGAGCATAAATCCAAAGACGTTATCCTAACCCTTTACAATTCCTTAGTCCGCCCTCTTCTGGAATACTGCGTTCAATGCTGGTGCCCTTATTACCAAAAAGACATAAACAAGCTAGAACGAGTTCAACGTAGAGTTACCAAAATGATACCTAGCCTAAAGAACAAACCATACGAAGAGCGTCTTAGAGAATTAAATCTATTTCCTTTAACCCAGCGCAGATTAAGAGGTGACTTAATTCAAGTGTTCAAAATCATCAAAGGCATCGACAATATGAACTGTAGTAAGTACTTCACTATCGACCAATCTAATTACACGCGGGGAAACGGTTGCAAAATTATTGGTAAATCTTTTAACTCACACGAATCTAAGAATTTCTTCTTCAATCGAGTTGTTAACTTGTGGAATGGGCTTCCCCGAGACGTTATAGACTGCAGCACCGTTGATTCATTTAAACTCCCCGTAGACAAATATCTCGCATCAAACCCGCGACTGACTGCGTTTATAAATGAATAACTTTATTTTATCCTCCCCTCAGTTACTAACCCATATGTCCCCTACTAACTTCCTAGTCCTGCCACGGACATTAGTTCCAGGGCAGTAGTTCCCTTTCCATTGTTCCCTTACCCACTCTAAACCACTGTTTGGACACTTGATCCTCAGTGTTTTGGAGGACAAGCAGCCTAGAAGGGTCACTAGATCTGTTGTTGCTTGATTTCCTTTGTACTCTCTCTCTCTCTCTCTCGCTCTCTCTCTCTCTGTGTTATATCTCCTGTCTCCCTGTTTTTTCTACCCCAGACAGGCAGATGTGATGCCGTACAAGAGGTGAGACAGTGACAGGTGTGGATGATTTATGTACACTCTCTCTCTTTCTCTCTCTCTCATCAATGTCTCTGTTATATCTCCTGTCTCCCTGTTTTTCCTACCCCAGACAGGCAGATGTGATGCCGTACAAGAGGTGAGACAGTGACAGGTGTGGATGATTTATGTACACTCTCTCTCTCTCTCTCTCTCTCTCTCTCTCTCTCTCTCTCTCTCTCTCTCTCTCTCTCTCTCTCTCTCTCTCTCTCTCTCTTCTCCTCATCTCTCTCTCTCTCTCTCCTGCCTCTCTCTCTCCTCTCTCTCTCTCTCTCTCTCTCTCTCTCTCTCTCTCTCTCTCTCTCTCTCTCTCTCTCTCTCGAATGTAAGTGTACTTCTATTTCAACGAGGAACTATATACTGTAATTCTTGTGTGTGATTTACAATATTTTGTGAATTATAGCATACCGGTACCTAAGAACTTACTAACAAACTGGAATACAAGCAGGACTCAGCTGTATTGATGTAAAATGAGAGTCCAAAACAATAGCGATAGGAATATACCGATGTGAGATTTGTATGCACTGAACATTGCAGTGTATATCCGTGAAAACAAAAATACAATAACGTCCCTACTTTGAGTTAAACTAGCTAGCCTTAGTGTAAACGTCGAGAGTGACTCTCCTACCAAGACCATAACCATGACACTGTGCTTCCATTGACTGCTTCGGGTTTTAACCCACGAAAACATTCAGGAGGATCAATCCCAAGCAGTTCGTACTTAAGATTACGCATTTTTTGCTCTTTGCTAAAGTGCTTTTCGCATATAACTGCACTTTTAAGGTGTATCGTATCTTTCCTCCTGCATTTTCGTACCCACTGCGTCGCGAGATCATTCTGCTTTGAGAATGAATGATATTTGACAATAGCATTGCTTGATTTCGATGGTCGAATGCATCCATTAACAGCGCAACTTCCTATGCATTTCCCCATCCTACAAGTTATAAATATCATTGAAACTTTCCAAGACACCAGTATCCTATGCACAGCCAACACGTGTTTGAACTCGGAAGACCTCTGCTGCCCAGACTGACCCTAGCGGCGAGAGAATAGTCTGACGTCATCATCTTCCCACCAAGTTCCAATAATCTCCACCGTAGGTTTACCTTATTAGTCTCTTTACCATGCTCTACAGTCTACTCTCTCTCTCTCTCTCTCTCTCTCTCTCTCTCTCTCTCTCTCTCTCTCTCTTTCTCTTTCTCTTTCTCTTTCTCTCTCGCTCTCTCTTCTCTTCTTTCTCTTCTCTCTCGCTCTCTCTCTTCTCTCTCTCTCTTCTCTCTTCTCTCTCTCTCTCTCTCTCTCTCTCTCTCTCTCTCTCTCTCTCTCTCTGATAATTTGGTGATCCAGAGTGAGGAAAATAGAATAATACGAAGTAAAGCACACGATGAAAGAAAAAATATATATATACGATACCAGTACTGAAAATGGAAAGGTGCAAACAAAAGGACAATAAAACCCCAAGGAAGAAAACGGGAGACCACAAAAACAGGTTACGAACACAACCACAGAAACAGTAAAATTGTCAGGCAGGGAAATAAAAAAAATACCGCGGACAATAAATCAAAGATAACACCCAGACCTACACCCACAAACACCCTCACCCACAAACAACAAACCAAAGACAACACCCACAAACACCCTCACCCACATACCATCACATACAACAAACCAAAGAAGATTGGAAGCCAAAGCGTCACATTTTTCCTTTGCCCCTCAACTTTCTCTTCATAATTGCTGATGGGCACAGGGCCCTGGGTGGGGCTTTGGTTTCCCGGGCGTTTCCGCACCCTCCTCAGCTCCCCGCCATGGAGTGGCTTCGGTCACCCAGGCTTTATTGTGGTCGGCGGGGAGGGTTCTGTGGGGGGCGCTCGGTTATGGCCTTGGAATTGCTCGGGGCCTTGGGGCTGTTCGGCCAGGCAGCTTGGGGAACAACAACAAACCAAAGACAACACCCACACAAACACCCCCCCACACCCACACCCACACACCAACACAAACAAACCAAAGAAAACACCCACACATACACCCACAAACACACCCCCACACCAACACAAACAAATCAAAGAAAACACCCACAAACACCCTCACACACCAACACATATAACAAGCCAAAGAAAACACCCACACCCACACACCCTCATTCACGCAAACATGATCATAAATGCACATTCAAAACAGACGCAAAAGAACCTCGCACTAATTCACGATCATATATTATATACACACTCAAAAACTGACACCCACACACACTCTCATTCCCGCAAACATGATCATAAATACACACTAAAAACCGACACCCCCACCCTCATTTACGCAAATACGATCATAATGATACACTTAAAAATAACTAAGAGAGAGAGAGAGAGAGAGAGAGAGAGAGAGAAAGAGAGAGAGAAAGAGAGAGAGAGAGAGAGAGAGAGAGAGAGAGAGAGAGAGAGAGAGAGAGAGAGAGAGAGAGAGAGAGAGAGAGAGAGAGAGAGAGAGAGAGAACAAAGGAGCCACAAAGTAAGCTAACAGTAAAGCAGACAAAGAGACCACTGTACAATAAGAGAGAGACAGAGACCTAAGACAGACAGACCAAAACAGTGGACCATGGAAAGGAGTAAACGGGACACCCCAAATCCTTAAGGGGAGGCTGTGTTTTTTTGTTTATTTTATATATTATTATATATATATATATATATATATATATATATATATATATATATATTTTATATAGACTATATATATATATATATATATATATATATATATATATATATATACTGTATATATATTATATATATATAGATATATATATTATATATAAGATATATATATATATATATATATATATATTTTTTTTTTTTTTTTTTTTTTTTTTTTTTTTTTTTTGTCCTAGACCTTCATTTAGCATTAATAAATACCCCAAACATTTCTGCATTTTTCGGTGGAATAGTGGCCCGGCCGAAGGCCGATCCCTCCTAAATTGCTGGCAGGAAAATCGGTATTGAGTGTGTTAAGGGGAAATTTTTGGTTCTTCTGGATCCCCTTCTCCCTCCTGTTTAGCCCCATTAGCTTTGACATTTTAAGACATATGCCCCATTGGTTTGGCAATTTTAAGATCTTTCAGGTTCGCCCAATTTCTTTTTCAATATTAAGACCTTTCGTTCCCTTTAGATGACGATTATTTTTCCTAGCGAGCGATAGCGATTCTATAACTTAGGAGGAACAGGCCTTCAGCCGGGACATATTTCTACTGAAAAATGTACAAATTTATCCCGAAGGGGGATCTTGGGGGTGTATTATTAAACTTGATGGAGGTCTAGGGAGCAAACTAAACACCCCCTTAATAATAATAATAATAATAATAATAAAAAAATAAAAAAATAAAAATAATAATAATAATAATAATAATAATAATAATAATAATAATAAATAATAATAATAATAATAATATTAATAATATTTATTCAGTTAGCATTTTACAATGTTGGTACAATATAATATGTGTGGAATATGACATGTGCCAGCTTTGTACAATTCCAACTAAGGATAGCCCAATAAGGCCGTTAGGCGTATTGCCATTGAGATCCTTGTGGGATTAAGGGGGGGGGTGACCTGTTTTTGTTCTGTCCTTTTCTATCTTTCTCTGGCTTGTATCCATTTGGCCCCATTCAGCCTACTGTTTTAAGACGTGTATCCCCATCCAGGTGTCAATTTTTTACTGGTAAGCGGTAGCGAGCCAGCATATTTTGTATTTTTGTTTGACAGCAGGCTAAATTTGTAAAGTTTTCGATAGAAAAATTTCTCCGGCGAAGCCGGATTTCTTCATATAATGCTGACTCGCTATCGCTCGCCAGGAAGAAATCGACACCTAGATGGGGATAAACGTCTTAAAATAGTTGGCTGAATGGGGCCGAATGGATACAAGCCAGAGAAAGAGAGAAAAGGACAGAAATAACAAAAAGCAGGTTTAAGTTAGCTGGGGAAAAAGGGGAGAACAAAAATGTAAATGAATACGATTAGTAAACTATTTAGAGAAAGTATTCCTAGGGGGCTAAACTAACATAGGCCTACCTTACATTCTATAGTGGGACTGGTTAGAATATTTAAGGAATCATTTTTTTTTTTTTTTTTTTTTTTTGCCTTTCTCTTACGTCGTATTTAGTAGTAGACATAAGCTTGGTGTTCGGTTCAGGTGTTCCTTCAAGCTACATACTCTCAAGGAATACAATGTTCTCTTTTCACGGACTGTCTGAGGTAGGTTGTTCCAGTCTTTGATGGCAGTGGAGAAGAATGTTAGCTTACCCTGTGCTTGGATTGTCGGAACTGTAAAATTATACATCTCATTCCTTGTATTTTGTCCATTCCATTTATTTGCTTCAACAAAATTACACTTAAAATACTTAAAATATCTTGGAGGCATTTTGTGTGTGATTTCAGCTCAATTTAGACAATTTGATGTAGCTTAGGAAGGGTTCCATGTCATCTCAACCAGTAGCTCTCAACCAGTGCCAAATTAACCCAGACCAACCAAACCAGTGCCAAAATATAGTACTAACCTAACCTAACCGTATTGGTCGATTTGGTACTGGTTGAGAGCTACTGGTTGAAATGGTCTACTGGTTGAGTTGACCGGTCACCCTTAGGAAGTCCTGCCACGGACATTAGTTCCAGGGCAGTAATTCCCTTTCCAATGTTCCCTTACCCACTCTAAACCACTGTTTGGACACTTGATCCTCAGTGTTTTGGAGGACAAGCAACCTAGAAGGGTCACTAGATCTGTTGTTGCTTGATTTCCTTTGTATATATGGTAGCCTAAAGGATTAATTGAGATAAGTCTGTGGATATTTATTGGTAAATTTCCTCCCTGAGGTGAATAATATCGTCTAATAATATTTATCGCCAAAATAAAGTGAAATGGAGGTAGCCGTTACAAAAGGGGTTAAGGGGAGGTATTTAGTTTGTTCGCTAGACTTCCATCAAGCTTAACATTACAGCCCCTAGACCGCCTTTCAAGATAAATTTGTAAATTTTTCGGTAGAAAAATTTCCCGGCCGAAGGCCGATCCCTCTTAATTTACAGGCTCGCTATCGCTCGCCAGGAAAAAAATAGACACCTAAATGGCACGAAAAGTCTTAAAATTGACAGAAATAGGGCGAAAGTTCTTAAAATCGCCAAACTAATGGGGCGAACGTCTTATATAAAAAGCAATGGGGCTAACCATGAGGGAGAAAGGGGTCAAGAAAAAAATACCTCAAGTGGCAATCTCCCCTTAAAGAAGACGAGGCCTGACTCACACAAACCGGTATATATATCACTGTCTGTCTGTCTGTCTGTCTGTCTCTTTGCCTC
The DNA here is from genome assembly GCA_032716605.1 of Paralithodes platypus. Taxonomy (NCBI): domain Eukaryota; kingdom Metazoa; phylum Arthropoda; class Malacostraca; order Decapoda; family Lithodidae; genus Paralithodes; species Paralithodes platypus. The sequence continues at coordinate 41,770,570 of CM064578.1, read as the reverse complement.
CTGACTCACCCTTATCATAAACAAAAATATATTATGAAAATTTACACACACAAAGGACACTCACAAACACAGCCAGTAGCGGACACACGCACACCACACACACAGATATACACACACACACACACACACACACACACACATACTGTATAGGGGAGGTGTGGCAGAGTGGTCTTGCCACTGGACTGGTAATCCAATGGACCCGGGTTCGAATCCCAATATGTCAATGGGAAGATATTATTGGGATGGAATTTGTGCTGTACCTAGTATCAGTGCATTACCACAGCACACCGAAATGCCAAAAAAATACCCTCATTGTTCCCTGATTAAATAGCATTGTATGAATATTCCCATATTCAAAAATATGCTACAAGGGGGCAATGCCTAGTGAGTTAATTGTTCAATAGGTGGCGTTCTTAGAGTGAGGGTCCGAGTCTGTGGGAGTGAGACTGTGAAGCACAGAGGCGAGGCAGCTTCAGAGATGGAATTGCTTCGAGCCGTGAAGCTTCGCATGTCTCACTCCCTAGACTGGAGCAAGACCTCACGGGCCTCACTGTGTTCAGCGGTTGAGTGTAAAGGCTATCAGCCTATGCCCGAGAGGGAGTAGTTGGAATATAGAAAAAAAAAAAAAAAAAATATATATATATATATATATATATACGCACACACAACATACACACACACCACAAACACACACACACACCACAAACACACATATCCACACACACACACATATATACGCACACCACACATATATATATATATATATATATATATATATATATACGCACACACCACATTTACACATATATACGCACACTACACAGACACACACACAAAGGGTATAAATTAGAGAGTGCATTCTTCCCAACCCCACCCCCACCTGTCTATATTTGAACAAGGGTATTTATAGTAGACATTAAGGGGAGGTATTTAGTTTGTTCCCTAGACCTCCATCAAGCTTAAAATTACACCCCCTTGAGTCCCTTTCAAGATAAATTTGTACATTTTTCGGTAGAAAAATGTCCCGGTCAAGGCCGGTTCCTCTTAAATTACAGGCTCGCTATCGCTCGCCAGGATAAAATCGACACCTGAATTGCACGAAAGGTCTTAATATGGGGTGAAAGTTCTTAAAATCGCTAAACTAATGGGGGCAAACGTTGTATAATATCAAAAGCAATGGGGCTAAACATGAGGGAGAAAGGGGTCAAGAAAAATAATCCCCTCAAGTGGAGATCTCCCCTTAAACTTGACCACACGATTCTTTATATATTTATTTGTTATGTGTGTATTCCTTTGTTTATTATATTACGTCCATTTAATGTCTATATATTTATGTTTACTTCAAGACCAAGGGTATTTATAGTGGACCTTAAGGGGAGATGGGACGTTTTTCTGGTTCCCCTTCTCCCTCATGTTTAGCCCCATTCGTTTTCATTTTTTAAGACGTTCGCCCCCATTAGTTTGTCGATTTTAAAAGCTTTCGTCCCATTTCTATATCAATTTCAAGACCTTTCATGCCATTTAGGTGTCGATTTTTCCCTGGAGAGCGATAGCGAGCCTGTAGTTTTAAGAGAAACCGGCCTTCGGCCGGGAAATTTTTCTACCGAAAAATATAAAAACATTTCGTGAAAGGGGGTCTAGGGGGTGTTTTTCTAAGATTGATGGAGGTCTAGCGTGGAAACTAAAAAATATATGAATACATTAATTAATAGACTAAAAAATATATGAATAAATTAAATAATAGACCCCCCAAAAAAAAAAAAAAAAAAAAAAAAAAAACTCACTGTCCCCTTAATTGAGAGTGGGACTTACTTATTCTTCTGCCCGTTCATTAACATAGTATTCATATGGAAAGCAGGCAATCATGGTGAAGTACATGTTGCTTTGCACCAGTCAAAGTTTACCGCGGAAGGATAAAAGTTGGCTGCCGTAAACAAATTAATTGATATCATATTTTTTACTTGGTTTCGACTATAATTGGGTAAATATTACAATATTTTATCGGGTTATCTGCCGTTCAACATTAATGAATGTTTCAATACGTTCTGTTATTCCCACTTCCTACCAAGGTACTACTATGTTATTTAGCAAATCAACCCCTACATACATTCACAAAAATATGATCTCTATTTCGCTCACACACACACAAGACAAATACAGGTCGAAACACACGCCAAACACATTTCTTTTCTCTCACTCTCACTCGCACGCGCACGCGCACACGCACACACACACGCACGCGCACACACACACACACACACACACACACACAGAGAGAGGACCCCCAGACAGGATGACCCACGACGCACATGTGATAGAGGTTGACCTACACACACACACACACATGGGCGGGACTCCCTTGTGGGGGCGGGGAAGAGTCAGAGGGGGGGTTGACCCACAGCCCATCTATAAGTTAAGTTCCATCAACACCTTTACAGTAGCAATTGACACGATACCCATGATTATAGTCTGTTTCTTTTCAACTGACGGTAAGTTGCAATGTCTTCAGCTTGATTACTCCGCTGTTATGCAGGTTTTATAGCGAAATGTGTTGTTAATTATGAAAACTTGGCACTAATATGAAGTAGAGACATAGTAGTTTCTTATTTACCCGTTAGTTATCGAGAAATCAGTTGCTAATAGAATCAATCTACCGTCAGATGAAATGAAACCGAGTCTAGTTGTTGTTGTTGTTGTTGTTGTTGTTCCCCAGGCTGCCTGGCCGAACAGCCCCAAGGTCCCGAGCAAGGCCAAGGCCATAGAGCGCCCACACAAAACCCTCTCTGCTTACCACTAACAAAGCCCGGGTGACCGAAGCCACTCTAAGGCAGGGAGCTGAGGGTGCAGAAACGCCCGGGAAACCAAAGCCCCACCCAAGGCCCTGTGCCCCTCAGCAATTATGAAGGGAAAGTTGAGGGGCAAGGGGAAAATATGACGCTTTGGCTCCCAATCTGCCAACTTTTAGGTTGGCAGTAGGGAGGTCGATCCACGGAAAAGACGCCGTCACTTGAGATCTAGAAGATGTATAAGTAAAAGGAACAGTCAGAGTAAGCTATGGGTATGGCAGAGATCGCTCAGCTCTCACTCTGATAGACCAGCCCATCACCACCGAGTCTAGTTATCTCTAGTAGACAAATCCTGACACTTTCTGGTTCATCTAACGTCTAAAATAAAACCCCACAATACATACACTATACCCTGTTCCAAATAAGTAGGCCAAAACTCTTGAACATTAACCTCTATAACTCACAAACGACTAGAGTAATCGAGCTAATATTTCTACCCTTTGGGAAGGGTCAGCCAGGGAATCGGTGTGCAAATTTACAGCCCAAATCTTCAAGCCGTTTTTTTAATTATATAGGTTAGGGTTCAGGATTTCTGGCCGACCTATTTGGAACAGGGTATAGGTGAAGAATAACTGACAAGATTCGATTCACTTCGGGAAGGATTCGAAAACTTAATGGTTGATTTTTTTTCTTACCCCTCTTCTCCCTCATCTTTCGTCCCATTAGTTTTCAGTTTTTTAATACGTTCGGCCCATTAGTTTGTCAAATTTAAGACCTTTCACCCCATTTCTGTCAATATTTGGAACTTTTGTGCCATTTATAGGTGTTGATTTTTTCCTGGCCAGCGATAGCGATCCTGTGATTTTAAGAGGAACCGCCCTGCGACCGGTACAAATATATCTCAAAGGCATTTTTGAATCTTGATGGAGGTCAAGAGCGGAACAAATAAATAAATAAATTAATATATATATATACCGTCGACCAAAACATGTGCCCTACCCGCTAAATTCGTCTTTCTTTATCCTATAGTCCCCCTTCAGATCCCATTTTTCGTTTTCTACAGTATATATATCTAACGACCATTTTCTTTTCCTTGTACCGTACATTCCTTTCCCTATTTACATATTTAATAATAATAATAATAATAATAATAATAATAATAATATATTTAAGGGGAGATTTCCACTTGAGGGATTTTTTTCTGGACCCCTTTCTCTCTCATGTTTAGCCCCATTGCTTTTTAGATTTTAAGACGCTCGCCCCCTTTAGTTTGGCGATTTTAAGAACTTTCACCCCATTTCTGTCAATTTTAAGAACTTTCGTGCCATATAGGTGTCGATATTTTCCTGGCGAGCGATAGCGAGCCTGTAATTTAAGAGGAACCGGCCTTCGGCCGGAAAAATTTTCTACCGAAAAATTTACAAATTTATCTTACAAGGGGGTCTAGGGGGTGTAATTTTAAGCTTGATGGAGGTCTAGGGAATAAAGTAAATACCTCCCCTTAATATAATTCTTCCTTTATCCTATACTCCCCCTTTCTATCCCATTTCTCGTTTTCTATATATCGTGGCCATCTTGTTCGCCTCTATTTCTTATCCTCCCTATTCACATATCTTTCTCTATTGTATTTCGTCTGCCTTTATCCTATAGTTCCCCTTTCCCATCCCCCCCACTCTTCGTTTTCCATATCTCAAGACCAAGCTTTTGTTATTGCCGTTTTATTTCCCGTCCCATTTCATATTTCGTTTTCCATATATCCCGACCATCTTTTACTTTCCCTATTTATATATCTCCCTATTCACATATTTGTTCTGTTTAATTTCGTCTTCCTTTATCCTATAATACCCCTTCCAATCCCACTTTCCATTTAAGGGGAGGTTTTTAGTTAGTTCGCTAGACTTCCATCAAGCTTAACATTACACCCCCTAGACCCCCTTTCAAGATAAATTTTTACATTTTTCGGTAGAAAAATTTCCCGGCCGAAGGCCGGTTCCTCTTAAATTACAGGCTCGCTATCGCTCTCCAGGAAAATGTCGACACCTAAATGGCACGAAGTCTTAAAATTGACAGAAATGGGGCAAAAGTTCTTAAAATCGCCAAACTAATGGGGCGAACGTCTTATAATATCAAAAACAATGGGGCTAACCATGAGGGAGAAAGAGGTTCACAAAAAAAATTCTCCAGGTGGAAATCTCCCCTTAAACATATGCTCATTTTGCTTGCCCTTATCTATTTTCCTGCCTATCCCATTTTTCATAGTCACCCCATTTTTCGTAGTCACCCCATTTTTCGTAGTCACCCCATTTTTCGTAGTCACCCCATTTTTCGTAGTCACCCCATTTTTCGTTTTCCTTATCACAAGCCCACATCTCTCTTTTCCCCCTATTTATTACTCTCCCTATTCACCTCTCTTTCTCGTTCTCCTCCCCCCCCCCCCCCCAGCTCTCTCACCACAAAAATGCGAACCCCCTTTATTCGACCGCAGCGGACGATTTAAGGGGGGGGGATAGTACTCGCTCGCTTTTGATGGACCCCCTTCTTCCTCATGTTTAGCATATTAGTTATGAGGTTTTAAGACGTTCGTTCCGTTAGTTTGGCGATTTTGAGACCTTTCGACTCATTTTGTTTTCAATATTAAGACCTTTCGTGCCCTTAAAGTGTAAACAAAAATCTGGCGAGCGGTAGCGAGCCTCTATTTTTAAAGGGAACCGGCCTTCGGCCGGGAAATTTTTCTACCGAAAAATGTACACATTTATTTTGAAAGGGGGTTTAGATTTTGTTTTGTTTCTAAGCTTGATGGAGCTCTAGCGAGGAAACTCAAAAATATATGAATACCTAAATATATAGACCAAAAACCAAGCACTAACCCCTCAAAGGTTTCCAGGTTTTCTCTCCGATTCCTATCGAGTTTCTTTTCTGCCTAGATAAGGAGCTTTGTGCAGATCTCACCCCGCCTCTTTGCCTTCGCTGTGTCCTGGCTCTCACACGATATATACCCTGTTCCAAGCAAGCACCGGTAGTCCAAAATTCTTGAACATTAACCTTTATAATTTCATATTGGTTTTCACCTACCCACCAATTAATTTAAAAATAAACCTAACTAATGAAATCAATGAAAGTAATGAATACATGTGATACTCCAAGGACTCGAACCTAGGATACTCACATCGAAAATCCGCACAATAAGCACTAGGCTATCAAGACAGTTAAGGGGAGATTTCCAACTGAAGGATTTGTTTTCTGGACCCCTTTCTCCCTCATGTTTAGCCCCATTGCTTTTGAGATTTTAAGACGTTCGCCCCAATGGTTTGGAGATTTTAAGAACTCTCGCCCCATTTCTGTCAATTTTAAGACTTTTCGTGCCATATAGGTGTCGATTTTTCCTGGCGAGCGATAGCGAGCCTGTAATTTAAGAGGAACCGGCCTTCGGCCTGGACATTTTTCTACCGAAAAATGTACACATTTATCTTGAAAGGGGGTCTAGGGAGAGTAATTTTAAGCTTGATGGAAGTCTAGGGAACCAACTAAAAACCTCCCCTTAAAGGTTTATGCACAAGCCTACGATAAATTATGCATTCTCAAATACTGCATATGAATTTTAGCCTGTACATACTCCCAACTAAGGTTTAGACGATTAGAAGGGGTAATTAATGGGGCACTAGAGTAATCGAGCTAATATTTCTACAATGTGGGAAGGGTCAGCCAGGGAATAGGTGTGGTAAGTTACAGTCCATTTGCTCTAGCCTTTTTTTGAGTTATAGAGGCTAGGGTTTACGATTTCTGGACTACTAATCTGGAACGGGGATTATGCTCGATTTTCTTTTCACCTAGCAGAGAGTGTATACCGTTTGCAGCATTGTTCTCGATAGCTGACGAACAAATGAGAAACCGCTTTGTGATACTATAGTCAGTTTAGTTTCAGCTGATGGTAAATTGCCATGGCCTCACCTTAATTTCTCGGCAATTACGAAGTTTTTGAAGCGAAATATGTTGCCAATTATGAAAACTTGGTATTTATAGGATACGGAGACATAGTAGTATCATATGTTGCCATGAAGGGGACACTGGCTGCTTGTTTGGCCTATAAATGGATTCATTCATAAATTCTTAAGTTTCCTCGCTAGACATCCCTCAAACTTAGAAAAACACCGTTTGTTTGGTCTATTAATTAATGTATTCATATATTTGTTGAGTTTCCTCCCTAGACCTCCATCAAGCTTAGAAAAACGCCCCCTAGACCCCCCCCCCCCTTCAAGATAAATGTGCACATCTTTCGGTAGAAAAATGTCCCGGTCGAAGGCCAGTTCCTCTTACAATTACAGGCTCGTTATCGCTCGCCAGGATAAAATCGACACCTAAATGGCACGATAGGTCTTAAAATTTATAACGAAATGGGACGAAAGGTCTTAAAATCGCCAAACAAATGGGCCGAACGTCTATAAAAAAAAAAAAAAAAAAAAAAAAAAAAAAAAAAAAAAAGGGACTAAACACGAGGGAGATAGGGGACCAGAAAAACGACCGTCTCCCCTTACCTATCAAGAAATCAGCTACTAAAGTATAAAATTGACCGTCAGCTGAAAAGAAACAAAGTATATATCACATTCCCTTTTCTGTTTAAGAGGTGTTTAGTTTGTTCCCTAGACCTCCATCAAGCTTAAAATTACACCCCCCTTGAGTCCCTTTCAAGATAAATTTGTACATTTTTCGGTAGAATAATGTCCCGGCCAAAGGCCGGTTCCTCTTAAATTACAGGCTCGCTATCGCTCGCCAGGATAAAATCGTCATCTGAATGGCACGAAAGGTCTTAATATGGGGTGAAAGTTCTTAAAATTGCTGAACTAATGGGGCAAACTTTTTATAATATCAAAAGCAATGGGGCTAAACATGAGGGAGAAAG